>VWYI01022577.1:37327-69295 GCA_013399455.1 Anthoscopus minutus | reverse complement strand
AGATATAGATATAGATATAGAGATATAGATATAGATATAGATGTAGATATAGATATAGATATAGATATAGATATATAGATATATAGATATATACATATAGATTAGATATAGATATAGATATAGATATAGATATAGATATAGATATAGATATAGATATAGATATAGATATAGATATAGATATAGATGATATAGATATAGATATAGATGATATAGATATAGATGATATAGATATAGATGTAGATATAGATCGATAGATTGAGAGATATAACAAAGTTGACTATGAAATACTGATGTGCCTAAAATGACTTTTCCTAATTCCTGGATACAAAGGTGTTTTATGCTTGAAGCAGTCTGAGTGCTACTAAAAGCCATTCAGATCATGGTTCCTCCTATAAGGCAGGAGGTGTCTATTCTAAGAACACCTTATCAGCATAACAATCACAACTGCCCAAGCTGTCACCTACGAGTGCATTTCCTACTCACTCACAAGTACCTCGTTGAAACAGCACTGCTGATATTATAAGTATTTAACAGAGCACCAAAAGCCATGGCCTTGATTAACTGGGGCCAGATTGCTTCCAGACCCCTCACCATTTGAACTGGAAACCATTGCCCATTAACATACTAAAAGTACTAAAAGCTACTAAAAGTAAATGCATTTTTACATTGAAAATACGTGAGTGTCTGTTAATTAGTCATACAATTTAAGCTTTCAAGTGATCTTTCATTTAATTTCATGAGTCCCTGTCCTACTGTCAGATAATGGTTCTATCACACACTTTTATTACTTTGGGAAAACCAGCATTCAGGAGGGGTGGAGAGCAACACTAAGTAGGTACAGACTCCCCAATGGCTCTGCTTGTCATTTTTCCTTGCCTCAGACACACTGTTACAACTGTGACACATTATCAAAAAATTAAATCAAAATTTAAAACTTCAGGGAGCCTGAATGTCTGGTTCTAGTGACACAACACCTAGTCAATATCTATCTCTTCAATTTGCCAGTAGAGCTTGCCTTTTACCTCAGCACATTTAATAGCTTCCGCTTTAAATTATACCCGAGTGGAAAAGGCCAGAACAACAAGGCTGCTTTGTAAAGCAGAATCTGCACCTCTGCACCCCTGGATCCAGGCACAGGTCAGTTAGACCATCAGTAAATCAAATTAATCTAATCAATTTTTAAATGAACACTAATCATATTTCTTTCTTCATTAAGACACTCCTTGGTTTTGAGGAGGGGAAGAATTTCAGATGGAGTTAAAAAGCCTTATGGCACCACAAAAGGTCAACACAAATGCAGATATAAAATGGGTACTTGATTGCCTGAGGTAAATTTAATCCCAGTAACAGAATTCAGAGTTCCATGCACATTTCAGCTGTGCAGTGCTGTTCTTCTAAAGTGCTAAAAGCCAGGGCAGGACACCCAGCTCATCGTTCCTCCTCCTCCCAGGGGAGCTGCAGCTCCACGGGCACACTTGCAGTGGGCAGTGGAGAAAATTCTCATGTAAAGTAAACTTTAAAAGACTAAGTAATATAAAGATAAAATTACAAAGCCAATTTTAAGTGGTAGTAATTGGGAACTTTTCCAGAGAGGCAAACTGATTTTCTAAGTCTGTGTTCGATTCTTTCCATGGCAAAGAAACTCAACAGGAGTCTTTTATACCAAAGCCAAGGGAAGTTTAAAATCAGTAAATCAATAAAAATGGCTTTAATAGGCCACCTTCCTCTCTAACCTTTTTAACTTCTATTTTCAATTAATTCATGCTTTCTGCAATATGTGTAATTATCTAACATGCTATTTTGCCATAAAAAAATCAATGATTTAGTTACACTCCACAGTTCTGCTCTCTCACAACAAGCTTTGTGTGACCTCTTAGCCATTCCCAGGAGCTCTGCAGCCCCAGAACAATGATTTAATGGCACATACACAGATTGCACTGTTCTGAACAGCTGAACCAGCCAAGAGTTAATTCTGTCTGGTCATACAGACTTTGTGAAATTCACTTTCTGTATCAGCTCAGAGGAGTTTGTTTTTGTTGTCCTTCAGTCTGTCATATGTGACATGCAGCAAAACAACCCATATCCATCTGAGTGACACACTAATATCTAGGGATGAAAACATGACAGGAGAACAAGGTCCTCCTGTCCTCCTAACTGAGCTCTTGCCTGGCCGGTGATAAACTGTTATGGAAGAAGGAAGATGAGAGACAGAGGTGGAAAAGCAAAGTGCTCCATTCAGTTTAGCCTGATTTCTAGCTGACAAATTACTTAAATCACACTGAATCACCTCAAACAAACCAACAAAAGAACCTCAGACCAAAACTCCAAAACTCTACTCAACATTAGTCCTGTGCCTCAGAATAAAATGTGTTTGCTTCCCTTCACCCCACATAACTTCGTTTCTCACTTATGATCATTACTTAAGGGCAGAAGGCTTTCATTTCACAAATGCAGAAGTTTGGTAAAGTTCAAAGCAGTATTTCAACAAAAATTTCTAAATCAATATTTAAATGCTCACAGACACTTTTACCTTCAAATACCCTAAACATTTTGAATTACACAAATATATTGTTTTCTTTACTTAAGATGTTACACCACTTAAAAATTTAGTCTGGGAAGTGCAATATAGTGACCTCACACACCTTTAAATGTACACATTTTAGATATAAAGTGTAGAAGTTCTAAGGCTGTGCTTAAGTTTCAGATGCAAAAATCCTTTTCCTTCAGCTCATACAAAAAAAAAAGGAGCATCTGCCACAATTACGTGAAATTAGGAATGACATGGCATTTCTAGAGCTAACAGCTCTTAACACATTCAAGTCAGCATTTGTTCAACATTGAAAACATAGCCAGCTAAATACACATTATTTCCAAGGCATTTTACCACAGAACCCCACTCAGTGTCCATCTGATTCTGCAGAAAAACTCCACCTGGCACAAAAGCAGCAGATGAAACCCAGACAAGCTTTTCATAATGCTGTATCACTTATGTTCCCTGGATTAACCACTTAGTTGGGAACTAATGGAATTAGGCTAATGGAACATAGTGTTTTCTGAAATTGTATATTGTGCAAGCACTTTGCACATTTCAAACTCAGACTTCAGCTCTTCTCTTACTGTATCTGCGAAAACATATTGAGGTGCTGCCTTCTTTGCTGCTTACTCTTCAGCACTCCATGAACACAGCACAAGGTCTGAGTGAGGCAGAAAATCCTTTCATTGACTTTCCTCAAATTAGATCTTATCCACTCATGGTAAAAACCTTACAATTTAAGTTATCTTGGTAAAAACCTCACAGCTTAAGTGTTGAAAACCAAGCTGGCTGTGTCTCTCCTCAGAGATTTCCAGTGTAAAAGTCCTACTACTTTGGGGTTTCTAGCAGTCACAGAAGAAAAATCGTATGTAATATCGAGTACTGCAAGACAAACTAATTGCTATGCATTTTGTTATAATTTAGAAAATACATTTCTGGGAAGGTTGGACGAGAACAATGAGAAAAAAAATCCAGCAGTGAATGCCATTAGAAACTGGATCTATGACAAACAGGTAATTTATTTTGGTTTTCTTTAATAAGACCATTTGATCATTACATTGGCAATACCTTACACAGCACAAACTGTCACTGTAATCAACACAATGGCCTTTACAGTGAGGAGAACAGATCCACAATCTTGGGGCAACTGAGGGCTGACAAGGAGTTTCAGGAAATTTAACACTGAGGTACAATTTTTTTGTCTGCTCCACCTTCCCACTGCCTCAAGATTGTGTCTGCCTCTCATTAGAGTGTCTGGAAGTTATGAGCACCCACACTGAGATCAGCAAATGCCCCAAAATCCACAAATTCTTCAAGTAATGAACTATAAGGTGAGAGGAGACAACAAAAGGAGAAGGTAGAATCTAGCAGGGATTGGACAAAAGCTTGCCATAGCAACCCCTGCTTAGCAAATTCTCTGCCAAGCAATTTCTACCCACAAGAGGTACATTCCATTCCCTCAGCCTCCAGTGTCTTTTAAAGTTAGAGCTCCTGTCTTGCTGCAGTTTATGGCACATTTTTACTGTGTGTACTTAGGAAGCAAGCAAGGCCAACTAAACAGATTTCCTCCATGACCTTTACTACTGTCGGCTGAAAACAATTTAGTCCATTTTAAGTCATTTGAGAGCACTGTAAACATTATCCAAGGGGCTTAGGACTGACTGCCTAAAACATGACCTTTCAAGCTGACAGCTGACAAAAATCCTCCACTTTAAACCATTTTAAAAGATATGATAAAGGTTCTTATCCTGCTGAAATAGAAAGGAATTTTCCTTTTATCACTACAGAATAAAGATGCCTTTCATTCCATTTAAGAAATCTTGGGGTTTTGTTTTGCTTTTCTTTTTTGAGGGACATGGAAAAATGAGGGAAATAACCTAAAGTACTCAGATACCTTCTCTCTTGAATAAAAGTTCTATTCACCCAATTAATATAAACCAAAAAGTGAAACACAGAGGGTAAGCAAGCAATGAAAGATACAGGCCTTGCAGAAACAGAAAACCTTACATAGGAAATAGCTGGCTAGGAATTAAAAGAGAAAGAAAAAATTATGCAGGCCACTTTTATTAACACTTGGTGTATATATACACCTGTTAACTGATATACACAAGGGAAGATAGACATAATTTTCCACACAACCAAACTGGTGTGGGAAAAGCTGCATTTTGATACTTTGGCTACTTCAGAGCACAGAAACACTGCTCATCAGCTCAGCTCTGTGCAGAAGGCAGCCTGACTTAGCCAGAAGTACCCAGAGAAAGCAACATATATGATTAATTCCACATGACAACAGAGATGATCCCATTCAATTGAAATTAAATGGATTTCAGGCTACATAACAAAATGAAAAGTATTCCACGTTTATTTGGCCTTGTCATCTGACAAGACTAAAACAGAAATTTTTAGAAAGTGTATAAACATCATGACTACCAGTTTAGAAACACCCTGCCTTCCTCTTAAAACTAAAATAAAATCAACTGCAAACAGGCTGGAACTATACAATGAGATACTACTTACTTCCTGTTTAATTGCAAAATAATTCTGAAAATGTCCAAAAATATTTTGAGATTCACCAGGCATTCTGCTATGCAGATTTACTTGGCACTCTGAGGTACCAATTTTACACAAAAACCCCTAACAGCAAGTGAAAAAAAATAATAAAAAAATCCCTATTTAAATCATCTCATTCCTTTTAAAGTTGCTTGGTTTGATACTGTACCAGCCTTTGTAGCAGCACCCTGTTGTGTGTGCTGTCTAAAATGCTCTACTGTAGCCTAATCAGCTAAACACTCTTTAAATCCTAATCTTCCCCAACTTTTCCCTAACTGCTGAACCCCCGGTGAGAGCTCCCAGTTATCCCTGTGACAGGGAAACAGAAAGGATGAACCACGGTGTGTGTGAGAGAAGGGACACACACGTGATTGAAACCTCAAAGGATGGCCCCCCTGCCCACCTGGATTCTTCTTCCTCTACCCCATCTCCTGGCAAAAGAAACTCAGAAGATAGCATTGAATTGTTTTATTGGAGTGAATTGTTTTATTGGAGTTCGAGAGAATAAAAACTCATCTCCATTACTGAAATAATGAGTGTCACTTATTTTGCAGGTAAAATGGAGGCAGAAAAAGAACACAAATCTTCATCTACCTGTCTTTCACTCACTACATACTGACTTTCCAGCGTGGCCCATTTTTTTCAGGTTTTAATTCCATTACCTCTCTCATCTGGGCACTGTTTCTTCCTACACAGAGATCCAGCCACTCAAATAGAAGGATTCTACCCTAAAAGCAGAATGCAAACACACTTCTGGAGAAAAGCTTTATCAGCTCGCACATCCTCCACAGAACAGTGGGATTTAACCAACCACCTTGCTGTTACAAAACATTCAGTCGCTTCAGGGCTTTCAAAAGCTTGTTCTTGTCTCCTGTCATACCATTTTAAGCTACTTTGTACCTCAGAAACAGCAAAAGAAACATCCTTTTCCCCCATTCCTTTGGCACAGCAGCACTGCTGGACTCACACTTCTGCTTCCCTCACCCTGCAGGATGAGCAGAGCGCCCTGAACTGCTCTAGGCAACCACAGGAGTGTACAGGACACAAACACAAACTACAAATACACACAAAAATGCTGCAAAACAGCTCAGATACCAAACAGCTCTGTGAGTTATCTTCTACACAATTACCCCCATTTCTCAGAAAGCTTAAGATTGGTTTGATTTCAAGTTCAGGGACCAAACCCACAAAAAGAGAGTTCCTTCACTAAAAACAAGAGTCAGATTTTCCAGCTCAGTATTTATTTGCATTCAATTCTTTCTTAAATTCTTATTGACTTGAAGAAGAAATATTCTCTCTCATCGCATCAATTTATTCAAAAGCAAATTCTTTATCCTAAATACAGTCCAAAAGGGATAGAGAGAAGATTCTCATTCCATGGTAGATTTTTTTCACCGTGTCTTGGTAGTCTTGCAGAAATACCTTTATGATTGATTTTCTTCCCTTCTTCTTTCTTGCCTTTTTGTCTAGGCATTTCATGTCTCTAAATGTATTATGTGAACCACAGAGATTTTCCTCTTTATTCAAAATTCACAGGTTTTGAGAAATCAAATGAAATCTAGATAAGTTCCAGATTACAGATGGCAACTGTCAATTTTGCTTATGCTAGTAAGGTTACCTTTAAGGGAAACATTCCTTAATCAGATTTCATGTGCTTTTCCCATTACATCTCTGCAGTATTGCTGATGTGGGAACTCCACTGGCAGGAAAATTTTCTCCTTCAAATACAAAGGATATTATTTCTTTTATTTTTTTTTTTACACTAAGTTCATTTGTGCAAGCTGTACAGCACAAGTTTTTGAATGATGGTAGAACCTTCACAATATTTTTGAAAAAACATTTCAAGAGATTGCAAACATGATGCTCCAAATAGATTGCCAGGGAATCAGAGAACAGCCTGGGTTGGAAAGGACTTTCAAGACCATCTGATTCCAACCCTCTGCCATGGGCAGGGCCACCTCCTTTCCTTCATTTATAAACTTTTGGTGCCCAGATATCCTCAACAAGCCTTTCTTTTACAACTGACCTGCTCTTGTCTTACCACAGCATCTGTGCTTTGAAATGGTCATCATAGATTCACACACTTTTTCTGCCTAATGAGTTAATTGATTTGCATATCTAATTATATTTTCACATGATACACATCTGTGCTTCTTGATGTCATTCCTTGTTGTAGAAAATTACTTAACAGAAAATACTGCAGAAAAGCTAATACTGCAAGTACGTGTGGAATGGCTGCTCTGCGGCAGTTGGTACTGTATAATTTGAAAATAGCATTTCTGTTTAAAATTTCAGGCTGCTCTGCATCCTCAGTGATTACTTGGGCTCAATCCTAATTTGAGATATTATCAGTGGTGAGTGAGTCATGCTTTCCTCTTCCCCCCTGGCTTGTGATGACGAGTGTGTTAAAGATCCTTTGCAGGATAAATTATAATGCTTGGAATTTGTTTTCCCGTCCAGTTATGTAATTTATATTAGTTTCCTGATTGATCAAGTGTCTGCTCTTAAAAGTATGCTAAGAGTTTCCTTATGCTCCTTTTGAACCCTACCAAAGAGCTCCAAGTTAAAATCCTGGTAATGGAAACTGATCCAGCCTTAAACTGAAACAGATGTTGGTGTGAGAGCCAGGGAAACAGGGAACAGTCCCTGCTCATGTTCACTTGCTGGTAAATAATGCCCTGGAGGCTGCAGCATCGCTGGTTTGTGTCAGGCCATGGCTGCACCAATGACCCTTAATTGTCCTGACCAGAATGACCTGGGGCCTGTTGGGGCTCCTGCCTGTGCTGTGCCACAGAAATACCTGAACCCAGCCCTGCTGGCCTGGCTTATGGCCTGATGCTCCTGGAAGAACCTCGGAGCTGTTGTGGGTTCCATGTCTCCAGGCTTATCCCTGGTCCAGTCTCCAGCAGGAAGGTGGAATTTGCGACTGCCTGAGCCCAGTCCTGTCTCTGACCCTTCCCTGTCTGGGCTCTGGGGAAGGTTTCCCCTCTCCCAGCTGTTTCATCCTGTGGGGCAGTGTCCCCTGTTTGGTGAGGCTGAACTTGCCTGGTTTATCTGTGCAATTAGAGAAGCCCATCTTCTTGCCCATCAAAGTGAAAGAGAGTAGGTTGAAGTTAGATATTAAGAATAAATCCTTCCCTGAGAGGGTGGGCAGGCCCTGGCACAAGTTCCCAGAGCAGCTGTGGCTGCCCCTGGATCGCTGGAAGTGCCCAAGGCCAGGCTTGGAGCACAGAGCATCCATTATGGAATGGGCTCAGTTTTCTGTCGAAGTAGAGAAGTTGGTGGCTAACAAATCCAAGTATCAAAACAAGCAAAAGAAGAGCGTGTAAGTTCCATGGTTCCCAGATTCCTTTCATGCAGGCACTTGTTCACTTAACAGGTAATCCCTGTCTTCACACAAACCACCCTGTGAGCAGGACAATTGTCCCAGCTGAAGTCCAGCTCCCCAAACAAAGCTCTTCCCCAGGCCTCCCTGTGGTTTCCCTACCTTTGCAGTGCCTGTAAAGTTGCTAGAACACAATAAACTCTCCTCTCAAATCCTTCAGTTGCCTCAGTCATTAATAAAGGATATTAACAAAGACATTTTGGAAACTTAAGGAAAAAGGGACACTTTATAAGAAAGATGCTGGAGAAGTAATACACTTTATCTACACTTTTGCAGAGCTTTAGAGGCAGCCCATTATAAAGAGCAAATCTACAAAGTTACCTTAAAATACCTGAGTTACTGTAGTAGATTAATAAAAGCAGATTTCAAATCAAAAGAGACTTGCAAGTGGGAATAGTTTTGAAGAAGTGCAGCAAGCACAGGAGTGCCACAAGAATCAATATTAATACTATTCCTTTTACAATCTCTTAAGATTTATACAATGCCACATGGACTGTAGTGATTATTCACGTAAAGTACAAAGCAGGGGCAGTCAGCACCAAGCAAGGTTTACAATTCACATGCAGAGAGGGTTCACTCTGCTACAAAGGGGACAGTGATGGAAAACAAAAAGGAATGTAACATTTTAATGAGTTCTATCCTACAGAGATGTGCAGCAAGAGGAGCTGTTCCAAAAAAACAACTGCATTCTTCTAACTTGACTATTTAGTTACCAAATTCTTACCCAAATGAAAGAACATTTTGTGATATATTTGTAAAGCTCAATTTCTATAACTAGTTTCTTTGTTTGAAATAAATAGATTAGAAGTCAGGAGAGTATAATGCAAGAATAACATGTAGTACATCAATTTTGGAGGAGAGTGCCAAAAAATTAGCATTTATAAGAATTAGTATTTATAGCAAGAATATGATTTATTTAGGAATCATACTGGACAATATCTCATGTGTTGCCTGGAATGGTATATCTTGGATTTAATATGAGTTTGATGCCCATTGACATCTAGACAGGATTGTGATTCATATTCACAGCTTCTGGAAGCAATGAACTCATGGATAATGAAGGGTCCATAAAAAAGCTCCTTAATTACATATCCAGTGCACAGTTTGATACACACACAGAACATACAGAGGGATCAAATGGAATCCTCATGTTGCAGTTGCCTGAGCCCTCCCACCATTACCTACACTTCATTTTCCACCATCACACACTTTCTTTTACCCCCAACAGCCATGGCTCATGATGTTGAATAATCTCACTTGTCTGAACTCACCACATCTGTCTGGATCAGTGACTTGGCCTCTTCATTATCTGCCTTGGTGTAATCCACAGTAATTATCTTGGATGATTTCATGTTTTCTTCAAGCGCACTGATAGTGTGTCAAGCAGTGAAGGACAAAGAACCAATTACATTAGGATCCTATCAGAAAGTTTTCAGTTGGATGACAATTTCCCTCTGACTTCCCAGTTACTAATCCCTTAAATGTATTGTTTTAATTTCTTCATACATCACTGCCTAGAATAGCATGATTCCTCACTACCTTATTTTTCTCTGAATTAAAAACTCTTAACTTTTACGCATGAACCGCTAGAAAAATAATTTTAAGATTTTGCAAAAAAAAATCTGATTTTTAAACTAATCCCACAACACTGGAAAGTAAAAATCTCTGTTACAATGTTACTTATATTTTCTTTTTGATAGCTCATTGCAATTGATCAGGAATTTCTTACTAATTATATGAAGCTTGTGATTTGTAATGCACAGTTGAATATTACTTAGCATAATACTAATTTTTTATTATAACTCTATAGAACTCTGGATCAGTTATTATTTTAACAGAAGACTGACTATGCCAGCTAATGAAAGAAATTTCCAACACTTTATGTAAAGAGTAAAATAAAAACATTATTTCCAATGAGTAGATAATCTGTTTAAACTTGGACTGAAATGACTTGATTTTTTTCTAAGGTGACATGATACAATACAGTTTTCCATAGAATGAGAAAATGCTCATTATTTTAAATAAAGTAAGGCAACAAGGTGGCCTAAGCAGTGCACTTTTCCAGATGCTAAAGTTAAATAAAAATGCCCCCAAATCATTGTTTAAGGGTTGTTTCCAAGTTAGCTGTTTTGTATTTCCCTTTCAAGGGTGTAACCCATTATGTCAAAAACCAGGACTTTGCAGGACCCCTTGATGGGCTGATGTAATTATTCAGTGCCTTCCACAAGGATGGAATCCCGTGCAACTGTTTGAACAACAAGAGCAGGAACAAAAATAGTACAAATTAATATCAGAAATTTATAAGTTACATCCACATACCCATAGTTCTTTGATTGTATTCCACTTCCTGCAACATAATAGACTGGCAGTAACAAGATATCAAGTAAGTGCAATAATAAATATATCCCTCTTCCCTTTCTTTTAGAATGAATCACATTTTAAGTATTTTGTGTTACTTCCTGTTATGTGAAAATTAAAAAGAAAGCCAAAGGAAATGGTTGAAACTGATAACAAAAACATCCACACCAAATATTGTAACTTTCAGTTTTTGACTGCTAATTTTTTCCTACCTTGTGTACAAATGTTGAGTGTAGCATCTGCAAGAGCCCCACAGGCTGTTTTCCCAACCACTTCCCCACAGAAACCACTTTGCAGATTTTCCCTGACATGAGTAGATTTTTCTTCAGACCCAGGAAGCCTGAAGGACCAGACCTGTCATCTGCTCAAAAATACCATTTGGTTTTTCATTTACAGGGACAAACTGTGACATGAAATTACTGGGAGACAAATCCGTACCTCTGTGGTGGCCCTTCGGTTGCTCCCTGCAGGCTCAAAAGACAGAGCAAAGGTTGGGCAGCTCGTGTCTTTTCCACATTTCTTGGGCACAGAGCAAAGAGATGTGAGGATTTTGTTTTCCATTCAAATGTTCAGCCAATAGAGAAAGGAATGAATATGGATTTAATATGCTTCTGGTCTAAGCTCAGCACAGATCCTTTTCCTCTGCTGATTAACACAACAGATCTTAAGTCCTCATCTCAAAACATAGAGAGGAAAAAAATAAAAGCATAAAGTTGTGGTACCTGGAATAATTTTTAAATTGATTTCAGTGTCTTACAGCATCATGTTTTAATTTGTTTCTGTACTTACTTTGAAATTGTTAACCATATTACTTGTAAAGACACAGTGAATTTTGACAGAACAGACAGAACACTCCCTTCAAAATCCATTGTAATTCAGTTTGTTCTTCATGAAGACCATAAATTAGTATTTACTTCATTTTTGGGAGGAACAAGGAGCAATGCTTTTAATAAACAACGTGCTTTCCTTCACGTATTGAAGTGCAAAAATACATGTAGCAACAGCCACAGAGCAGCAGCAGCTTTATTCAGAGTGGTGGTGAACCATCTTACATTTGTTTCTTACAGTTACAAGCAATGCAGATTGCAGGTGTTTGCACTGACATTTGCTTGATATGAAAATATACTTCCAAGCAAATATGCACTATCAAGCATCTTCAGCAGTCACTCTCACCATTTTCTTTCACATTTAAACACAGGGGTGCAAGGAAAAAAACCATAATTGAGCCATATTAGCAATCATTTTAAAAATGGCTTTAGATGATGAGGATGTTCTTTGACATTTTCCAGAAGAGCTCAGTCAGTAGCAGAAGCGAGCAGTGCTGTTCACAGCTGGCTTCTCGCTCTGCTCCTGTTTCCTTCTCCTTGCACACCTTCAGCTCAGCCCCATGGCAGTGATTCTTCACACCAGCCCAGGCAGCCAGAATTCTCTCTTTGTTTTCCAGCACACAGCCTGTCGCTCTGCCACAGCCTCACTCCCACACAGATGAGATCCAGGTCCCAAATGACACCAAACAGCCAAGTGCTCCCGTTCCAATTCCATGCACAGCACTCTGCTAAAGACGTTCTGCCACGCAGAAAGCCAAAGAGGAAGTTAGCAGTTTATGACAAAATTTTACTGTTATTTTGAAACACTAACAAGTTGTGAGTTCTCACTCAGTTTTACATTAGATATCATCATTAAAATGCAGTAGTATTTAGTGTAGTGATGTATTTTTTTAAGGATTAGCCCATGCAGCCTTACAGTGCAAGCTGATCACACAACTACCTGTGTGAGCAGAATTTTAAGTACAATTCTTTGCAAAATGTGTCCCTTGGCAGTGTAACCTTAGATTTTTCTTTACTGGAAGATACTATGATCAAATTATTATTTTTTCCTCCTTGTTGTACTTATTATGCTTTGCCATCTGTCTTGTCTTCCACATCTGTATCCTAGTTCTTGTATCCTAGTTCCTACTCCATTCATTTACTAGCTATCTTACTGGGCTCATTTGCCCCTACTCTACATTTTCATTCTCTTCATGCTGCTTGCATACTTTTGCTTATGTTCTAGCACTACCTCCTCCTCTTACTAAGAGGATCTCAAGTGTGTTTAAATCATTCTTGAGCACCCCTCCCTTTTTTCTGAAATTAGGCTTCTTTATTTAGAAAAGGCTTTTTGCTGTCCTGTCATTTACATTATTTTTCATAACTATGTTTAACATAGAGCACATTTTAAGGAATCAAATGGAAATCCAGCTTTTGATGCAATGGCAGGTTTTGTTTTTAATTTGTACCAACAGACACACACCTGTAAACCTCTCCTTCACAAAATCAACTGAGAAGCAAACAGCTCTCCTAAGTGCTATTGCTTTTAAGATCCTTTTCCATAATGAAGTTGTAGCAGAATTTTTTCACAGGGAGTGAGGGAGACAGCAGCATTTTTGCTATAAAGAGACCTTTATTAGATTGGAGGGAAGAGAAACTTTGGCTGGTACACGATTTGAAGATCTCAGTGCTCCTTTCACAAGAATGGAAGATGATAACTAATGAAGGGACCTTTGGGGGACTCCAGAACTGTGTGCACCTCTTATTTTATGTTAGTCTAATAAAAGTGTAGCTACTTCTACATTCAGCTGCCGAGTTCAGTTGACAAGAACTACATTTTCCAATAAATCACTTTCTAACCTCTTTTGATATCAATTCCCTCGTGTCAGTGATAGGTTTCTGAAAAAGCAAAAGCAAAGAACTCTCCTGGGCAGTTTTTCAGTGGCAAGTGCCAGACACAATGGAACCCAAATGCTGCTGGGCACTTACCTGTGACTGTAATTCTCATAGTAACAAACCTCCCAGGACTGTGTTGGCTAAGCACACGGCACAGTATTTGATGGACAATCTGGAGCAGGGGCACCTGAGTCTGTCTTGCTCTTGTTCTGCCATGTGTGGCCCAAGCTATATATAAAAGAGCTATCACATTAGGCCTCATCCAAGAGTGTTTCCAGCCTCAGCATATCACAAACTTTAAATAAAAATTATATGTAGTTGTCATAATTGTTAATTACTTTACTTGGTCTTGTAATGTCACTCATACAGTCCATTCACGGCATGTCATTTAGTTGACCCAAACTCAAGGCTGTTAAATAGAATGACTTTCCAAAAAAAGAGCTTGTAAAGAGAAGTATACCATGTTTTATATTTAGAACAACATAAATATGCTGTCATCTCATCAGTCAACTCGGTATAAATATGTTTTTCACATAAGGTTTAATGTTTGGCATTGGGCTGCTTCCCTTGCTGACCAAGGACTACTTTTACATGCATTACGTGCCACATTCATTGCAAGCTAATGAATTATACAAAAATAATTATTTTTTAAAAAATTAAATATTTACATTCCTTCGAAGGTTTAATACCAGATATCCCTAATGGCTGCATTTTCTCATTTCTGCATTTTATAGTAATTGCTTCCCTCACCATGTACTCTTTGGTGATTTCCCAATTAATTGCCAACCCGTCTGACCACCTTTACTCTGTGTTTTATTTCTGGCTTATAAAAGAAATTTAGCAGCTGTTAAGAACATCATGGTAATGTTTTTGACTGCTTATGAATCTGAAAATGCTAGGCAGACATTAATTAAGTCACATAATGGTATTTAACAGACACCATTATGATTGATGGGATTACTTTGTGCACTGTATATGTGCAGGCAATTCAAAGCACAGTTTCATAGGGAGTCCCAAGCATGGGTTTCACTGCTAAAGTCCACTTAGGGATTAATAGGAAACTTAACTCATAACATCAACAATATGGCACAGTACCCAAAACCTGTGGCAGAAAATAAATGGCAGCCTGACAAATGTTAAATGGTACGAAAAGCTACACATTCCACTGAGCCTTCATATGCTCTGTATGTACAGACTTTATCAAGGGTTTAAAGCTGACTTTCTCTTCAAAAAAAAGGAATTAAGGAAGGGTGTCACACTGCAATGTCCCCCTGAAGTAAATAAAAAATAAAAAAAATAACCAAAAAAAAACCCCACACTGAAAAGAAGAGAAAATGTTACCAAAAACCCCACCAACCTCAGCTGTATTGGCTCTGTTTGGCAGGGTTTCATTCGAGGCCCTAATCGCAGGAACAAGTTCTAAATTGTTTGCATTTGCTTCTGAATATCTGGAAATTTGCTTGTTAAGTGTTCAGGTGGAGGAAAAAGCCTTCTCAGGTGCAGAAAGAAGTAATGCTGTGCAGTCAGTGGAAAGAAACATTCAAACAATTATACACCCTACTGCTCCAAGTCATATTAAAACAATCTATAAGCTAATTCAATGCTAACACAATGTCTCATAAATGGTAAACGGGCCGGATGAACATCCCAGCTGAGCAGGCTGGATGAACAAGCTTCCAAGTCAAGAAATGCAGCATCATTGCAGTGTTCAACAAGGTTTTAACTGCCAGTTACACTTGGTACCTGCTGCACTGAATCACTGCTGCCAGCACACATTTCTTTCCAGAGCGTGTGAAGGCAAGCCAAAAACTAGCAAGCAAGATTCTGAAGTCTGATTGTCTTTTACTTTTCTTATTTCATACCCATATTTTTTCATACAATCTGGTCAGGAGAAGATAATCTATGGGATTAAAATAAAGGTTGAAGATGTTCCAGGATGAGTCCAACCCCTGCTGCCTTCTCCCCAACTCTACAAGCTCCTCCCACAATTTATGTCTGATTCTTCAATGTGAAAAAGGGTGAACAGGTCTTTCTGAACTTCTTAACCTTTTGTTGTTGTTGTTTTTTACCTCTTTCCTGTGAGGCAAAATCCTTGAATCTAATCATCATAAGCACATTATCCACTTTCAGAATAAACACAGAAATTTCACTGCAATTCTCTCAAAGAGCTGATGGGAAACTTAAATTTGAAGATGATGCTTAATGTCACCTTGCAGGCTTTGTAATGAGCACTTAGAGATCTTCTGATTGAAACTTCAGCTGGCTGCCTAGTCCCTGAGATAACTTTAAATTAACAAAACTTCCAAATACTTTTTTTCTTCTTAATTTTTCATGATGTTTCTATTTGATGAAAAAGTAAAGCATAGCAAACTGTGAAGACAAAGGTAAACATGAGAATCCTGAATGCTGTAATGCAAGGAACATCACTAATGGTTCTCCAGTTTGCAGTTTGCAGATGAGATGACAGCTTCATCTTTCATAATCTTTCATACCCTAGAGTATCAGTAGGATCAGCTGTAAGATTCCTCAGCTGGGATATATGAAGAGGAGTACTTGCAATAATGTTCCTGATGAAGCCTTGTTGTCCTTAAAATTGGAGGCTACTCTATATCTGACAACCTACAGATCTGATAAATATTTTAAATTATAAAAAATATAAAAGTAAATTTGGAGGAATGTTTGAATAGTAGAAGAAACTTTCAACTTTTTCAAATTGCTGTCTGCAAGCCAAAGCAAGTTCATTTAGCTCATTTTTCCCCCCCAAAAAAATTATTTTAGGTCTGGAATATGTATTGAAAAGCCAAGACAAGAAAAGACTGCCCAAAAAGACAAGGTGGCACATACCATCTGTCATGCATCCCCAAATGTTAATTACTTATGACTAAGATTTAACATCAAAATGGAAATGAAAATGATCTTCAAAGTGTAACTGCGGAGCCATGGCTGCAATTCAGCTCTCTGTACGTCTTGATCCTCTTTTCCTCACACTTCAATTGAAGTATGATACTTGGACTCTTCACAGAATCTATATTGCAGCACACGTTACTAATCTGGTGCAGATTTCTGGAGCACTAAAGGGCAATATCTATTTGGAATGGCTGTTACAGGAAGTTTTGTATTTATAGAAAATACAGATTGTAATTAGAGATCTTTAAATAGGATTTCTCCCCCCACTTTTGGTACTATGCAAAAAGAAAGAACAGTGAATTTCTTCATATTCCACAGATATTACTAAAACTACAGAATGGCAGGAGAAGAGGAAAGGAAGGCAAAACTATTGATCTAATTTTGAACCTCTAGATGTGAAATGTTGGATACAAAGCAGCTCAGTAATTTTGATTCCAAGCTACATCCAAAACTGAACAAAGTCTATTTTTTTACCCTTAAGATATAAAATAATTTTTTTGTAATAACTTCTGTTCACTGACGATTTTGCCCTGAGAGGAACAAAAGCAGCACAAAAATACCAAATCTTCAGGGGTTTCTATACCTTACAAGGTAAAATTCCTGCACAGAGAATAATCACTTGAAAAGAACTTATTTACTTAGCCCTCAGGTAGAAGAGTTTATGCACACACAGAAAATCCAGACAGTGTCTTAAACAGAGTCTTGGATACCTCACACACAACCTCTATTCATCACTTTAAAACTGAGTAACAGCTTCAAAATCGCACTTTGCCAGCATCTCTGGGGGAGGAGCTGAAGCTAAGCACAGCTATAAAATGTTTCTCAAAAAGACTAATAACATCTTGCAATGTAAGAATGGAAATCCTAATGTTGAGCTTTTCTTCGAAGAACAGTTTCTTTGTGTCCTTTGCTCAGAGAGGGCGAAGTGGCTGTTCAAAGCCCCTTGTTTTGCTGAGGAATGTTTTTGTTGTTACTGCCCCGCAGTGGCTCATTGGAATATGTATGCAGGGTGGTTGTTTTTTTCTGCCTGAGCAGGCATTTGGAGACAGGGAGGGTTGCCAGGGAATCTTTTATTTTCACTCAGCCTGCCTTGTAAACGATCTACAGTTATAGGCAAATACAGCTATAATCCAAGAGCACATTTTCTTTCACATCCTTATTACAGAGCTAATGTATTCCTTGCCTCAATGTATAGATTATATTTTCTACTCACTGATGGTTCCTCAGATTGGATGAAATGGAAAGATTCAGCAGATAAATGGGGGACTGATTCGGAGAACAGGCGTTTCATTCAGTGCTCCCACTGACAGCGAATCCTGCAGTATGACATGAATGGTAAAAACCTCAATGAGTGTAAATACACATCCGTGTGTGTAAATACTCCTTTCTCACACACTGATCCTCTGTACACACTTTCATTTAACATGACTTATTCTGAGAACAAAACCAAAACTACCTTACAATGTCAATAAAAGTTGCTCTGTATATTTAAGACAGGAATTTAGCAACCAAGGACTCCTTTTTAGGTTAGTGGTCTGAATGTTTCACTACTGCTATGATTTGGCACAGTGAACACATTGCACAGTGACCCAGATTCTCCCTGTGCTCTGTGGCTTTGGACTGCTCTGTCAGCGTCATCCATCTCCCAGAGCAAAGGGGAGCTGCAGTCACACATTCGCAGCCCCATGCAACTCTTTGCTGGGGCTGTAATCAGGAAAAGGAAGGGTTGCACTGGAGAACTCCAGTGCCAGCTCCCAGCCCCCTTAGCCATGGTACCTCATTTCTGACACTGGCCTTTGTGCACAGAAGCAGCAGCACTGTGATAGTGTAAGAATAAAATTACTTTTCTTTGACTATTTTTTCTGGCAGTTCTTGATTAAGTTTAGATACACTTAGTTCTGTAGTCACATACATTTTCAAATTACTATCAGATTAAAAGAGTAAAAAGCATTCTGGAATTCACAATTGCTTTCAGTCAGTGAAGCAGGGAGGATGTTACAAAATACGAAGTCACCCTTCAGTCTGACCTCGATTTGCAAGCTACAATTTAGTGAATCTCACATCACATCAGATGTTCACTGGGTTAAAAAGATCAGTGAGCTTACCTGCCAGTACATATGTAGCTTATCTCTTTGTTTGGAGTTCAGCTTGCCAGCACACTAGTGATCTGTGCTCCATCTGCACATGGAAGCAGAAATATTCTGCTCTCACAATACATAGGCTAGCAATGCCCTGTAGTTCCTGTTTCAGCTGAGGAATGGTTATGGGGATGAGCATACTAGTGCTGTCATCCTAATTTTTCTACATTGTTATTGTACCAGCATAAAGTTCTTGCAGTGTGTGGTTTAAAATGCTGGCTGCTCAGCAAATGAGCTAGTGCATGCAGCATTGTAATAACACAGAAATCTGCATGTTGAATTTCAATTATGCTTTAAAGCTTTCAAAACAGAATGCTTACACTTTCTTTTCAACATGCAATGAAATGTTAGTAAGTTGTTTGGTTTTTTTTTTTCTTTCTCTACAAGCATCAGCACGGCAGGGCACTAGAGAGTTTCCTTCTGTGTAAGTGATTGTTCAGCTCTTGTGCCCTGTGGAAAGCCTGCCTAGTGAGTGACCATGCTAGAAAAGAGCCTCACTCTTGTTTTCAAATCACTTAATGCATTATATCCCTCTCATGAAAGAGAGAAAATTAATTCTGTGAAATGCTTTTTACCTTCCAATGTTTAAATAGCCAGTGCAGTAATGCATTTTGGGGTTGGTGCAAAATAGAAGGGTGCCCAGTGATGAGATTTATTTACAGGAATTTGTCACTGGTGCCTGCAGTCAGCACATGTAAAGGAGCAGCTGCTTAGGACAGGAAATAAAAATCACTATTTCTTTAAACTGAGGTTTGCAACTCACTAGCAGTCACCTTTTTTTATTCTGGGAAGCATTTGGATTCATCACCCTCTGGCAGGCTAGATTTCACGGTCACTCTCATAGTGCCAAAAGAACATCTTTAATGACTTTAATAGAACATAAAGTAGAAGTAGTGCAAGGCTGGATGCAGCCATGGTGGCAGGGAGGAACTGGGAAGGGTTTCTAGCATAGCAGAGCATTCTCGGTGTCACAAAACATGGTCACTGTGAATTTAACCCTGGGATGCTGCAGAGGAGCTCTCACAGCCTAAGGAATGCAGCAGCCACCAAGCAGTCAGGTCTGTACAGCTTAATGGCAGCAGCATGCAGAAACACAGCAGTAAAGCCTAAAAGCAATACAAACATGTTAGAGCACTGAACACAATCACATCAGCCCAGTTTGAAAGGCAGAGCTGATCTGCTCAGCTGCTATTTTTTGGGATGAAGCCACAATGCTTGAGGGACACTGCACTCTGCTGCACTGAGAGAAGTCCATGCACTGTGGAGAGAAGTCCCTGATCTGCCAGGTCAAGATAAGCTGGGTTAAGGTAATGGCATCTCCCTCACCATGAAAAATATTACAGGCTAGAAATGGAAAGAGTTTTTTAAAGTTAGAGATAATTGAAAAGAACAATTCCAGGTTTGAAGAAGGTATAAAATAAGTAACATAAGGTGCTCATTACCCTTCAGTAAGAGTAGAATATTTTATGGATATTCAAAGTAATGGACAAAGAAACAATGAGAACCAAAGTTCTTATTAACAATAATCAAAGAGAAGAATGAAGCTGTAAACTCTGAATAACTACTTCATAAACCTCGTTTATAGAGGGGCGCGATTTAAAGCCACTACTGGTTAACAGAACAACACAGGCTCCAAAAGAAGCTCCAGCATATCAAAATCTTGTTGCACATAGTTTTAAGAAAATAGAAAGAAATACCTTGTACTCATGGTAGTTGTATGTTGCTCATGGTACCCACAGTTGGTCTCTATGCTGACAGTGAAACAAGAGGTAGAGGAAAAAGAAAGGAAGTAAGATTTGAACTTTCTTCCTGTCCAACATAAATGGAAAATGTGAGTACTATACTATAAGAAAGGTTCTAAGTACATTTCAGGGGCCCTAGTGACAGAACTAATCAGTCCAGCTCTGTATTTCAGTTTAGTACAATGTCACTGAAGTCCCTCGAGGTGAACAGCTTCATAAACCTCAGGAACTTCCAACACTAATTCTCAGTTTATGCATGCATGCACTCTGCTTTTAGAAAGCAAGAAAACCAAGAGTAAAAATTTGGATTTTTCATAACTAATGAATCCAACAGTAGTCTTGAAACACTGCAATAGAAAAAGATCTGTATTGGTTATGTTTTAATAATTAATTCACTGACACAGCTATGATGATGATAAGAGGAAAGGAACTGCTCCCCATTGTCAAAAGACAATACCTCCAAAATTGACATTGAATTGTGATAGAGCCTCTTCTTACAGCCAAGAAGACAATTAAAATGCAGAGATCATAACCACAATAATTTTAATTATTATCCCATATTTTCAAGTAGAACTTGGCTTCCCAACCAACATGGGTGTTGCAACAAATGACAGAAGGATTTGTTTTGGTAGTAGCCAGACTTTAAGACGAAGTGACAATGGAGAAGACTCCAAAGAAAAATACCAGTGTACCCAGTAGCAGGAGGGGAAGAGCAGGACCTGGGCCCCTGTGAATCCACTGTGACAACAGTTGCTTACAGCACAGAGCACGAGGACATCACTGCTCCTTTCCTGTAAAAGCACCTCACTTCTCAAACTGTGCATTTCTAGAGATTGTTTTGCTATAAATGCAAAGCAAGGGGAAATAAGCCTCAAAGAGGAACACATATTAAAGATACAGCATTGTTTTGTGATTCTTCACTTATGTGCTGATTTTTGTTGATCTCATTCAAGTATGACTTCCAGCAACAGACTGTGCAACACTCCAATGAGAAACTTTACCCTTTACCTTTTTGTGTGTGTCCTTGCTATTCTAGCAACATGAAACTGCTCTCTGCAAAGGCAAATGTAGCTCTGTAGAATAAGAGGAAGCAGCTAGAGATGATTCTGATCTGAAGTTTTCTTCTGGGGCACAGCTCTGGTTCTGCACGTGTGTGAGTAATATGGACAAGCATCTTCCAATCCAGTACTTCAGATTACTAAGGCAAAGAGAGCTGTCTGTGAGGACACAGTATTTGTATGGCTAGCTCTTACATGTTGCACCAGTAAGAGATGTTAAAATGAATGGGAGTGCCTGAACAAGACTAATTCAGGCTCATCTGTTTTTTGTCACTCATATATGTATGTGTCAGTGGCTAGTGATTCATTTTTGAGGAAATGACTGGTAAATATCCATCCAAATTACTGGAGGAAGTAGTGGATAGAGAGGAAGACAGCAATTTCTCACATATTAAAGGGGTGTAAAAGCAAGTTAATGTTAGGCAGATTCTGAGCGCTGGAACACAGAATGTCACAAATGGGACAATACTTGGTTTTGTCTTATTAATAGGCAAATACTGAAAACGTTCTATAAATCTATCAAATAACTCTAGAGGAAACTTAAAACTAGTCTGAAAAAACCTCTCAGCTTTGCCTTCATTTCCTGTTAGTCATTGTGAGAACTGTCTTCCGAGATACTGAAGGTATTATCATGGTTGACTACATTACACTTAAAACCCTCAGGGCATCACTACACTTACCTGTGCATAACCTGCAATCAAGTATAAAAAATAAATATTAAGGCACATTTTGGAGTCCCTGAGGCCTTGTTTGAGTGGCTTATGCTGTCGACTTTGGTTTATATCATGTTTTAAATTTGGCAGACATATCAGCAGCAACGGATACTCTATTTTCAGTTCAGACAAACCATTTTGTTTAACTATGGCTGGAAAAAGCCCTGAACTGCATGGCAGTACAGATTGCAGGTTGAGCTTTTTTTCCTTCACAGAGCAAAGTGAAACATTTTTATTTCAGGTCTAGCACAGACCACAGACTCTGCTCTTCATTTACAACATGGTACAAGCAAATGATTAGAAGCAGAAGTGGAGAAAGACCACAATAAATTGCTTTTGCCTTTTTATATAGTGACCCATGGCTGTTGTCAGGAGAAAACAATATTCTCTAAAGAGATCTACAGTCTATTTCTTTGTTTTACATACTGAAACAGTGCAGAGCACTGTGGGAATTGTAAAACAAGGCAATGTGTAGTTAAAATAAAGTTAGACAGTGCCATAATGTATATGCTCAGGTGGTAATCATCAATCTGGCATTTACTGCTGCCATTCCTGTGTGGTTTTTCATTAGGACACAACTGCCCACAGTGTAGCTGGAAACCTGGCTAGCTCTGGTTTGTATTAAAGGATAACTCCTGAGAACCTGAGGGAGGTTTTACCGAGATCAGCTTCTGGCCTTACTCTCCTCTTACGCCCAGCAAGTCTGACACATAACAGACACTCCTATTATCAGTGCAGGATAAGATTTAGGCTTGATCTCATTTAAATTTTATCAGCATGGCTGTTGATCAGCTGTTGTTATTCACACATCTCTCCCAGTCCTAGAGTTATCTCTTTAACTGCTGTTGTACTGGTGCCAGGGTATGCCAGTAGAAACATTTTATACCTGTGTAATTGGATCTACACTAAAGGGATTGAAATAATGATAAAGCCAAAAGCTGGTCTTGTATGTGCAGGGAATTTTATGACAGAAATCTGTCTCTATAGGCAGGGGTTCAGGCTCCAAGTGACTACAAAAGCAATGCATGGAGACACAGCATCAGCTGATCCACGGCAGCTCCTCCCCATGTGCTCAGCCCCTGGGGACACAGGACAGGACAGTGGTGCCAAGGTGAAGGCGATGGAGTCACCAGGCCCTTGCCACGGGCAGAGGGCACTGGCTTGGCCACCTGCTCGGGTCAGATGATGGATTAACTTGTTAGGCTTCAATACCTTGTGAGTGACTCTGATTCCTCTCTTCATGTTTCCAGCAATTCCAGTCAGTGTGCGGAAATGCTGTGAAGGAAGAGCAGCTCTTTTCTAGTTGGCCTTGCCCTGCCTTCTCGTTTATTCAAGGCACACAAAGAAAACTTATCCAAACTGTGGCAGCGACTTTTTGTTCAGTAGCTCTCTTCTCTACAAAATTAATGTAAAGAACACAAACATAAAAATTTATTCATGACAAAGAACCCAAAATATGTGTTCCAGATAGCAAAAGTTCAGTAACTGAAATAGTGATGCTCAGAAGAAATATGGCAATAAGGATCTCAGCTACCTGGAGGAGACAGGCACCCTTAACCCCTAACCCTGAGCTCTTTATCTGATGCTCTTGATAATGATAACAGTGAAGATGAGGATAAATATCTCCAGATTATTTTAAAGTTTCATTCGTGCAGATTAACTTTGGAACTGAAGCAGAGGCAATTTTTCAGGGTTGTGCCAATGATTCCTTCTTGGTTTGGACACAGAGCCTGGATTCTGCCGTATCAGACAATAAAATTATTCTTCCTCACAAATTAATACCCAATACATTATTGGATGTATATTATTTGATACTATTAGATCAAATTATGTTCCTTCAGTAATATAAAACTAGTATAATACATAAATAAAATGATAAATATTCTTGGGTACTTAGATTAATCCAACTTAACAGTATAACACAAAGGGTTATTTTGGTTCATGAGGTTACATGCTCTAGAAAAATGAAAATATCTTCAAAATTGTTAATGATCTAATTTATGATTATACCCTGAAAGGTGTGGGCTGGAAAACTCATTTGTTCCTGAATGACTTTAAAATGTTTCCAGAGAACACAAGAATATCAGCAAAAAGGCCCTAGCAGCATGAAAAGTCAAGTATTTCAGAAATATGTTCTCTAGGATTGTATGCTTTAAATGCATAAAGATTTATTGGACTTGGACAATGTACAGGATTAATACTTTTTTGCCAGTCCCTTGATTTCTAATTTCTTTGCCAAACAATTCTGAACAAGAGTGATGATTTATCCTGGCCCTCCGTAGGTATGTTTTCATTTTTTAGTTCAGTTTTGAAACGGAACTAAAGTTCATAAAATTTAGGGTGCTTTCATGCCCAAGTTTTGCAATTTATATTGACAGAGTTAAAATGTCAAAACATAATATTAATTGATTAATATTAGTTTAAAAACAGTTATAACAGTTCAGGAGGGTGAAATCTCACTCACATAAATCCTCCTTGCTCCAGATCAACTACAGCTTTTATTACCATGACCAAAGCCATAACTGCCATAGCAGTGCAACCAATTATATCTATTTTTAAACTGAACATCTAAGACACTTAAGAAAATATCACCTGTATATTTTTGGTCTCATGTTCTTTTCAACTAATAGGCATAAGTAACCATCTTTTGAAGCAAGGTCTGTCTCACAACTAAGTATAAAGTTGCTTGCTTCTTTAAATTATATTTATTATGACACTGTGGAATGGAGTGCACTTATTTCACTGGATAAATGGAAATTTGAGACCTCTAGGCTATATTCACAGCTAGTAGTTACAAAAAGTAATGACCATGTTTTGCAAAAAGCCAACAAAATATTTTGTTTGTCAATTGTCCTACTATACATCAAATGGATTATCTGCAAACTGTCATGGTCCAGTTCTGTGTATTATTTCATTGTATTTCAATATTACTAGGAGTAAGCATAAGAATAATATTTAATCTATTTTGCTTTTCCCTTCAAGTTCTTCAGTTTGAGAAATTATGTGAGCTAAAAACTTGATTTCAACACAGAAATGGCTTAGGACAGCAAATTTTTTTTGTTTGCCCCAACAGGGATTTTTATTCAGCAACAAGAAAATCACCATATAAAACCTGAATAAAATGAATTATCTTCAACTGCACTGAAATCTAGATTTTAAACCCAAAAACAATGGAGACCTAGGCCAAGCTGAATTGGACACAGGTGCATTAAGTCTTGACAAAACTAATTGATCAACGTACTTTAAGCTGTTTTTTACTTTTTTCTCGTGCTGCTTGCGCTAAAATTCCTGTGAGTATATAAACCAGCATTGCCTTTTTTCTTTTTTTGCCACTAATTGAGAGATACCTTAATTTGAACCCTTCTGAGGGACGTTTCCCTGGGCGCCTCATTGAGGTCGCTATGCCAGATCACGACTTGCGTCAGGCGGCTTCCAAGGTTAAAGCAGCCTCCCAAATAATCAGTAACTAGGCAGCGAAATTAAGTTGTAGCGATGAAAAATACGGCGTGGTTCGGTTTTTATTCCCCGGCGAACCTTACAAAGAACCCTTTTTTCGGCACTTTTTGAGTTGCGAAGCTGCTGGAGGCCGTGAGGGAGTAGCGCTGCCTGGGGCGCCCTCTAGCGGCGCTGCTGTGGGAAATGCAGCCGGCTCCGAGAACAGGGCCCGGCTCCTCCGGGGAGAAACGCTGCGCCTCCGAAATAAAGGTTTTATAACCTTTTAATGGTAAAGATAATGCCCGCGGCATCATCTACGCATCAAACAGCTTCGGCGAGCAGTGGGGTAAGACGCTGTAGAGCAAATACCGTTTTGAGAAACAGGTAAAGCATCTTCTGATGCGAGGAGCCTTCCTCCCTTCTGTTCCACTGAGAACCCTGCTGAGCCATGGCCATGAGTGTTAACAAGTGTAATTTTGATGGGAAGAAAAACCACCTACATGCAATTCTAGACTTTGATTGGCAGAAAAAACTTCTCTCAGAAAGTAGACTCAAGAGTCTACACGTAATAGCCAAAGTTGAACTGAGTGAACATCAAGCCAAAGCCCAGGTAAGACTGACACGTTGGTCGGCACTGACACCTGTTCTTATCCACAAACCATTCCGTGACCCTGTTGTGGAAGGAAGGTCTGGAATGTTACATAATCCTGTGAAAAACCTTAATACTGAGCATTTTGTTATCTAAATTGAAGGAAAGGAATCCACATCCCGGTGGCACGCGTTTCTGCATAACTCTCCCGTTCAAAACAATCCCAAGCATTTTTAAATGAAAACTTCACTCACTGCTGAGATGCAGTAATCCTTGGAATGGGAATCACTAAACCCTTGGCAACATTACATAGCTAGAAGCATCCATGCCCATTCTGTGCTTACTTTGCCCCTGCAGCAGATTGTTTGTTCAGCACGTCCTGTCTTGGACTTGCACTGAATGAATAAAGTTCTTGATGGGGTCCACGTTAAGTGCCCTGTCTCAGAAAGTCTGCTTTGCAAAACAATTCTTTCATTCTCTAGCCCATGAGGGAGTCAGTTCTTCAAAAGTAGGGTCAGAGATTTGTGAAACTATGGACATGAGTTCTCTGTTTCTCTAGTGAGCAGTTTTGGTACTTTGATTACAGAGCATGGAAAGCCAGGGAACATAATTTCCTGCAAATCATGCATCAGACTGATCTCTCTTTGGTATTATTTGGCCACCAATACCATTGGTATTAAGGTGATATCAAAAAGGAGTCTAGAACATATCCTGTTACTGAAGATTAATGTTTTTCCCTTTTGTAGAACACAACATACTCATATGTTAAGAAATCCAGGTCTGACAATGATTTAAAAGCACTTTATTTCACCAAGTCTGTGTTTTCTCAGCAAGACAATGCAAGGAGATCTAGGCATGCAACATACTCATAAAATCAATTCCATTTTTGAATGTGAAAATTTTGAGTTAAATAAAAAAATATCTGCATATGTTTTTATTCAAATGCAATTTGAGCAATACTTAAAATATTTCTATTACTGACGAATTAATTTTCACATTAAATAAGAACCTGGCAAGCACGGGAATTGAAAGATTTGCCAAAAACCAGACTGAAGAGATAAGCTTGGTAGAAAAGAAAGATGGGTCTTCCAACATCCAGATTAGCACCTGATTTATTGCACCTGTGCTGTTCTCCAGCTGCAGGTATGGTCAGCACAGGTATCTACCTTTGTTATTGCCCTGCACAGTCACAAGGAGAAAAATTCTGTATCTTGGCATGGTCACTTCTGTCATTCCTCCAGAAGAAGCAGCTCTTTTCTACCCTGGTGGTCATAAATTCAAAATCTCAGTCATGGCTCTACCTGATTACTCTTTAATTGCACACACAATTCAGCTGAAAGGAGAATGAAGAAAAACATATTTATTTAAGACCAACCAATATTTGGACCCTTATAATGAATATTAAATAGTATTTAATAATATTTATATGTTAAAATAGGTTAAACAAGCCACTAGAGTAAGGAGGGGGAGAAAAAACCAAAAGGATGTGACTTTTCTTGCTAGTAAGTAAAATATCCTGCAAAATATCCCGAAGGTTTATTTTTTCCTTTACAGGAAATCACTTGTAATTGCATTAAGTTGGAAGGAAATTTACTTTTATTGTGGCAGGTAACAGAATAGCCTTTTAGTATCTTTTGTTTGGAATATTTGAATAGATATGCAATCCTGTTAGTGTACATCATTCTGAAATTTATAGCTTTCCAGTAGAAGCTAATTTAAAATAATGAAAAAAAATATTGTTTATTCTAGCATTTTTGCATGTCTAGACTGCTTCTTAAACACAAGCTGTGCTGTAAAGTACAGCTAAAGACACAATATATTTCAGCTTTCTTAGTTTGTTTCTGTTTTGCAAGACATAAATCCCCAGACACTCTTAAAGATGCAAAGAACAGCACAGTGCAACTTGTTACGTTTACAAAATGTATTTAAATGAACAGTTTCTGCAGATTCCTATTACTCAGTTTGCAGTTATCAAGGACAGGTATTTCATTAATTCCTAGCTGGAAGACTCAGTCTGATTTTGAGCTTATTTGAGTCGTTTTAAGCAGCCACCTGTATTGTCATGGATATCATTGCTGCTGGCTCCAGCAGGGAGCTGGGACCACGAGCTCCCCCCTGTCCTGCCTGGCACAGCCCCTGCCAAAGCCCTGCCCTTTGCATGTGTGTGCAGCACTCTCAAAACACAGCATAAAAATTAATGTGTTTTATACATAATTCATGGCATTTAAAAAACATTGTCACTTGACAGCTGAGTTGATAATAAAATTAGTTTGTTCTACCTCCTGCTGTTAAGTACGAGACTTCCAGAGCTCTATGTTTTAATGGCTCTGGCAACACCTCTGTGAGATGATAACCACCACTGGTGCTTGGCTCTCCCTCAAAAATCTGTGTATTTAGAAATTGAGACCCTTCTAACAATAATGCAGTCTAAACTTCCTCCTTATCAGCAACAGGTGTGTAATGTCTTCAGTCCTGGAATAAAAGGAGTGGGGTGCATATAGACACGTGGCAGTTGTTCATCTCGATTTGGGGCTGTAGGGTTCCTTTATTTATGCATCTGTGCCATTTCTAGTTATTGCTGTATATGACATAGAGTGATCTGACCTGATGTTCCACCAGTATCTCGGCCAAAAAATAATATTTCCACAAATAATTCAGAAAAATGAAGATTGGCCATTGTAATTAGAGAGCACTGCAAAGGGTTGGACTCAGACCCACTGTCTGTGTTATTAGAAAATCCAAATACAGGTATGGATCAACAGGCATGGATGGAGCATGGTGCAAGAGAGATAAACATTTCTCCCAGAAATGAGGGGAATTTCCATTATTGAGAAGCAAAAGTAAAATATGACCTAGGGAGATTTATTTTACATTTCCAGTAAATGGGGCTGAGGAAAAAAAGGAGAGAAAAAAACTGTTGCTCACTTAAGTGTATGGAGAATAAAAGTCATATTTGGGACTGAGGCAAAATCCTAGCAAAAGATGTGGATGTGATGTGGCTGCAATTTGTTCTCTGAGTTTTTCTGTTGTTCTGACAGCAAAGAAGAAACAAAGCAGAACTCTGTGAGGCCTTCAGCAGAGAAAGACCTCCAACCTTATCTGTCAGGCTGGTGAAAGCAGTTCCTTTTTGTTCCCTGCACCAGTCTCCACACAGCCCCCATCCCCAGCACCGAAGGGAAGGCTTGTGTCTCTTCTTTTCTTGCATAGAGACACAAAAGTGAATTACAATCTTTCTTTGCAGCTGTCATCATGTGGCCTCTCAATGACGTATCTGGCGACCAAAGGAAGGCTACTCTAGCAATATATTTTACATGACCTTTGCAAAAATGCTGAGAATTCGTCCTGCAGGCAGTGCATTTTTATTAACAGGTTTTTCCATGACTGTAAAGCCAGCAGTTGTATAATATCTATGAGACTCTTACATTTGGAGAAGTTCATAATAAACCTGGGATCTGTGGGACGAAGAAGCACAATCATTGCAACCAGGGGAAGGCAGGGGCAGCCCCTGCTCTGCAAGGCAGCAGCTCCCTGCAAGGCACCTGGCCCCAAAGTCTCAGGGACCTGCCAGGACACAAATTGCTCTTTATCAGGCACGGTGCTCACAGCATCCTGAGGAATGAGCTGAGGTGCTCTCTGGGAACCACAGCTCTGAGAGTTTGTCTGTTAAGTGCAAGTTTTAGAAAGGACACGAGCTTGACCTTCACAGTATGCAAAACTTTGGCTCTGGTCCTAGCTCTTTTCACATGTGAATAGCTCCTGTGAGGCCTCTTCAAGTGCTCAAAGTAACAAACAATTTCAGGATTTAGACCTTGATCTGAAACAAGGGTAGCAGCAATACCTTCTGAAGAACACAAGTATTTTGTTCATAGTATCATCTGCATGGACAGAGTCTGACACGAACTCTTCAGTTTTGTGATGTAGTTGCTCTGGTTTGTAAAGAGTTCTTGCCCTTTTCCAGCGTTTGTCCCCAGTATCTTTTAAATAACCCACCTACTCCACCTACTCCTTCCTACTTTTCTTTTGTTTGTTTGTTTTTTTTAAGTGAAATGATTTGTTTACTAAATTTGACTTCTGGCTGTGCATTTCAAACAAAGCTGAGGCAGAATGCTGGATCCACTGTAGCTTAGATACCCCCTGGAAAGCTGGATAAGTCATTGCCCCCAAGACATGCCCCTCACTTTCCTTTCTGGACTGGCTGATGCTATCACAGCTGATCACTCTTGCACAGGACAAACCATCCTGGAGGTCATTTGTGTCCAACCAATCCACACAAATTCCTTCCCCAATTGCCTCTTAGGTGTAAAATACAGTTGTCCATTACGGACTTTGCTATTTTAGAATATTTCAGAAATCCTCTGTAACAGCAGCTCAGTGAAATGGATATTAACAGGATTGGTAGCCAGTCCTCATCTGTATGCCACCATTGTGATGCAAACCAAACACACAGAGATGCCCTCTGCTTTTTATTTTTTATCCTTTTGTGAGTTCTGTACATCCCATTTTATTACAAAATGTTGATAAATAAGTCTCACTGACTGGTAGGTGTTAGTCTCAGCAGCGTGGTGCACAGCAGCCAGGACACGAACTCTGATTTGTGGGCAACGTTCTGTTTGTACATAACGAGGCACCTCTGCCATCTATATGTATGTAGGACAAAAATAATGAAGTCACAACTTCACTAAATTCACAGGATTTAGCACCCAGTACAGTAAAATACAATGGGCATTTGGTTAGAATCAGGCAAGTGAAATACGATATGGAAATATGACCTAGGAGAAAAGGCATTACATCTGTTCTGGAGTATTTCAGCATGGTTAATGGCCATGCAATTGTTCATTCTGAGTCCATACCCAAAGATTCTCATTGAATATGTGAGTTAACAGGTAAGATGGAGACAATTCACTGAATGACTGGGGATTTTCAGAAGCTGGTTTTAGAACTTGTTCATCCTCTCACTTATATACCTTTTTTCCAGAGAAATTCTGGCATTTAAACTATATTTAGCGATAAAAGTGAGGCATCACCTACATCTTGCTACAGTGAAGAAGGTAAAATAAGGCTTTCACAGACATTTTCTTACTGTTTTTAAAGAAAAACACATGAGAAATGTGTGCTGTTAGGGTAAGTGCAATGTCTTCTCTTCATCAGAAGAGTTTAAACTATTTTGTCATCCAAGAACAGAAAAAATCCTCAATTATTTACAAATAATTATTGTGTTCACTGACAAGTGCCTACTGCAGGCATCTGGCAAAATACTGCAAATAATACAAGATACTCAGATTATTAAAATCAACACCACAAATTAACTATTAATTAAACTGCATTTTCACGCAAGCTGAACGCCCCACCACCACCTTACTGTGCCATCCCTGATCACAGACTGAACTGACTTCACACCAGCCCCCAGCCCCGGCTGCATCGCCCCGGGCGTCGCTGCCGGGCGGACCCCCGACCCCAGCGCTGCCCCTACCGGGGAGCGGGGTCCGGCCCGGGCAGCACAGCCCGGCCTGACGGACACTGGAGGCCGCCCGGGAGAGACCCGAGGCCAGCGCTGCTCCCTTCGACAGAGGGTCCCCGCCGGAGGCTGCGGCACGACCCCCCCGCCTCCGTCGTGGTCTCCGCATCTCCGAGCTCCGGCCGTAGAGACGAGCCGCCGAAACGTGCGGGACGCCCGCCCCACCCCGCGCCCCGGACACCCAACACCCCCGAGCCCGGGCACCCAACCCCCCCGAGCCCGGGCACCCAGCATCATCCGAACCCGGGTACCTACCACCCCCGAGCCCGGGCACCCAGCATCATCCGAACCCGGGTACCCACCACCCCCGAGCCCGGGCACTCAGCATCATCCGAACCCGGGT
>VWYI01022577.1:3308-36502 GCA_013399455.1 Anthoscopus minutus | reverse complement strand
GGCGGGGGGCGCCGGCGGGGACTGGGGCCGCCCCCCGGCGAGGCGACGGAGCGGCCACGCCGCCGCTTTCGGGGGATTCTCCGAGAGGAGCGGGCAGGGCGGCTCCGGGAGGGGGAACCCCCCTCGGCCCGGCTATTCGCGTCCCNGGACCCGGCGCTCCGGTGTGCAGCCGCCCGGCGAGGGAAGGGCTGCCGGGCTGCGCTGCGGAGCCGCGCCGAGTTCAGAGTCTCTCCGCGCAACTTGGGTTACGCGGCCGGACCTCTGCGGACTGGTGCGGGGCTTCCAGGGCGCAATTGCCTTTCCATCGTCTCGCGGCTGCAAAAGCAGATAATTGACTAAACCCAACAGAAATAAAACAAGCTCAGGCTACCTAAAAGTTAGGATACCTTTTTTTTTTTTCCCCCGTTGTTTTACAATTTTATTCCCTATGTGGAAGTCGCGTGTGATTCGTGCTCGGCACGCTGCATGGGAAGAAGCGGCTGGTGCTTTGGATCGAGGATTTGCTGTTGCAAAGCGGTCTAACTTCCATGCAGTGGGGCAGCCTTCACTACTCTAAACGCCTTGATGATGTGCTGAGGAGCCCCTGTAGATTGGCATCTTGTGCAGAGAAGGCGATTAAGGTAAGAAGGGGGCTTGGGGAAAAGGGGAGTTTTTGTATCCTTTTATATGATACCTTTTGTCCAGCATCCCCCCACCCCTCGGAAGCAGAGCCTCCGCGGTTCATCCAGAACTGTATGGATAGGCTGGAACCGATCAAGTAAAATGAAAGTCTGCTCCTGTGAAAAGTACACGGAGCTCACAAGTGATTGCAAAAGCTGTATTTATTTTTAGTCGGGTAGCACAGCACGGTGAGGATGTGTGCTCACAGCGCGGACAGTGAGCAACTCGTCTAGCTCAGGAATGAGGAGATCCACGGGCTCAGTCTCTGATGGGCAGTTTGCATTGGCTGCTGCATTTTGTTGAATGTGTACCCCCCGCTAGCTCCCTAGAGCATCCCATCAGCCTATTTGATTTGTTGTTTTTTTGCAGATATAGTGCTTACTATTAATGACAGGGGGTGAGGGATACGAAAAACAAACAAAAAAACCATATGGAACATTTTATTGATGTGATCGTAATCCTGTAAAGGAGATTGCATTAAATGAGGATTGCATCAAAATGCCAGGCTGCTGTGGAGAGCAGAGAAAGCAAAAACTATGCTGGATTGTAAATGAAGTTCTTTGATTGAAGGATTGTCTTGAACCATGAAGGGATGTCTGTAAGCTTAAAGTTGCTGTGTATGTGGAGTACTGGAATGGGATGAAAACCAGATGAAGCCGAAACGTGTTTTAATTGACTCAAGCTCTGGATACAGTTAGAATTGGTTAGAGGCATTGCAGTGATGCCCAGTGAATTCTTGTTTTCAGCTATGGAGACCACAGACAGGCAAGGAGAGAGAGCAGAGCACAGAAAGACAAGGAGAGAATGTGATCGTGTGGGGAAGGGAAGGTTGGTTCGTTTGTGACTTTTGCCATCGAGGTACAGATCTTGCAGCCTGCTGGCTACAGGCAGAAACCTTGCAGGCGATGTGGAAGGCAAAGGATTTCTCTCATTCTCCTTTTGCAGCCTGGCTGTAGGTGCCTGTACAGCAGCTGCGAGGTGCATGGCAAGAGGCAAACAGGGACCTATTTGCCCTTCTCGGACACTGAAGGAAGCTGAGGCTGGGAGAGATGCAGGCGGCTCAGTTGATTGTGGCTTTTGGAGCTTGAGTTGATAATACATTTTGAGTAATTGTTGCTGCTTATCTCAATCGGCAGAGGAGGGGAGAAGATGTTCAAGTTTATTGAACCAAAGCAGAGCTGAGGACATTAGATACTATCACCCTTGCATTCTTTTTGTGCTCAGTTGTATTCTGGCATAGAGAATTGAGCCACAAAGAGCATCTTCTTCACGCCTTACTGAAAGGAAGCCTAAAGACAACAAAAAGATTAAGTGAAAAATTGTAACTTTTTGCTTGTCTGCAGTGGAAGTAGCATTGATCTGCCAGGTTGAGCAGGTCAAAAGAGGTAAGATAAGGAACAAAGTTCTTTATTTATTTCTTTATTTACTAACGTTCCCGCACACACAAAGTTGGCGTGCAGAGGAACATCCCAGCGCGTGGATGCACCATGGATGAGCACCACCTAAGAAACAACTGATGTAAACAGCTGAGAAATCTGTGTAAGAATCCTCAACAGTACCTCTCTGTAACTGCAAAAGAGTTGGTTAAATGCTAATTTACCAACCAACCCTGAACAGCTGATGTTCTCAGAAGGAATTTGTTTTCCCATTTGTCTATAGAATCCCAGGTAACATCTCCAGAACTCAGTCTCTCTCTTGCTGTGTATTTGGCATAAAGTTGAGGTGGAAACGTTTATTTGAAATAAAATGGGGAAAAGCAGTAAAAGCATATTGAATTCCTCTTAAGCATTTTATTTTGGCAAAAGACAACTTTTCGTGAATTGTAAGAGATAGGTTTAGAATATTCATGGCTAAACTCCAGGGAGCTTAGTGTTAGCTCAGTAGGCAGAAGATTCTTCCTCTAAAGTGGTATCTGGAAAAGAGATGTTTAAATTTCAAGCCATATTCAGTAGAGATTGTTGGCTTCCACATTTTAAAATAATTTTTTTATGCCTCTTAAGGGAATGATGCTTAATCTGGGCAATAAAGCAAGGATTTCTAGCTTGCTTTTTTAATGGAAAGAACAAGCAGTGTGCTCCAACTGTACTTCTGTATGTCCAATACTCCAGATTTCACTCTATTTTTTATCAAATAACAGCTGTGGAAGAAATTCTGTCCTTTGAAACCATGGTTATTCATGCAGATCTTGGTGTGTATTTTTGCTACAGAAGAACTCTACTTTATTGGCTGCATTGTTCATTTGTGCAGCATTTCTTTAAATGTGAGCCTTGCTGTAGTTAAAGGATAATTTATATTCAGTGTAGTACTGTCTGCACAGTGGAATTGGCTTTATACATCACAGCCTCTGCAAAAAAAAAAAAGATCAAAGATCTGAACCTGTGGTCCTGTATTGCATTTGTATTCTAGGTGGACTTGAGTAATCTCATAGTGGAGCCATTCATGCTCCCACAGTTAGGAGTATGTCAGCCTTTCCATTAAAACACCCATTTGCTTAGGAATTTAACAGCTGGTTTTAAGGACCAGCTCCAAGCTTAAATTGGACACATTCATTCAGTAAAGAGAAAAACCAGATATCCTAAACAGTGAAGTCTAATAGCGTTTGGCACTGTTAAGCTGAGGTTATACAAAGCTTAGTGGAAAACAACACCTGTATGAAAAATGGAGAGATTAAAAGGGGAAAAAAAAACCCAGCAAACGTTTCAAAAGGCCCTTGTGGATGCAGGTGAGTGTTTCTACCTGGATTTTCAGGGGCCCTGTGGTTGTTAAGCAGGCAGTAGGACTGTTCTTGAAGGACAGCCCTGGCTCTGAGCGGGAATTAGATCTCAGTTGTTTCACATCTCCTCAGAACTAATGCCTTTGGCACTGTTCCAGGTAGTTCTTTTGAGGGTTAAGTTGTAGGAACAATAAACCCCAACCTTTCATTGTAACTGGGGAAGTTTTCCTTTCAGTGAGCCAAGGGGAACCATTCACTTTTGAACAGGGCTGATTGTCTGACCCAGGTGGTGGAAGCCTTTGGGGGATGCTGCTGCTGCTGCTAAGGCTCACTTGCCAGGTTGTCCACCTGAAACAGCCAGCCCGGTAATCCTGCTGCCCATCAGCAGACTGCCAGCGGGGACAACGACAGAACCCTTTTGTTTAAAGCATCCCAAAGCCTTTTCCTGGAATTGCAGACGTGCATCCAAGAGTACAGCTGCACATCCTCTGTAATGCCAATGTTCAAGGAGCAGGTTCAAGATGCGGCTTCCTTTATTCCAAGTATTTTGGACTGGATGAAATAAATGAGTATTGTTTGCCATTTACATATAAATTCTTAGGGGAGATTAATATTCTTCTGTCCCAGTTACCTCTTTCTGCAGTGAGTTTGCTGAGGAAATTTGTAGCAGTTGTCTTTTGCCGGTGCAGAGAAGTAGCGGTGACCGTATCTGTCCTGGGTCTGTGAAAACTCATCCTCCTTGAGATACCCAGGCAAATTATATGATGTCAGGAGAAGTTAATGTGAAAATTAAAATACAGATGAAAAACACTGTGGGATTTAGTCTGGGGACACAATCAAATCATGGTAGTTCTGACAGTAAGTAAGAAACTGTGTCACAATTAAGTATTCTTTTCCTTTGAAGTCTGTTGTCATTGTGTTTAATGAAATCCTGTTGGAAATTATTTCTGACACTCTTCAAAAATACTCAATTTCCCATAGATTATGCAAGATTTAGCTTTCTTGAACCAACATGGCTTGAGCCAAATCTTCCTGCAGTCTGTTAAAAAAATTCCTAGTGGAACAGCGCCTTCCATAACTGCTTTTTGCCTTACATTATGCATGTACTTCAACTTCTGCCACTCCTTCAGGAGTTCTGCAAGTTCAGGTGGTGTTGAAGGCGCTGCTGCAGAGGAGTTTTGCTTGCCAGGGTGGCAAAACTCAGCCACTTTAACAGCAAATGCTTTACTAACTTTTCAAAGAAGCTTTTTTGAATGATTGTTGTTTTTCTTAATTTAATTTGCAAAGGGAACCTGCTGTAACCAGATCATCAAAGAGCCAAGTGCTTTGTTAGTGAGACAGATGAATGTTGAAGAGACTGGAGACTTCCAAATTCAATAGTGAAATTACAAGCTGAGGTGCCCACTGTCTTTAAAAGCCATCACTGATGAGTTTGGAGCTGGGGATTTAACGTGGCAGTTCCCTGTGCTCAGAAGCTTCTGCTTCATCTTCCTGCCAAGGGAACATCTTGCCTTGCGTTCTACTTTGATGTGATATGGTTGTTTTGGGAAAGATTTTCTTCCTCCAAGCCAGTCTAGAAATAAGATGTCACTGGTGATGTAGTCTGTTTGCATATCAGTGTTTATCTGTTACATCCTTAAGGACATAGTTTTATTATTGTTGTCGGAATTTAATTAGTAATTATGCACGCTCAATGCTGTCTACTGGAGTAGCAGGAAATACATGCTAAAGGGGAAAAAATTCAAGTATAAGTTTATAATGCTTATGCACAGCATATTTCATTTAACCAACTGGGCTATCTTGTTAAATAAATAAATGTATATGCATGGAAATCTATGATCTGCTGGATACGTGTTCTCACACGTGGGCACAGTGCAGTCACACGCACTCATGTTCCCAGCTGTAGTCCCTGGCACAAGACACAGGCATGCCCACCCCAAGGAAAGTATGAAATGCCTGAGGCTTGACTGAACTGCAGGTTCCTTAAAATGGAACAGAGGGAACAGTAATAAAAAAGCCAACTGTCTCCCTCCAGCCCATAACTCAGATTAGGTCACATTTTTTTTAATAATCCTCCCAAGAAAGGAAGTTTCAGGACTGAGTTTTATCTCTGCGAATGGAAGTAATAATTTAAGCCCATGTTTAGTCATTTCTGCAGGTTCTGTGATTGCTTTTGTAGTTAGGAAATTTTGGATCTCCCTGTCTCCTGACAAGTGTGGGGCTCTGTGCCTGACAGGCACTGGGTTACCTGGATCATTGCTTTCCCTTAGGTGTGCTGGTGTTTTTCTCCCTGTAGTGGAGCGTAGCTGCAACAGGTGCATGTCAAGGTGCAGGTTGGATTCACAGACTGGAAAGAGATTTTCCTAGGACTTGTGTGATTTTTTCTGATGAGAGACCTAGACTTGTTAAATAGCCAAAGAGAGTGCCATAGCATTCCCTAAAGAAAAGCGCAGAGGAACTCTAGTGTTTGGAAATGCCATTAAATGGTGACTTAAAAAGAGCTGTAACGTGGATATATAGCTCTGAACTCGGAATGATTTAAGGCTTCAGTGTAGTAGTTTGTTTAGATTATGGTTTCTGTCAGTAATTTATAAATATGTGTAGGATGTAAGGATGAAACTAAAGCTATCATTAAATGGAGTAATGGCTTTACTGTGTCAGTCATTTAATTGACCCTTGGAAAATGTACATGGCAGTGTGTTGTAAATCAAAATCAGGAGTGCAGTGCAACACAGTAATAATTTTGGAAATGAAAATTGGGAAAAGAGTACGTAAAATTCATTTTCTGTTCATCTCCCTGCCTTGTCCTCATTTCAGGCTTTCCAGAATGGATGGATTCCAGTGAAGGGTTTTGAAATATTTTCTGGTAATCAGGACGCTCCTCCAGGAGATCTGTTCAGTGCTTGTCAGTTGAGTGTTCATCCAGAGATCTCTCTTTAAAATTCATGTTCAGGAGACCTGTAATTTTATGACTTATTAAAGAAAATGTGATATATAAAGTTAATCAAGAGTTTTGCTGTCCTAGTTTGTTACAGAGGCCTCGTCCTCTGACAAAATAATTCCTACAACAATAATAAAGTAATAATTGGCAGTTATTACTTCTTTATCTTCTATGATTCCAGCAGAAACATCAGGAAAAAACCCCATACCCTTGTACATGTGCAATTATTTATAGTATTAGTGAATTCTTAGGAGTGAAAGTTACAGAAGGGTCCTTAGATACTGGGAAATAGATGTATTTTAATTGCATGTACTCAATCTGGAATAATAATGACTAGAAAAATAAAACTTCCATGAGATTCTTGGTATTCATATATTTCCCCACCCTCTTTCATATATAAGTCCTTTAAATATATCTAGGACAACACCATAAGCCACACTTTCTTAGCAAGAAACTCCTTTAAAATCCCTCTTTAAACAATTACAAAATTGTCAGCCGTCAATTACGGTTGTTTTTTTGACAACGTGCTCATTCAAATATCAGTTTGTGTCTTGCACAGTTCAGATTTATCCACACAGAGAAAGAAAACCATGTTCATGAAGTGCACAGGGAGTACCCTAAAGCAGAAGGCAAAGTATGTTTGAGATCAGCTCACAGAACATTAACTTAAAGTGTTGCAAGCTAGAAAGGGGGAGAAAAAAGACACTTGGCATCTCATTAAAAAATAAAAAAAAAGTTGGCCACTTAAAAAAAAGTCAGGAATCAAAGACTTGAATGCTTTCAGAGAAATGTGTCCCTTGTGTGTGTGGGCAGGAACTGTTGTGTTGTAGCTGAGGAGTGAGGTGGGATGTGCTGGACACCGGCAGCCCTGAGCCCTTCTGGCCATGGCAGAGCTGAGCCATGGGCGGCTCTGAGCATCCACAGCTTGTGTGAAGGGACAGGCATTCCTGGTGCCCAGATACAGACACTCCCAGAGGAGTTTGGGGTGTCTTCATGGAAAAAATTCCTGCTTTCTTCCATCCCTTAAAACAAACTCAATTGAATTTACTCATGCTTGCTCTTTCTCGCTTTTCAAATTTGACTCAACTGTCTTTGAAATAAGTTTGTTAATTGGAGCTGAAAAGTTGCTGCTTTGATGGTTGAGTTTGGTAACTCGGATTTGATGGCTGAGTTTGGGGTGTCTTCATGGAAAAAAAATTCCTGCTTTCTTCCATCCCTTAAAACAAAGTGAATCCATTTTAAATGGATTTACTCATGCTTGCTCTTTCTCACTTTTCAAATTTGACTCAACTGTCTTTGAAATAAATTTGTTAATTTGAGCTGAAAAGTTGCTGATTTGATGGTTGAGTTTGGTAACTGGAGTTTGATGGCTGCGTTTGGTAATTTGAGTGAATTACTTGTTTAATATTCTGTGTTATGTGGCTCATCAAGTGGTTAAGCATCAACCAGTCTGTCCAGGTAACTGAATGGAACCCTCAGCAGTGGCAAAAGACATGGTTATATTTTAAGACAATTACATTAAACAAGAAATATACTCAGAAAAAAAATATTCTTTCTGCTTTCCATTAATCTAAACTTAGACAGACAACAACCAGAAGTTGAAACACTGAAGGAAATTTATAAACAGGAAAAGAATTGGCTGAAATTTACCTTAATTTAGGATGAAAATAATTTACTTTTATTCATAGAATCATAGATTCCTTGTAGAATAGTGGGTTAAATCTGAAATCTATTGTATTATCCATTAGGTTGAAGAAAAAGGGAAATGTGCTGGTAAATTTTTTGTGCTAGGATAGTCTTTGTGATTGTATTGCCTTCCACAGCTCACATTCAGTAGGAGGTTCCTGACAACATGAATGGAGTTTGGCTCCAATTCAGTGTTTGAGTAGTGTTCTTTGAAATCACTGGTACTCTTAAAATGCAAACAAAAATCTTAATTAACAAAGTATTACTCTTTGAGGCTTCTTAACATCATGTACTGCGTCAACTGTACTGTAGCTGCATCCTTTGGCTATTTTTTATCTTGCTAACCTAAAGCAGCTTTCAGGTTTTGGTCATTGTTAAACCTCAGTGGGAAAACATAAAACCCCAGAATATTTGCCTGTTAAGTATGATGAAAACTTCATCTGGCTTCATAAAAATGTCATTTGCTATGAGTCCCCTTAATGTCAGTGTTTGTACTTTTGTTGTAGTGCACTTAACGAGAAAAGAGGATTTAAAGAGTAATGTCTGAATCAAAAATTGTGCAACATGCCTCTGCAAAAAATGTGGAGAGTCTCAGTTCCTTACATGTAATTCATGTTGGCAGGTACAGTGCTTTTAGGCTCTCTTGTATTATAAATGCTAAAAAAGCTTGAAAGAAATCATTGGAAAAAGGTTTAGAGTAAGTGATTTAGAAGAGGCTGGCAGGTGGTAGGTTGGCTACTGCAGGATTAACTAAATTCGGGAAGCAGTCACTTCAGAGTATTGGATCTGTGTCTTGATTTAGTCATTACTGAAGCAGAAATCACTTTGCTGATCTGCTGAACTGCGAGACAGTGCTTGATGGAGATACTAATCAACCAACAGAAATTGCTTTCTGAAAAATTCAGGATGCTCCAGTGATTAAAGGGATAACCTGGTCAGGAAGCCTCTTTAACTGCTGTGTGTGTGGTTACATGTACATATGATACTTAGGTAAAGCCCTGGCACTACAAATAGGTCTTTTGGAAGCCTCTAAGGGGAAGTGAAGTGGAAATGATGAAATTTCAAGATGCTCTTGGAAAGAGCTTCAGTGTGTTACTATGGTAGTAAAATACCTGTTGATGAGTCTCACAAAAGTTAGATGTGCTCAGATTTTTCTTAGTCTCATGGCTGAGAGAATTAACATTTTTAACAGACTCTTTTGTGATCCCTAAGACCAGTTTTAGGATGACATCCATCATTTTGTAAGCCAAATTTATGGCAGATTTTCCTCTTTTCCTTTTCTTTTAAGACTTTTGACTGATGTAGTTTTTACAGCCTCAGCTGTAACTGTTTTGGAGGGAGAAACATCAAATCCATTGTGGGTTGGCAAGAGCCATTTTCTTTCTCAGCTTTTGAAGATCCTACTCAGTTTTGTGGAGGATCCTGGAAATGGGGGCCCTATTTGGAGTCACATATTTCTGTCAAAATGAAGGGTTTCCTGCTGTCCTTGGTATCAGTGTGATTTTAGGCTGAGTTCTACCTGCTAATTTGCACTAGGTCCTTTGCCATTTTATGTTTCATGAGTGTAAAAACTCTGTATTCATTGAGTTTCCTAGTGACTCGAAGTGCTGCAAGCACATTAGATGATCTTGGTGATAGTAAACCAAAAGAAATACTTGAAGCAGATTCTCCTTTTTACACCCTACAAAAAATGTTCACTTAATATACAGAAGCATCCTTGGAAATTTTCAAAGCTTGACCTAAGGCCCCAAACAGCCTAATGTAACTTAGAAGCTTGAAGCAGGTTTGGCTAGACAGACTCTCTAGAGGTCTTCCAGTCTGAACTTCCCTGTGGTTTTGTAAAAAAGACATTGACTCCTCTGTGTAGGTCACTGCTTTTTGCCTCGTCTCAGCTGCGATTTTCGCACAAATTCAGGAGCTTGCTCTGTCCTTGCTGTTCTGCTTGTTCAGGTGGTGGAGAGGAGAGGAGCAGGAGAGGAAGCAGAAGAGGGCTGGTATTTTTGGGCTGGATCTCAGCACTGGTTGCTATTCCTGTCTCACAATGTGCTATCTGGTGTAATTTTGGAGGCCTCCTTCAGCTGAGGTTATAGACACAAGGCTGCCACTTCAACAAGTTGTCTCTTCACTTTGTGCAGGGCCCTTTTGAATGCAGGTTGAAGTACTGCTTTTATCTGTAAAATTCTTTTTGGTTTTCTTTTTTCTTCCCGAGGAAACCCTGCTGTTCGTTTTTGTTCTTCTTTTAAGGCCAGCTGGAAAGCAGAAGCCTCAGCTTTAATGACAGAGCTGAGGGCAAGAGAACCAGAGACTGATTCTTTTCCCTTAGTCCTACAAAACCTAAGTTAGTTGACATTCAGAGCTGTAAGACAAACTTGTTAATTCAGTTTTTCCTGAGGGTTTTCTGGGGTGGACACATTAGCTGGAGTGTAATTTTGTTTGTATTTGTGAAGAGTGTTCTGCTGATGCTTCATGTTGATGGTTTATTGTTCTTGACTACAAGGGTGATTGACAGATTCCCCGCAGAAAAATGCAAGAAATGCAGTTTCTAGAGAGGGACTTAACAATGTATAGCTGTGAGGATATGAAAATACAATCAGTTTGAGAATAGACAATATTTTTATGGGCAGAAATTTAAGTACTCTCATTAAATATAAGAGAAGATCCTTACAAATGAAACCAAGTTATCCAAAAAGGATATTTATGGTACAGAAGTTCTAATTTATTCATTGTTTTATCATGGAATTATTTTTCACAGCAGGCAGTCAAACAAAAATTGTTCACTGAAAAGCTATGTTGAAGGTACCTGAATGTGAACAAGCATTTCATGATTTTTGTCGTTAAAGCTAGATTAAAGTATTTCTTCATTTCTGGTAGTTTAAATTACTTTCTGTGCTGTCTCTCTAACATGATGTCATTGGTATTTTATTTTTTTTTTTGTACATCTGAAAGGATCATAATACTGCCTATGTTAAATTTAGCTGAAATCTAGATTAAAAATTACTTCCGTGGGTTTCTCTTGGTTTATTTGGGCCAATTTTAACTGAAAGCTCAGCAGAATGCTGCAAGTACTCATTCAATATTTTCCATCGTTGACTCTTGCTGTACCATTTTGCTTCTGCTGTCTGCAAAAGAACATTTTTTTGTAAAAAAATACTTAGATGTTACTAAATATTTCAACAAATATCTGCTGCATGCAATTTGTTGGATATTAAGCGTAGTTGTTCCACAATTATGGACTGTTTCCTTCAGATTCCATTGATGAAAGCTTCTTATCCTAATTATTTGTTTATCTTAATGAATGTGTGGTAGAGGCTGTATTGCATTTGTACTATTAGACACTCTCAGTCTGATATTTTCAGAGCCCTGCAGATGTGGATTTTAAATAAATGAAAAGAGCAGATGGCGTACAGGGAAATCTTTGGTAGGCCAAGAAGCTAAATCAAAGTTTCCCTGAGTTCCAGGAGGTACCTTGTGTATGGACTGCTTTTCCATCACTAGAAAATGTAATAAGAAAGTGTTGATCTGCAGCATGTTGTAGAATCTCCTAAATATGCAGAATATTCTTTAGGAGAAGCCTGAGCCATAGGAAGAGATCTGGATTGTGCACTCTGCTTTTTAGAATGTATTTTAATGTGGGGCTTAGGCTTGCTTTGAGACAACCAACCCTGACGGTGCTGAATATAAAAAATGTCAATATAATTAGTCATCTCCAGCAGAAAATAATTTTTGCCATTTTTTCCCTGTGTGGAGGAGGGGGATGAACTGGTTTTCAGTTACTCTTTATCATTTTGGTTTCTATTTTTGCTGCAGACTGGGAACATTTACCAATTACTTTTTTTTCATTTTGTATTTAGAGATGGGCTGTCTGGTGAGATAAGGATTTAGAACTGAAATGCCCTGGTGAACCAGAGTGAACTGGTGGTAATTCAGCAAAAGCTGCCTCTTGTATGATGGAATGGAACACAGAACCATGACCAGCTTTGGATAAAAAGTGAGCTACTTGCACCACTCTAGTGCTAATCCACGCCCTCTTAATTAAGATATTGCAAGTGTTCATTGTGGAAACTTCATAGTAAATGTTCTGGGTGAGGCACTTACATATGAACTGTTCTTGTGTTGTTTTGCATTGCTGCAACTGCAGTAAAAGTTGAGCAAATGAAAGCTGGTACCCAGAAAGTCAAAGCACAGATAGTTGTCCTGGTACTCCCCTGATCTGAATTACCCTACAAAAATCTCAAAGATCCGTCATTTCAAGCATATCTGGGCAAGAGAGTGTAATTTAAATGTATAGTTACTATCACAGATACCATGGATGGGCTCTATAACCACAGGGAAATCACAGTTTTTCAATTTCCCTTGGAATGTGTTCATTATTAGAAAGTGCTACCAGAGTACTGTTTGTTGTAGAAGAAGAAAATCCTGTTCAAGTTTTTAATGAATCTCTTGAGAGATTAATCAGATTTACAGGTTAAAAAAGCTGTAAACATTCTACTGAGAACAGTCATTAAAGGGAAGATGAATGTGAGTTATCTGCATTCTTCTTCGGAAACAGAAGCCCTGAAGATGATTTACAAACCAAAATGCTGTTTCTCTTTAAATGATCTGTGTTGCTGCATTGTGCAATGAAATACAAACCATGATTCAACTAAGTCTGTTTGCAAAATGAGAACCAGATTCAGTGTTTGGAGAATTTTGTAAGACTAAAATGATCTGAGTTTGAAGGGAAGAAGCCTGAGGCAAATGTTTCCTTCATTTCTAGATTACAAAAAGCAATAGAGTGCCAGAAAAAACTCCTTCCTGTATAGGTAATCAACTTGAGGGGTCTTGATTTCCTAAATGAAATAAAAATTAATTAATAAAAGGTTTTTAGATTATATAAATAAATTAAAAAGAAGAAAAAAAAGGGAAAAGGAAAACCAACAAAAAACTCAATCCTCTGATGAGCTACTGTTTGTGGTAAATATAGAAGTGACAGCAGAAGCCTGCTAAAAGGTTTGTCTTTCCACGAGGAGCTTCATACCCCTGGCTACCAACTCAAGCTTGACTGACCCAGCAGCAATTCTGTTAAAAACACATAATATGTGATGAAAATGCTTATTCACCATTTCTTATCTGGAGTATTACAGAAGCAATGAAGGGAACAGTTTTGAATGTACCACTAAAAGATAAAAGGCAGATACGTATTTCTAAACTAATTTGTGAAAAATTTGATCCTTGAAAGATTTTAATTGGTCACCTGAGATGCCACTGCAGATGTTTTGGTAGCCAGATACCTCCTGGTTCTTCAGAAAACTCCAGGAAAAGAATGGGAAGGGCAGTTTTGTTGTAGTTGGGGTGAATCCTGGCATTAGTTTTGTTTGGTTGCTGTAGCTCCTCAGTGAAGCACAAATGCTCCCAGCCACATCTGTTGAACACAGCAGCAGTGGTTTCACAGTCACTCAGCCTTCCAGGAGGTCACCCCCTCTGCAAATAATGTGCATAACAAACTGCTGCATTCACAGAGCCTCATCCTTGTGAGCAGGCTGTGTTTCAGCTGACACTGCCATTCACAACATCATGTTTCCAGTTTAGTACAGGACTGCCAATCTGATCTTATTGTCAGACTGGAAGTAATCAGGGCTCTAAAGTAAAAGCAGCGTCACACCGAGAGGATTGAAGCTTCTGCTGCGTTTTCTTAATATTTTGTAAAGATTATCTGCCCCTGAGTAATTTTTTTTTCAAGATGTGTGTATGTGCATTTTATTTTATTCTTTTTCTTTGTATTAAAAGCCTATGTGGGTATATGTAAATGCATGGACATGCTGTGGCCATGATGAATGTCCTTGGTCTAAGCTGGATATGAAACTTTCGGGCTCTGGGCAAGTTTCTCCATGAGGCAGACCCAATGAAAATCCATCTGTGGTTTTCATTCTGTGAATTCATTCTGTGATGGATCTGTGATCCATCTGGCACATGTGCAGAATCCTCCTGAGCAGACTTCAGCCATGGCATTTGTAACAGCGTGGCTGATGGTGAAGTTAAACCAAGACAAGACTAAAGGCTTCAGGTCTGCTCTGGTTTAAGACTGAGATATCCAAAATGTGCAGGAATGCACTCATTCACGCAGAATCGTCTTTGTCATGCAGCCTGCGGGTGGGAGGTAAATGCAAACGCCTTGTGACGTGTTTTGTCCTGAGATGTGTTTGGGTATATCTTAAATACCAGCGGTGCAATGTTAGATCTTATCTTCTTCACATTTGCTTTTGCAAGAATTCACTTTTGGACTGTCATTTCTCTACATGACTGGAGAGCATTTTGCCAGTTTTCGTTTGCCACTGCCACCTTTCTGTGCATGTTTGTCTCCCACTGACTCCTACTTTTCCACACACGTGGGCCCTAAAAGGAACATTTCTTGCTAGGAGAGCTCAAGGTGCCAAAAGATGATTTGCACTCCCAGGACTATTTGCTTCAAAGAGGCTTGAGAGACTTTAGGAGACATGCCAGCTAGTGCACAGACAGTTTGGCTCTCCAAGCCCAGCATTAAGGTTAACAAGTTGTAAATAGCTGCGTGTTGCCATTATCTCCAAACCCTGCTGCTTTCAGGACACCGTGAGGGCCATAATAAGAATGTTGTTCATTGCTTGTTGTATTTTTTTTTTCATTATCTTGCCCAGCACTTACTGAAGAATAAGGTCTAAAAGTTGGACAGCTTGTGATGAGGTCTTGATGTGGTGCTTGTATCTCACTGACCAGTGAGTTACTGGTGGAACTCTAACAAATGGAACACTGAAATGAGGGGGCAAAACTGAACTCAAACCTGCCACTGTTTTTTTTTTAAGAATTAGTTATAGGAAGGAATCTTAGAATAAAAAAAAAATTGATTTTTTTTTCCTACAAAAATAAATAGAGTGTTAAGAGAGCTGAATATATTTACAGTATGTCATGTAAACTTTCATATATGTGTAAGGCTTTCTTGCAGCTATATAAATCTACACATCTTGATTGATGTCTTTTGAGCCGTGCTGACTTATAAAAAACATGGATTGTATCTAGCATATGCCACTCAAACTTACAGTATCTCCTTTTTCAGAAATATATAAAAATTCAACTTGGTGCATTTAATGAAAAGATATTTTCAGTGTTTAGGCGATGCTTGCTTTGCTTTGAGAATGTCTAATGTATGAACTGTAGCATGAATGCTCAGTGAAGCAGCCAATTTTGAAAAAAAAAAAAGATTAATTAATCTTTATTAGTATATTTTTTTCATGCAACAATAATTTCCTGACCCAGGAAGAGCTGTTCTGTCGAAATGTGGAATTCCACGTGGCTGCTTGTTCCCAGCACTGATCACTGAGACACATTAGCCTCGGATGTGCTGTGAGAGAAGCAAAGCCTGATGTCATTCTCCTGTTTGTGCCCTGTCTGAAAACACAGAGCACTGTGATCTGATTTGCAGAGGAGTGAAATTGCTCCACATAGACATAAAATAATGCCAATACAAGAGTACTACACCAGCAGTATTGGCAATGGCACCACTGAGCAGGTGACCCAAGCAGGAGCAACAAAATTCCCAAGAGAGTTCTTTCCCAGGTGTTTTTGATGCATCAGAGCAACCAAGAGAGAACAAGCTGGCCAAACCTCAGTACAGAAACTTTCTGTGTCAGGAGCCGATGAGCGTTCATTCATTCATTCATTGATTTATTCATTTCTGCCCATTTATTTTGGAGAGGTAGGAGGGATGGAGGAGAACACTTTGCATTACCTGTGTTGTGTCTCTGAGCTGTGTCTGCCCTGAGCCTTGTAAATTGACAGTGGAGCTGAAAAGAGCCTCCTTTGTGGGAGAGAATTAGAGCAGAGTCTTGGAGGAGATTTCATAGATGTGATGACTTGGCTGTGGAAGTGCATGGCTGGAATGCACAGCCCTGAGATGGATATGCTGCAATATGAAGGCAAAGTGCCAGGGTGAAGGGAGTGTGTTCAGAGAAAAGTGTGGCATTGGAGCTTCACAATAAAGAGAAGCTTTGAGGCAAGATACTGAAGTACCGGGGAAAAAAAAAATCAAAAATCCTCAGCTGTTTTGCCAAGTTATCAGGGAACACAAACCAAGATGAAACATTAAATTCTCATGGAGAAGCACCCAAGTGCTGAAGGAAAATGCTAAAATGCGCGGATGAAATTGATGGTTCCCAATGCAGAGTGCTTAAGAGGCAAAAGCAGAAGTACAGAGTTAAATAACATTGAACAGAGGATGCATGGAAGCTGTCAAATTAGGTTTTTTTCCTTTGGAACTAAGTTTTTGGGGAAGCTGATGTGATTCAGTCTGGCTTTGATTGATAGCCTGATTATGGCAACATCAAAGGATTTATTGGTGTTTTGCTACAAATGGGACACTTTAACCAAAGCATAGGACAGAAGTACAGAATTCTAGTATAGACTTCTGGGGGTTTATTATAAAGTTATATGAGGGATGCAGAAATGTTTTGCTCTATATTAGATACAAAGGGGGAAATTCTTTTGGTGAGAATTCCCCTTAGGAGTCTTAAATTCTACAGAATCCTACCCAGACATTGACATACCTCAAGATCCAAGGCTGACATGTTTGCAGGTTTATTGTGTATGAATCCTCCTGTTAAAGATCTTCATGAAAGGTTATTCTGCCCTGCCCCATTTCATTTAATTTTTGTGAATTCAGTGCATAGTAATTCAAGAAAAGAGACTTGTCTTTAATATGTCAGAAAAGTACAGTTTCCTCAATATTCAGCTCATGAATATTCATGTATTTTGGTCTGTATATCTTTATTTCAGAAGTAGTAAAGGTGCTACAAGATAGATGGTGTCCTGTGAGTGATGTGGAAATTTGCTGAGGGGAAATGAGCTGCAGGTTTTAGCAGAATGGGAGACACAGCCCTTCTAGCTTATTTTCAGGCAAAATGTGATGAAACTGTAGAAAGGAGGAGACAGGTTTAAAATTCACAGAGACAACGCAGCCCTGAGTAAACTTGTCCCACTGTAATAATGGCTGAGGAGCCAGAGTGATGACAATTTGTGTGTGAAATTGTATCTCTGTAAAATAATGCAGGTTTGTCATGGTTCAGTGCAGCTTGTAAGAGAGCGCAGCATGTACCACACACGTGGTGCTGTCCGTGGAGTTGGTTAGAGGCCATTTCACTCTGCTTTTACTTTCATTAGAAACTGCTCTGTCTGCACTTGTTTAAACCATTGCTGCATGCAGGCGCTGCCTCAGACTGCCAGCAATGCTTTTTTCATTGTTGCAGAGTTTTTCTGTAGAGATAAAGCTTTAGTTTGATGTTAAGAGACAGTTTATTATTTTATTTTAATTTTCCTACAAGTTTCACGGTTCTGGTTAGTGTGCCAGTTATGAGTTTGACAGAAATACTGCCTCACCTGGCACCACCAGGGTTGTTTCACTTTTCTTCACCTGTTTGTTCAGGTAGCAAATGACATGCACTTCCAGAGGACACGGTATCTCGTGTTCTGTGCACATCCTGACAGATCGATTGGATAAAACATAGAGCCAATATGAAATATGGAAAATATATGTTGATTGCCATCTCCCATAATGTGCTTTTCATGGAATAAGAGGAGAGCTGCCTGGTGCAAGGTTTTCAGATGTTCAGAGGCTGAATGACACGGATGTGTATGGAAGGATCCCTCAGAATGGAAAAGAATGATTTTGGAGCGGCCAAATTTTTATCTTTATCCTTCGAGTGTTTTCAGTGTTGGTGTGTAGCACTGAACACATTGTAACTCCATAGGCACTGGAAATTTGGGGGAGAATTACTGGACACAAAATTTGTTCATGGTCCAAGTCTCTCTTGGGCAAATACAGCATGTTGGAAACTTGGGAAGAGTGTATGTTATGTAACCAGGCTCAGTTTCACAGCTGATTTAGAAAAAAGGGCATTTTGCTTCCCAGAATGAGATCTGGGGAAAGAAGTTTTATCTTCATCAAATGCAGCAGCTGCTGCCGTTTATATTCAAGTGTGATGCAAATCAAGCCCCCTTTTCTGCTCTGTTCCGTTCGGCCCGAAGAGGGAACCAATTGTTGTTGGTTTGACCTCAGCAATTACAAATGATTATAAAGAATAAGTTATACAAGTTCTGAAATATTGTGATGAAACATATAAACAGTTTAAAAATACTTAAGTGATGAATCTCTGTTGTAAGAGCCAGCTGCAGAGTACTTATGACTGGAGTATGTTAAACCATTTAAATATTCCAAACATTATGTACAACAGATCTTGTACTAATTCATTATGAAAACAGCAATTTCATTTAATCATTTATTAGCTATTTATAAGGTGTCTGCATACCAAGTATGCATACAGATTGTTGTTCTACCTGGCCACCAGTATAAAGCTGGCATGTGCAGTCACTGATGATTCTTTTTGGGGATCATTGTTCTCAATTACTCCTCACTGTGTGGTTCTGAGATGTGTGTCCTTAACGGAGTAAACGGGTCTTTGTCCCCCCAGGAGGGGAAAAACCCAGCAAACTGTTCAGAACAATACCCAGACTTGAATGTAAATCATTCATAACGCATTTCTGTTCACTTCTGGAATGTGCCTTTGCCACTGTCACCGAAGCAAGCTGCCCAGAAAAGCTGTAATCTCTGTCCCCAGAGGTTTGCAAGATCCAGCTGGCCAGAACCTGGAGCAGCAGCCTGCTGTGGCTTTGGTGCTGGCACGGTCGGTGCCCGAGGCTGAGCCCCTGGGCTGAGCAGAGTTGCTGGCTGGCTGCTGTGCTTCCAGGGCTCTTAAACACTGCTTGATGGCAGCACACGGTGTTGGAGCGTGATGAAAAAGGAAACGGATCCAGAGAAAACAAGCTGTGCAATGCTCCATCATTCTGCCATGGTGTGTCCCCATCCTTGGTGTTTTCCTCACGCTGCTGCGGTGCTTTGGGGTTTTCCATGACTGACAACGTGGGTTTCAGCTTTCCCCTTGTGCTCATCAGTTCCTTTGATGGGCCTTTCTGTACTCTAGGTGTAGCTACCACAGGGTCCAACTCTTATTAGCGAGATACTGTTTGTTACTTACCTTACATCCACGTCTGAATCGTCTTCATTAAAGCCTTGAGGGCCTTAATCAAGAATTTGCCACCAAAGTAAAAAATATCCAAGACTCCCAAATCCTAGAGCCGTGACTCTCATCTGTGTCCCATGAATGTTTGCTAATTTGGAAAGAGCAGTGTGTTTGCCATCATGTAATGCCAACAATGTGCAAAAGGGAACATGCAGCCACCTTGCTGAAATGCAGCTTAAGATTTTCAGAGAATTCTTTTCCATGCCTGGCCACGAGTCTGTGCCTGCTGCATGAAGCAGGATGGGCAGTAAGTTAGGTGCAGATTGAACGTGACTGCTGAAACTCTCAGACACTGGTAAAGTTCTCACAAATGGAAGTGTTTGTCACATCTTACTCCTGAAATGAGTGTGTGAAGACTGGAAGAGAATTTGTAGGTCACCCTGCTATATAGTCCTTTTCAGAAATGTACTTACAGACCATTTAATCTTATGAAGAGTGTGGAAAAGGGATAAGATTTTATTGCAAAAAATAATTTTCTCACACACCTCAGAACTTTCATTTTTAATTTTTCCCTTCCCAAGTAGATGAATGCAAAAATTTCTCCTGCCAGCAAAGAATTGATAAACTACTGAAGACTTTAAAATTCCAGCTGATTCCCATAGTGCTATGTTGCTTTGTTCTGATGGTGGTGAAATCCTGAATGCAAGTTTTTAGCGCTGATATGTTTGAGGACAGCCATGCCCTGCATTTCTTGTTAGGTGATTCCCACAATGAGACAATGAGAATATGGATTATTCACAGAGAGCTGACGTTGTTTGTGGTGCCCTACGCCAGTGCACCTGCAGCAGCTTCACTCATCTTAATGCCTGTATTGTCACTTTAGCATCTGAGTTTACATTTTGTTGTAAATGCCTGTATTCATGGCTCCAATTGCCTTTTCTGATCTATAGATACATACTAACACATAAAAAGCCAGCAGCTGATAAAATTAAATGGCAGATGAGGGAAGCAGTGAAAGGCCTGAACCTCAAGTCACACATCAGGACCTGTGGGCCTTCAAGAGAGTGGCACAATAGGGCATTCAATCAAAATTAATATTGTTACAGCAACAGCAATCAAACATGAAGTGTTTCAGGGATTATTGACAGACTGAAAGGAGCTGCTGCTTGCACTAATGAACAGAACTCATCTGGCTGTTAATGGCCAGGAATACCTGCCCTGAAATCTTCATTGCTGTTATGGCTTGAAGTTGATGGATACAATGGGAAATTGATGGATACAATGGGAAATTGATGGATACAATGGGAAATTGATGGATACAATGCGAAGTTGATGGATACAATGGTACAGATTCTTTTTGCATAACACACATTCATTCGCTGTTGATTATTTTTTTCAGTGTTTGTTCCTGCCACCTAAATATATTTCCTAAAATAGCATAGAGGAAGGAAATTATCTAAAATTGTCTACAAGGGCTTGTATAAAGTGCTGCTTTTGCTGCTGCCTAGAAGAAATATGCCAGCCAGTAACTGACTCCCAAACCTGACCTAAAATCAACAAGAATCCAGCAATGATGATACCAAACAGAGCAGAGCAAATAAAAAAAAAATCAAGATTCATAAAACAATTTGTGTATTCACTTGCCTGGCACCCTGAAGAGAGCTTTCCTGGAGAAGTAACATCATTTAATGTATATTTTGGTGCTCCAAGTTTGATAAATTCTTTCATTTATGCTCTTTTTCCACCAGTGCACTTACAGTGACTTAAATGAAAACTGTCTTTAGTGTTACTTTGTGTAACATTAACTCCAGAAGCCCATTACCTGAATTCAGAATGAACTGTTCTCTGAACGTGTGGCTGCCAGGAATTGCTAATACTTGGTGGTGGAAATTGTGGAAGGGGAACCACAGAATGCTGAGCCCTGAGATCCTACAAGAGGAGTGTGGAGTCCATTCCCAAGCAGTGGGACTGGCTCCCAGTGTGCAGTCCAGTAAGCAGGAAAGCCAAGGCTGAGGTATGGTCTTGTACTCCTTGCAAAGCAAACCAGAGGGAAGAAAAATCACATTTGTTACTTGAGCAGACCTTGGAAAGCTCTTCCTTGCACAGAGTGGCCTGATTCTGTGTTATCACCTGCATATCCTTTTATGTGCCTTACCAAAGTAATCTCTCTAAATTCCTTTTCAATTTGTGCTTAACCAGGCTGATTTGCATGCACGTAGGAAAGGAAATGAGAAAGTTTTAAACCAAAAATCTATATTAGAATTTGATATTCACGCACATTTCTTATGCATGGAATTCCCATTAAGATTACTAGCAAGATTTACCTACAAATCTTCCATTCTGGAAGAATGACTAAATTCCCAAAGTTTTATGAGAAATAATGTATCTTGCTTTTCAGTTGTCAGTTAATGCTAACGAGGGTACGAGCAACTACACTCTTGTAAGTTTAAATTGACCAAAAGCTTTGTGTGAAGCTGGTTTGAAAGCCAGAGTTGGATAAGAATCCATGAGTTATTCATGTCTCAGAGGAGATACTTTTTGGGTTGCCTTTTGCTTCAGCTGCTGAATAATTTTTATATTTTGTTTTTCTGCAGGAAAAACATCTTTAATAGTAATGTAAATACATGGAAGTGTAAGTGTAAAATAGCTTATTGCATGAGTATCAGCTAAAATCAGTATCATGTTTCCCAAATAAGTTGTAACAATTTAGATAGCAAGCCTTTGTTTTTTAAGGCTACTTTTCAATTAGATTATTGCATGAGTATCAGCTACAATTAGTATCACATTTCCCAAATAAATTGTAACAATTTAGATAGCAAGCCTTTGTTTTTTAAGGCTACTTTTCAATTTTAAGAATTTTCTGTTCTGTTAAAACTATCATTTTTTTTTAATGTGGCCTGTTGTGTGTGATGTAGCAAAAATTCCCATTCCTATTTAAATTAAAATACATTTCAACTTCACCCATCCAATTGCAAAATGTCCCAGAACCTTGCTTCATTTTCTGTTTCTAGGGAAGCAGCACAGAATAAATTATTCCAAGCTTCAATGCTGCTCTCCAACTTGTAGGAAACATTTGGTGCATCATTTTGCCAGACACATTATACCAGAAAACTTGAATTAATAGAGGCATCTTAGTGTGGTAGTGATGAAAAGAAAGATGTGCTGGTTTAGTTGGAGCTGTTACACAGTGATTACTGTGCACTCTGCACTCTGCAGCTGTTTACATCTGGATGGTGAATTCAAGCAAGTGCAGAAGGAATAAAACTGGAAAAGCTCTGAGAAACAATATCAGGATTGCAGTGCTGGAGCATGAATGGCTGCATTATTTATCAGGGAGAATTAGGAGAATCCCCATTGTTCTGCATGCTCTTATCTTTGTATCATTTCTAACTAAGTGGGGAAAAAACATTTAAAGATTTTATTGCATTTTAGGGCAAAATCTGCCCTTTCTACCTACAGGTATCTCCAAGTCAAGTATTGACAAAAGAGGGGTTTGATTTTATTGGTTGTTTTCACACTGGTGACACAAAGGTTATAAATTGCCTGGGATCTATCTGGTAAATCCCAGGAATTCATAGAAAAGGTGTGAATTCAGGTAGCTCCAGTGCTTCAGCACAGCTCTTCTGTTGATAAGGGATGAGGCACTTGCAGTGTGTTCATTTTTATGCAGAGTGATCCTTTTTTTCTGAATTCCTGGTGAAATGGCATTTTCTGTATGAACTTGTGCAACTTTGCTGGAGAGTTTCTGGTAGAGATCATGAAAGAATATGCCATCAATTTCAGTTGCCAGCTGATTTATAAACTCCCTTTTTCCTATAGTTTTTTATAATCCATAGCTAATTTTTGTTGATTTTTCATGATTCTGACACAATGTATTTTTTCCTAAATTGTATAGGCACAGAGGTTCAAATATTATGCTCCTTTTGCATTCTTTGTGCTGTGTTCAGCATTGATGTACATGGGAAATGGTTTGGCCAAGTATTTTACACGCAGCAGTTACTGAGTGTTTTCCATTCTAACTACAGGTTCTGCATGGAAGAGAGTTTTCTGATTTAAAAAAAAACAAACTATATAGTTCTTTCCAGAATTCAGATTCCCAGAGTAGCTTCTTTTATATTGTTTTTAATATATATATATTATATTATTGTTCAGGTCCAAGTGGATGTTGTGGATGGCAGTAACATCCAGGGGTTGTCTTGTCTGTTACTACTTTGTGCACATTCATATTCCTGATTTCCATAATTAATTCTGATTTTTCCTGGCAACTGGATACTTGTGTCATCAAGAATTCCAGAATTATTGGCCGAGCAGGAGAATTTCATCGTGCCAAACATCTTTATTTTTACCTTTTCATTTAATGCCTAATGGTTCCTGCTTGCATTTTCTTGACTTCCTAATTACTTTTAGTTGTTTTTTTTTTTTTTTACCTCTAAAGGAGGGATTAAGCCATGAAATTTACAGCGAGAAAAAAAAAGCAGGAGAGATTAAAAAGGAAAGAAGAAAAGAGAACATGTAATTGGTATTAAAGTTTTTTAAATGAAGTTTCTTATTATTTTTCTTTAAATAGTGAATTATTCAGTATTTTGGTGTTAATAATTTAACAGAACCCGAAGTAAGATACCAGCAGGACGTGTGTGGGATGGGTGGTAGTTCAAGTTTGATCTAAAAGCCTTGCCTTTGTGTTGAAGTTGGGTTGAAGCTTTGATCTATTTATAATGAGTATTCTAAGGGTTTACTAATTATTTTAAACCGGAAGAGAATCTCAGAGTCCATTTTTTCTGTTGGAAAAAAACCAAAAATAAACCTTGCTGGAAGGTAAAGGCAGAAAGTCGTAAAGTTTGGGCATTATTTTCCATGTTTAAGCACCCCCGCCTACTGGCTATAATTTCTGAAAAGTTTGGGGGGAAAAAATATATTTTCTGCCTCCTTTTTGCATTCTGTAGCATTAGGAATTTTCTGTGGTACTTCTGGCTAGAGATAAGGCATCCTTCATATGTTCCATCCATTTAAAAAGTTTGCAGCTAAAAAGTTGAAATGAGGGATTTTTTTTTTTGTTTCTTCGGAATGATATTTAGATTTTAAAATGTGTACCCATTTCTGTTACTTATGACATTTATTCTATTAGCAAACTAAATTAGCATGCATATTTATGAGAAATTGTGGGGTGCCAATACATTTATCACGGGAAACTTTATAAACCATTCATGATGTACAACTTTAAAAAGAAATCTGAATTTCTTTCTGCTTAGAACCTTGCTCCAGATTTGGGAGCTTTTTTTTGAAACCATACCTGTGTTTGATCCATGCTTAATTCCATCTTTAAAAGCAAAATTCCATTTTGTTACATTTGCTTTGTACAATAATATTTTCAAGTCACAGAGAGCCTTACGCTATGGAATGAAGTGCTACTTGCATCATGTGAGAAATTTCCCCCTCCCCAATTTTCAAGGAATTTTTCCAGTTTTCAAAGGATGCTGACTAGTTTTTAATGAATCTATAAAGCATGCAAAATCGTTTCTTTCTTGTTTTTTTTCTTCTATTGAAACAGTATTTGGGATTAAAGGTGAACCTCTTTTCATGGTTCAAATCATTTTCATTAGCAGGAAGGTAAAACATGCCCAATAAGCCTGGTACTGCAAAAGAATTACTTAAAGTAGTTCTGAGGAGCAATTTTTGCCTTTTCAATTATGCAAATGCTCATCAAGTTTTTGTCTTTGGTAATCTTTGGCTCGTACTAAAAAACTGACACAGACTTCTTGACCTGACACAGATGTAATTGCTGTGAAGGTTTTCTCCTGCCTCTGCCCTGGCACAAGATTAAAGAAATTCAAATACTGTGTTCCACAAATCAAGCTCATACTTATACCTGTATCTTATCCTTGTGATTAAATTTTTATGGAATCGTAGAATAATTCACATAGGAGGGAACCTTGGGAGTTTCTAGTCCAGATCTCTGTGTGCTCAGAGCAATGTTAGGGGTCAATTCAGATCTGATTTCTTTAGGCTTTGTCCAGTTAGGTCTTAACCTGTACATAACCTGCTCCAAGCCTTAATTATCCCAGTGGATGGTTTCTGTCCACAATACGCAGTCAGAACCCTCCTCATTTCAGTTTTTGAGCCTGCCCCGTGTTCTCTCACTGGGCACCTCAGTGAAAAGCTCAGCTTTTCCCTCCTGGGCAATTTCCAGGAGGGAGTTGGCAGCTCCTTCCCTCCTTGAACCTTCAGGCCCAAAGACCTTTCCCTGAAAGCCTGAGGCCGAGTTTAGTTTCTGTTTCTTGCTTTGGTGTCCTGTGATGAGCTCAGTCCTGAGCCCCCTGTGAATCCCAGGCCTCCTGGTGTTTCTTCTGGAGTTCCTGGGCATGGAGTGTGTGCTTGCAGAAATTTGCCCAGGCAGGGCTGCCAGCTCTCTTGAGATCTTTCCTTTGCAGGGTTCCTCACACAGGATCTCACCCACCTGGAAAAATCCCTTCCAAGCTGAAGTCTGTCCTTGGAAATTCCAAGTCTGTACTTGGCTACTTGCTGAGGCGATTTTTTTCCAAAGAAACTGAGGATATCACAATAAAAATAAGTATGCTGAAAATATTTTTAGTAGCTGAATAATCACATTTATCATTATGCTTTATACCTGGATTTCTAGAGTGCTATAAGGTAACAAATAATGTATGGGACTCTCTTCATTAGCATGCTCTTGTAACTAAAGACTTTTTGCCAAATTCAGAGAGGTGTAGGTACTTTATGTTAATTAATTACTGAGTGATCATTTAGGAATTTATCACTGGGATCTAGCAGGAATGGGTAATGGGACTGCTTGTTACAAAGTCAAATCAATCTAGATAGGAAGTATCCAAAGAAGAGCATTAGCATGACACCTAACTGATCACTCCATTGGCTGGGCCAGGTAAAAAGCTGATAAAGAAAAAGGCCTTTAGCAGTTCCTGACAGAATTTCACTGCCCAGCTGCTGTGCTTTAAGGTGAATAACACACAAGCTGTCCATGGCTAGTGACTGCAGCAAGAATTCTTGTTCACTGCCATCAAATGAAGCATTTTGGGGGTAAAATTTCTAATGCCACAATACTAGAGACAATTTTATGCCTTTTAAAGAACAGATTCTTTGCATTGCAGATGTTTGTGGCTGATACAGGATCTCAAATTCTGTAATGGTGAAACTTCCACAATGTCAAAATTAACACTGGCTCCAGTCAAACTGGGGCAAAGGGAATCTTGTCCAAGTCAATGGAAGATCAGTACAGATCAAATTAATATAATACATGGGCTTACTGTCCTTTTATATTAATTATATCTCTATGCCATTTGCTTTGTTGGGTTTATACTGTGATAGAATTTGTCTTGGATTGAAATATTCTGGTCTTCAAAATATTTTTGAGTTTAGAATATTTTTGTGCTTAAAACAGGAAGATGATTGGAAGAATAGAGGTCACATGGAAAAAAAAATTACTTTCTTTAACTTAGTTTTTGCATCCTTTCTGTTTTACTAAAGTCAGTGGACGAGGAGATTTTTAAAGCTCATGGAATCCTGTCTGGCATTCAACTGGAGACCATATCCAAAACTGGAGACAAATCACTGTGCTGAGCAGCCATAGTTTATTGTGTAAAATGAAGAATTAATTCTAATTTATTGTGTTTAATTCTCGAGCTTACTGAGTAAGCCACATATGATGTAATAATCAGCTAAGTAATACACAATAAACCAGATTTTTTTCTTCTCTGCTCCTTACTTTGCCAGCATAGGTGATGTAGAGAGGGACACATGGCTTGGTGCTTGTACACATTTGCCTTGGGGTTGTAACTGGAGCCTGAAGAATGACTAAATACACAATATATGGAAGATACCAATAGCTAGGGCATATGCAAAAGCCTTATTGAAAACATACTGAGTTCTAAATGTTTTAATTTGATCTTCTAAACCACGTTTATATCTGTTATTATAGAGCGTGTGGTGGCACAACAGCAATTTTGCATAATAACATATAAAATATTTAAGTGTTTATTCTTTGTCTCAGCACAAGAACAAATTTGCTGATATGAAAAGAAAAATAAATTACATTTTTTCACCATGGCTTAAATATATTGTTGATATACATGAGATTTCATGTGTTCAGTTAGTGAACATGGGAATATTCTCTGAGTATAAAAAGGAAACCTTTTTAAACTTTTAAAAGCAGGAAATTCAGAAAGATCTTTGGTTTATTTCTCACTATTTAACAGAAATAAAAATACTTCTGTGTAACAACAAAATAAAAAGGAAAAAAGAAAAGAAAGAGGGATGCTTGCATGCCACCAAGGACTGCAAGTGTAAGCAATGAACACAAATAACTTTCAAAAGCTCAGGCTGCTTTCTCTCAGTATTTACCATGTTAAGCTCCCTGAAGACTGCCATAATTAGTTTTCTCCCTTACAAGTAATTATGAGCACCTGTAATTTAAAACAAAAAAAAAAATTGTGTCTGAGATACGATCCCTTGGGTATTTTCCTTTTAGATCCTTCCTCATTTGCTCTTAGAAGTTCTTTTCCACTAACTTCTACTCTTGGGATACTTTAAATGGGATGAATTGTTCCTCTTCAATTACTTTTAAAACCAGGTGAGGCCTGAAAAAACCACTTTCTCAAAATAGCAGCATATCACTCCTGAGGGAATTATGCAGTACCACACACCAGGAGATCCTGTGGAGTTTGAAAACCCCAGCATTAAGTTCCTCTCCCCTTCTGCTTGGAGGTTTCACAGGTCAAACTCTACAGAAATTAATCTTCCATACCTGAATGTTGGCATTAGCTTTAAGCCAGAAGATTTCCTCAGAAAGAATTATTTAAGAGTAATTTTGCTTAATGCGAGGAACTGACAGGATAAGCCATGAAGAAACCAAAGAATTGCCCATGAATTTGGCAAACCTAAACCGCTGACTATCTGGGAAAAGAATTTGATTCAGTTTTTATTCCAATACTGTATTGATCTTAGAATGTTCTTGTCATTCTTCTCAGGGCAGTCAACCGCTGATTCAATTTTGTGTGTTTTCCTTTCCATAAGATGTTTTGCAGTTTCCCTGTGCACTGCATCACTGATACAAGCTGAGGGAACTACTTCTTCATGTAAGCAAATTCTCAGTGAGGGATGAAAATCACTCAACGTGATTTGGTTTCAAAAAGCACTTAGGTTTAAATACAGTTCATATCCCTCCATATATACAAGGATAGAGATGTGTAGCCTGAGATTTTAAACCTTTGGGTAAATTATAAAGCACAGAACTATAAAGACTTCCCAGGTTCTGGATAAAATGTCCCTTATGGGAATTTTCTCAGTCTGTGCTGATAAGGAATTCAGGCCTTTCTGCTTTTGTGTCCTCGTTCTGTGGAAAGCAATGCCAGTTGTACAAGTTTAAAGGTGACTCATACTGAGGCTGGCTGGGAGCTCCTGTTGTACAGCTCAGGAAAAGCCTAACTGGCTCTTATTTCATCCCTCTTTTAATCCTTCTTAAAGACAATGAAGAGGATATGTTCTTGGAGGGCAAAAACATCCACTGTCTTTCAGCTGTATCAGTTTCAGAATCTCTCTGCCTCTCTAACACATTAATATCAAACTAAGAAAAGGTTAATTAATACAGAACCCAGAAGTGCAGTGTGCTCCAGAACGCCCTTCTTTTATCCTGTCATACAAATACTTTACAAGAATGGTATAAAGCTATTTATGTGAGCCCTATGCTTGGCTCAGAAATTACCTTTGGAAGAAGGTCTTTTCAAGGAGCAAGGCCCATTCCCTTTAAGGCCCCTGAATGTTTTTTGGGAACCAGCTCCACTTGGTTACATTCAACCTTTTCAAAGGACTGCATTCAAACAAAGGGGAACTAGTCCAGGTTTCTCAACAAGACTCAAAATGAAAGCAATCACTGGCTTTTCAAAACTTGCAATGGTCTTGGCTGGCTGTGCTCACCTTGTAATTGTATTTTCTTCAGGAGCCTTTCTCCCAAATAAGAGGTTGGGATGCTATTGTAATGTCAAATCTGACTCACTGTTACAGTTGCTATTAAAAGTTAGCAGCTGTAATTAGGGAAGAATTTTGAAGCTGCAGTGTTGTATTGTCAGTTGTAACAGCTTTTAATTATCTTATATTTTTCTTTAAAGTGATCAGCTTTGCTGAAGTTGAATGTGCTTTTATCATTTTTGCTCTGGAAATGAGCTGACACATTTAATATAATTTAGATAGAAATACTGTTGCTGCAGAAAACAATTGGAATCTATGAACTTTTTAGAGGCTTTTGAGCACAGGAGACAGCCATAGTGCTTAGAGGGATTTTGCTATCATCCAATTAAAATAGTCCTCCATTCTTTCTAATACCATTCTATCTGGTCTTAAAATGCGTAAGACTAATTACATTAGCCCACAGAGGCTTGCATGGCTAATGCTATTGGCCATTTCCTCAAATAGAAGAATTATAAATGATGAAACACTCTGCAAATAATGGCAGTTTTTCTGCAGGACTCGATGGGATGCACAGATACTCTGTCATTTCCCCCCTCAGCCTGGGAGCAGACCCCAGTGCTGGAATTCCAGCAGCCAGTTCCATTGTGCCCACCAGCTTCCCAGAGTCCAGGAGGAAACCAAGCCCTTTTGTTTCTATTTCTACTCTGGACTTATGCTGAGGATAGAGAGAATAAAGGCAGAGCCTTACAGATTAGTCTGGTAATAGGACATGCCTTGTTATACACGACTTCTCTCCCTTTAAATCCTTCCAGTTGCATTGGGGAAAAAATTCAGTGTTCCAGGGAAGGATCCAGAATCTTGAGGATGTGGGAGAATGCAGCTGGTGTAGGAACTGGAGGAGGGTCTGGGTGAGCAGACTGCCCTGTGGCTGAGTGCAGCAGCCTAGAAGACGAGATGCAGCTAAAGAAATACTGCTCTGCATTGTCATTTTTGGCAGGCAGTCCTTGTCAATATGCATGAGCACGCAGCAGAGTGAGAGAACCTGTCACCCAGGGGATGTCACACACTGATGGCAACAACCAGGCACAGGTCCTCTAACATGTACTTAGATTAAGTTCATTTACAGTTGTCACTCCGAGAGAAGGAAAACTGCTAGGCAGGGAAGGACAAGCAGCATTGGTGGTGCAGCCATTCTTCCAGCCAGCATTTCCACTTCTTGCATCCTGCTTCATAATTGATTCTTCAAGAGTGGGAAAAGTGAAAATTCTGTCTGCTTCAGCAGCTCCAACAAACCTGAAAATTAATCCTTATAATCCTTATTTTATGGTGTCCCCATGAGAGACCAGTTTAGGCCGTGGCCATAGTGGGAATGCTCTCTAACTCCAGCATTGGATTGGATTGTTTTGATAAATTCTGATTTCATACATAATAATGTTCATATCCAACTTAAAATCCACCATGGGAGAGATTCCCAATCATGTCATGATCTTGTTCTTGTACTCTCTTTTAAATTACCCCAGACATTCCTGGCTGTGTCACACAGTCACCAGATTCGTTGGGGGGCAGGGGTTAAATATTTGCACAACTTGTTTTAGTTCGTTGGTTTTTTTCCTGTTACTAGTATTTGAGGAGGTGTGATGCCTTTCAGATCAGAAAAGGAGAAGTTATCAAAGGGGTGTGGATGGGTGTCCTTTGTCCTTCCAATACCTGACTAGTAGATATCAAGAGATGGGCAATAAAACTGTAATTTCAGAAAGGGTAAGACCTTCTCCTGGTGAAACTCCAAAAAAGCTCACAAAATGCTACAGCAGGATTTTACTGTTGAGAATCTACATATTAGAACTGAAATTTGGCATGTGGGAGCATTAATTTGTCACAGAGGAGAAGATTATTTTCTTTGAAAGACATTCAGAATTTAATTCCTGTTCTAGGCAGATGCAACACTTTGGCCTGGATTTTTGTTTGGGTGTTTGTTGTGTAAATATAAATGCCCATCAAAGTAAATCTCTTCAGGAGGAAGTGCAGTGCAATGTAAATGGTGCTGGAGAATTTTGGGCAGTTTTGTGGTCGCAGTTGCCTACAGAGTTCAGTATCTTGGGGAAGGAAAATCTCTATTACCTTGAGCAGTTTTGTAAATAGTGGGCATGTTCTATTAAATTTTGCTTTAATGCTCAAAAGAAGTTTATTCCACTGAATGCTTTTTGTTAGTCCTTTCCCATATAAGCACTGCATGTACACACACATATCTGTAGACACATAAATCCTAAATAAGTTTATAAATTGAACCAGGAGATTCAGAGTATTATGCTTTCCAGAGTAAATAGGTTTTTGAAAAAAATATTTAACTTTGGCTTTTAAAGCACTGGATGAGATATGCAGCACTGGATACACATTTCTTAGTGCAGGGGGAGCTGAAATTCCACTGAATTTCAGGGGGACCAAACCACTGATTCTGAATAAACTATTTGTGATCTGACTAACTTTCATGGGCACGTCAAATGAGGATATTTGAAAATTTGTCTGTAGGATCAGAATAAGAAAGTATTTCCAGTATCTTCTGATACCTTTGAACACAGCCTTTCCATGGGCTTAAAATCTCACTATTCTGAGGAAAGCACTGAGGGTAATTTAAGTTTTGAGTAAAGAAAGAAGCAGTCTTTTCAACTTTGAGGGACTATTGCCTGCTTCTTGAGATTATTGAATTTTCATTCCAGCATAGAGAGAAGCAGTAGATCGCCAAGATGAAACAGAAAGCTTAATAGGCACTATATCTCTTGATGCTTATAGAAACTTAGCCAACAATCTTAAAATTAAGATGTTGAATTGGATTCTGAAATACTGACACAAATGAATTAGGAGGAAATAGCTCTTGCTATATCCACATGTGCCATTCACGCTATTAAAATATGACATTATTCTGAGTTCTGTTATATTAAATTAGAAATTACATGTGTTGGAGAATAATGGGAAATCGTAGATTCACAGGGCAAGCTGAGTGGGAAGGGACCCACGAGGATTATTGAGTCCAGCTCCTGGCCCTGCACATCCAACAATCCCATCCTGGGCATCCCTGGGAGCGCTGTCCAAACACTCCTGGAGCTCTGGCAGCCTCGGGGCTGTGACCATGCCCTGGGGAGCCTGGCCAGTGCCCCACCACCCTTTGAGGGAAGAACTTTTTCATAAAAAAACACTGGCATTTATTTTTTCAGCAAAAGGCTGCAATAATTGAAATCTTATAAGTAGCTAGATTACTTACAAAATTAATTCTTTGAGAAAATAAGTGTCATTTTCTTAAAATGACAAAGATGTGTATCTATTCTACATTTAAAATTGTTAAAGGAAGCTGTCACAATTCTGCTTGGGGGCGAGGGGGACTTTTCAATTATTGTTGCTGAGGTTTAGCTTGGCAACATGATTTTGCTGTCCAGGTGAATAAGTGGTGTTAGTCCCTGTGAGCAGTTCAGGTCATTGCAGAGTACTTGTTGTTGTCAGGCACTAGGTGGCCTGCTTGCTAAAACATCGCAGAGAAGCCTTCTGCAGACAATTTGCAAAAGCACTGCGTGAAGAATGAGTAAATAAAAATGCAGTTTTCATTTCTCATAGAGGCTGAGGCGTTTCAAGTCGCTGATGCAAAGCTGCAAACACGTGGAAGTCTGCAGGTACTGTAACCTGCCTGAAACCAACTCAGCACACAATTCTTTTGTTCTTGTCTTGCAGACAATATTTTGACAAAAAATCAGAGTTTCCCACCAAAGATGGGATATTCCATCTAGTAGACCTGTATATTCCCTAAATCATAAGCTCTTAGTTCCTTTGGGGGAAGGTAAAAGCTGACAAGTGCATTTGTTTTAGTACCCTGATGGTTTGGGGTGCTCAGATCTGAAAAAGATCAGTATTTATATTTGTAAAGGGCAAATATAGCATTGATGTTCCAGGACTTGTGCTCAATTTGACCTACAGAAAACCAGAATTAGGAGCAGTAGGCAAAGCAAGACCTTGCTGGCTTTTTATTGTTGGTTTGGTTTGGAATCGTTTGGTTTGGAGTTGTTTGGAATGGTTTGGTTTGGTTTGGGTTGGTTTGGTTTGGAGTGGTTTGGGCTAGTTTGGGTTGGGTTGGGTTGGAGTGGTTTGGGTTGGGTTGGGTTGGAGTGTTTTGGGTTAGGTTGCTTTGGTTTGGAGTGGGTTGGGTTGGTTTGGGTTGGTTTGGTTTGGTTTGGTTTGGGTTGGGTTGGTTTGG
>VWYI01022576.1:71221-96977 GCA_013399455.1 Anthoscopus minutus | reverse complement strand
GAGAAAATGCCAGCGCATCACATAAGATTTCCAGCTCATCATTTTGTAGCATCATTTCTGATGCTACAAAATATTGCTTGGAGTCTGAACTTTATTTATAGGCAGTCACACATAAAGCTGCTCAAACTTCAGCCAGCGCTTTAAATCTGCAAGGGGAAAAAACACTGAAGAAAGAAGCAGAAACTTCTGTATTTCTCTTTTGCTTCGTGGTAGAAGTGTTAATGTCAATTGGATCAGTTGGATGAATCTTGGGGACTGGAGCTGAATTGCTTTGTCTCTACTCTGTTTCACTAACTCCATCTCACAAACTCACAGACCAGGATCAGATTTTTATCACAAGCTTTTTGTGCTTATTTCTAACAGCACAAAAAGCAAGTTAACCAAGAGCTCAATACCAGTGTTCCTCAAACTGATGCAGCTGCATAGTAATGACTACATTACTAGTAATTATTAGAAAAGAAATTACATTCTCCAAAGTTAATTTGATTGTTGAATTTCAATCAGATTGACAGACCAAGAAACACCTTTATAACTGCAAATGTAAAGTTGTACCCAGGAACAGAGATGAACATCAGAACTGCCCCCAAGTTAGTGATTTCTCCAAACTAAAGTTACCAACTTGTGTCAGAAACTCAGAGATTGCACATGATCTTTGATAGGTCACCACAAAGACCAACACCTCCAGTGACTGGATACAGTGAAAACAGAATACATGATTCTTCCCTGCAGCACCATCAGGGAAACTCCCAACTGCACACGAGCTTTTCCCTCTCAAAACCCTGACCCAATTTTCCCCAACACCTAAGTCCTCTCTCACTGAAACAGAAATTTAAGGTGAACTTGCAGGCCCTTCCAGCAGATAGACCTTGCTGCTCAACTCCATATTCAACTACTGCAAGGTGAGTTTCAGGAAATATGTAAAAAGAGGGGGGAAAAGGCCCCCCCCCCCAAAAAGCACCNGTAAAAAGAGGGGGGAAAAGACCCCCCCAAAAAAGCACCAAAAGCAAACAAAGAATAAGGGGGAAACCAAACAAACAAATAAAAAACCCATTTGCCACTATCAACAATAAAAAAAAATTAAAATAAGATAAACATCTTCCTTTAGGTTCAACTAGATTGCAAGTTTTTCCCTATATTTGATAGCAGATTATTTTTAGAAGAGTGACCACTCAAGGTATGGAGAACATAGGTATGAATTCTACTCAAAACATAAGGTATTCTCTTTATTGTAAGCACTCCTGCTGGCATCATCTATACATCCAGCACCTTGAGAAATTGTTTCTTATTTTCTGTGCTTCCAGCAAACTTGAGTGTTTAAGAACAAAAGGGCAATGCACCTCCCAAGTCAATGTCTCTAGTACCATTCACAGCTGTATAAATTTAGATTTGGAATTTTTTCTACATTCATTCTAACAATTCTTAGGTTTTATTTTGCTTACACAATAAAAAAAAAAGGCTGTTTTTTATATAACCCTCAAAAACACTGTATCAACATTAGGACAAAAACAATACGCAAGTTTTCAATAACAATTTTTTTTCTCATTTCCAGCACACTAGTTCTGGTCTCTGCCACCACCAAATTATATTTTGCAGGTGACATCCTCACCACTGCATTTGCTAATACAAGTCACCTACAGCATACTGAAAGTGTATGTTCATTCATCAAGGAGTGCCACTGAAGATACTTTTCTTTCCAAAGATTTTGTGGAATTTAAGTCATCTACCAAATACTTATCCACTAGCAAAGTCAACAAACTTGTGTATTTTTTGATTATCAAAGCTGCTTGGCATAATTAAAAGGCAAGCAAACACTTTTGGTTGTGCAAACCTTCTCAAGTTCAAAACAAACAAGAAATGGAAAGAACATGTAAATAATAATGGAGTAAGATTTGCAAAATTAATGCATTAAGGCATGATGTAAGGTTAATCTGACTAATGCAGAGCTATAGGTATATATTTGAAATACAATACACCTGTTTGAACATGTCTGTCATTGCAGCAGATTGTGGGGGGTGCTGGGTGAGTTTCACAAGGGGAAGGGGATGGAGAGGGAGGTGTCAGGGAGGAAGAGCAGGAAAAGAGGTATAAAATCTGTGTAATCACCACAACACAGGACTATCATACTAATTCCCCCTTATGACAGGAATGTAGGACTGAATTATTCTTGCCTTAAGCTGCTGTGCAAAATTGGAAGCCCTATCTCTGCCCAGTGATCTCCCCTTTCTGCAACTTCATTCCTCATGCTGACATGGTGGGAAAATTCTCCACAAAGTTCAGAGACATCCCTTGTTCCTGAGCTGAAAACATGCTCTCCCATCCGTTTTCTCCCTAACAAGTTCTTAGCTCCATGGTGTCCAGCTGTGATTTCCCAACACTCACTCAAGTTATCTCACTGCCCAGTAAAACAGGACCCCTGCCCCTGTCTCCTCCAAACCCTGCCCAGAGCTGCATCCTGAGGCTTGGATGAGCCAAGTGTTTCAGGATGGTTGTGCTTATAGACCTGAGGCTTATCCAAGCCAAACACAAGCTCCTTTTCAGAAGAAGTTTGCAAAACAAATTCTGAATAACAAACAATAATTTGCCATCACATCGAGAAAAGAGTCACACAAAGCATAAAGAAAATGAAAAAAGAAAAAAAGAAGTTGTACGTTTAACAGTTTTAAAATTTCAGTGACTTTAAAGCAAAAATTATCTAAAAATAGTTCCAACATGCTGAACCCTCCTGACACTTTGCAGTTTTACTGCCATGTATTCTCCTTAAAACCACTCTAACTCAGCTGCTTTTCCTATAAACAGCCTCCACATGCAGTCAGTGCAATAAAGCATAAGCAAAGTAAATTAGTACAGAAAAAATTAAACCAATTGCAATTCTCCCTTTAGTTTCTTTTCACTTCAAACTGCTTCAATTGTGACACTTTCACAAATCTACAGTGGTTGAAAAAACAAACAAAAAGATTCTTCTTCTAGGCTGTCAGCTTTCCACAAGCAATTCCCAATTCCTTCTTAAAAGCAATGATGCATCTTTAGAAGTGTACTATATTAACAATTTCCATTCCACTAACTTTGTTATTAAATCTGCACTGCTCAAATGTAAGGATTGGGTGAGAGAAGAATATATGTGATTATTTTTAGGCACAGGATGAAAAACTGGCTAGGTCATCAGGCTCCAAATGCAGGGGTTGTGGTCTAATGGTCCCACTGGTGGCTGATCTTAATAGTGCCCACTAATGGGTCAGTATCCAGTTGAATACTGCTTCATCTGGCCAATGGGATGGACACACCCTCACCCTGTTTAAGAGTAATCAATACCCCACTCCTAATGCAGTTTGAAGGAAAAATTCAGGTCACTTACATAAATAATTTCTGGGTTGAGTCACCATCCCCAGAGATAAGTAAACGCCATGCGGATGTGGCACTAAGGGACATGGTCTAGTGGTGGACCTGGCAATGTTGGATCAATGATGGGACTTGATCTTGGAGGTCTTTTCCAACATGAACAATTATATGAATCCATGACATCAGCCTTGGGGAGGACTGAAATGGTGGGGTGTAGGGCTGCTGCTCCCCAGCATCAGGACAAACTAGGAAATTGGTTCGACAGAAGTCTCACAATATTCAGCAAAGACAAACAGTTTTACAGCAGTGCAGAAAAACCCCAAACAGCCCCTCAGGCTGGGATGACTGGCACAAAGAAGCTGAAGATCCTTCAGGGAGGGGTTAGCAAGGGACCCTTGCAGCAGCCAAGGCTGCCTATACACTGGGCTGTCTGAGCAGAATAGCAGCCAACATGTTGGCAGAAATTATTATTCCCATCTGGGTGGCAGCTAGACACACGTCCAGTTTGGTATCTTCCAGTACAGAGGAGATGGGCCAGATGGAGAGTCAGGTAAGGAGGCTGCAGCACATCATGAAAGACCAGAGGCTGTGAGAAAAGTCAAAGCTGGAGCCTATTCAAATCTTCACTACTTTGGGGAGTGCAGACTACAGAAAAAAAGTGAATCTCTTCAGAGGTGCAAAAGGAAGGGGCAATAAAGGAAAATTGAACTTAGACATCTGTTTTAGCTGTTAAACTACCTCGACCCCCTTTTTTTTTTTTTTGTGCCCAGAGCTGTAACCTTTTTTTTTTCTTCTAGATATTCAAAACTCAACTGGAGCAAGAGCCTGCATAGCACTATCTGTCTTTGAAGCCATCACTGCTGGAGCTGGAGGGTGTTGGACCAGATGACCTCCAGCAGTTCCAACCTAGATTTTTCACTGATTCTATGATCTATTCTAGGACAGCATGCATGGTATAGGATTACAAATGTAATATACCAGCAAGCCAAAACACACTGCCAGCCAAAATGCAAGAATAGAAGATACTACTCTACGCTCTTTTAACATACTCTTGTCAGCAGATGCTCCAAAATGCTACGTCAAAAATCATGGGAAAAGGTAAGGAGAAAAAAGAAAAAAAACCAATCCAGAAATGCAAATACAGTTGCTTTGACATTATCTGTACATAAGGACTTCTGCCTTAAATATGGCAGATCATACCTTTCTGTGGCTCAGCTTTGAGCAACAACACGGGTAGTACAGATGCTGGTGGCACTGATCTGGCATGAAGGGGGAAAAACATCTGGGACAAAAGATGAGTGTCTTGAAAATGAAAATTTTTAGAGATTCTGGTTGCTGTTTTACTGACACTAGAACCTACTCTGAAGTCACAATTCAATGACTGCTTTATTGATGTGTTTGAACAAATCCTGATGTCATTTATTGAATACGTATGTATCACTCATTTTGTCACAGTCAGAGGTACTTCACTGCAGGACGTCTTGAGGAAAACTAGGAGAAGAAATTTGTTTGTTTAAATAGAAGCATCTGATAGCCAGCCAAAGTCACAATGAACAGTCAGTAACAAACAGCCTGGGGAAAACAGATTTTCTGTAACACAGCTGATACAACAAACTTCCCTCCAATATAAATATGGCACTGGTGTCTTGCAGAGCCAGTAGGGCTGTGTTTGGGAATTGAGACCACTGGACAGGCTGGGCCAGAAATTCAGCTGATGTTAATCAACAGAACCCCATCAAGGAGAGAGCATCAGGCCTGCAGTGCTTTGGTTACATATGGTGAAAAAACTTCAGCAGAGTCTGATGTGATAACTTTGATTTATGCAGATGGACAGTCCCTCCAATGGAGAGACTGTTAAGAACAGGGCAAGGGATTACTCGTGTCAATATCTAATCATTTAAGCCAGAAGTTGACAGAACTTGTTGCCTCTCTGAAGACAGTGAAACCAGTCTCCTCTACATATATAAGTACAGAAGAAAAAATTACTTTTTGCTAATAAATAAAATGAAGATACTGCGTGTCTAAAGTTCAAGTTAGCTTTAGAAGCCTAACTGAAATTTACTTGGAAGGCTGGAACCTGGCCATAATTTAGGTGGAACAAGAGGAATCTACACGGGTGAAAAGCATAGGTACCAATAGAATCCAACAAGATAAAACCCAGTAATATGCTGTCTCTTACATACACACTGATCTTCCTTCTTCATGTAGTCACAAAAACATTTCTCATCTACCCACTGAAAAGTCTATTTTCAGTTGAAAAACTTAATATTTTGAAGAATTTAATTTTCACTGATGGCTTGCGGGGAAAAATGAAGGGAGACAAAAGGAAACAGGCCCATTAAGCACTACACCTCCAAAGAAAATTTAACTTGCTACATGTTGGTTAAAGTTGTGAGCATTTACAAACAAGCCCACAAGCAAATAATGAAAAATGAGGTGAATGGACTTGGGTGAAAATAACTTCAGAATTTAAAATTCTGAAGAATTTATGCACTAACATATAATTAAAAAATAGAGGTTGAGACATGCTGCAGACACTCAACCATTACTAAGAACACATTTATGACATTTGGAAAACAGCCTGCATTGTAAGAGTGTCTGCATGAGCTGTACAAGTATTTATTGAACTGAGTGCAATTTACACAATCATACATGTAAAAAGAAGGAAGTGCAAAAAAAATGTAAAAGAGAACAGAAAATAAGGGGGAAATAATTTCAATTTCCTGTTTTGCTGGCCCAAACATTAAGTCTGCTGGAGACTTCTGATGAAAGGAGTACATTCAAACATGTTTGAATGTACTAAAAACATGGCAAAGATGCTAAATGCCGAACTTCTCACCATTCTTGCCAAGCTGCAAATTACCATTTTGAATATGCATTACATTGTTGCAAAGCAAAGCCACCCACACGGATAGCTTAAGCTACATGGAAATACACATTCACTGCAACAGTTTTTGTTAGCTCCCTGATTGCAAAGAAATACAACACAAAAATAACTCAACTAATATGCGTCTGCAAATCAGCCAACGAGCGAAGAATAAGCCCTGCATGAACAGATGCAAGGGGAGGAACCAAAAATCCCATACCTAAAAATCTTTTGTGAGGGTATGTGTGGCAGAATGTCATCAGTAACTAAAGATGCCAACACTTACCAGTTTCTAAATTCCTGTCTGCTGGCTTGTCAAGTGCCATTTACAAAAATGCAGCCCCAGCAAATGAGAATCCATGACTCAAGATAGTGTAGCATCAGAAATATAGGATTTAAATAGACACATCTGGGTAATTACTTTATAAAATAGAGAAAACCAGAATAACCACTCTGACGTTTGAACAAACTATGCAGCTGCATCAAATATTGGTACTGTTGTTCACTAAATCAGGACAGTTAAATAAGAAGTCTACATGTCTACTAAAAATAACAAGAAAACTTAATTTTACAATTGCACTTTCTTGACTCAGTGTTGTCTCCATGTCACTTCAGATTGGCTTATTTAGTCAATTAAAATAAACAGATTAGGCCACCAAAAAGAGTTAGAGAAACTATTATTTATCCAGTCACAGAAACATAACCTGAAACATTTATATTTAACATTTTAACCAGATAACACCTGTACATGGAATTTTTTACAACCCCTAGTTTGTGGTTTTACTAGGGAGCATCAACATTTTCCAGAACAAACATACTTACCATTTTCTTTTTCATTCACACTAAAAACTTCAAACATACTCATACAGAAAGAACAAAAAGTAATCAAAGGGTGACTTTCACACCAAAAAGTATCCATTTATAAAGATATCCATGCCAATAGCCATAGCATGTTTTAGAGAAGAGAAGCTTCTCTATGAAGAAATCAACTGTATCCCTGAGCTTTAACACTCAACAATCCTCTAGATTTCTATGCAACACATCACCTTATCTTTCAACATTTTGGCGATTGCAATTGCCTGTGTTCCTAAGGCATTCTCTCCCCCCTCATCTGCTTTTAATTAAAGATTAAAGTGTTTATTTCAAGATATAATGCTGTCTCCTCTCTTGTGCTAGCCCACATTTCACCTGAGGAAACACCATTGGCTTGTGTGAAAGGATATGCTGGGGGAGGCAAGCACATCTCCCTTTTACAGCATCTCTCTCCATTTTTCAAATCTTGCATCTTCATACTTGCAGCAAATCACTTCCATGTGCGCCTGTGCTCTTCATGGCTGCTTCCTATTCAAAGGCAATTCCTGCTGAAAGACTGATTAACCAATTCAGCCATAGTTTAAGCTGATTATGCACCCACCCTGCATCACCTTCCTCGTGCTCTGCACAAAAAATTAGTGCTGATGTAACTGAGTGATCTACAAATTTCTGCTCCAAAATAAGGTTTCTGCCAAAATTAACTCCATCACACACACACACACCCCCTGCCCCAGCCTTCCAGCCCTTGCAAGGGCATAGGTGGCCAGGTTTTGCCACCTTGCAATGGTTTTTCTCATGGGCTTCTGACTCCCGAGCAAAATCCAGTCACCTGGTAAAACAAGTCAAATTCTGAACAGCTGAATCTCTCAGGCACCATAGGAAATACCAGGAAAAGAAGTCCCCAGAGAAGAGGGAGCTGCTGGTGGGTGTGGTGACAGTGTCTTCCTGAAACCCTAATGCAGAGGAATCATCACAAACCTTAAGAAATGCCAAATGGTGCCTCACTGCTGCTCCATTAGGTTTTTAAAAAATAAAAAAATGCATGCAAAGAACCCCACACCATGCAAGCTAATCAGCCTGACATGTCAAGGCAAGTTTTCCAGGTTAAATGCTCGCCAAATAGAATTCATTTTAGAATTAAAAATAATTAACAGTAGGTAGGGTGTCATTTACAAATCAGCAGTTCTGAGGGGATTGTTATAACAGCAACTGAGCAAACAAGCCTGATATTGCAAAAGCTCCTTCACTGTTTTCTGAAAGCAACAGCAAGCAAACACCCTCCTCTTTATACGTAAGGGTTTGTTACAATGTTTAAACTTACTCTATGTGCGAAACAAGCCAGTTAATGGGAATTTCTAGCCACATAGGATGGTTTTCATCTAAAATGCTAAAGGACAAAGGGCAAAGGTTTCATAAAAAAGTGATAAAATCCTTTGAAATATAGAATTTGAACCAAAAAAAGTTTAAACCACAAATACAGTTGAGCACAGAAGTACTTGTGTCTAGGAGAAATACCACAATATCTGTCTTTAAAAGACTTCTGCATAAGAATGGTACAGCCACAAGCATGAGAAAAAGCTTACCATTAGCAATCCCAGTCCTCCATACTGCTAAATTTTGCTCCCCTTCTAATCCTGGCCTCTTTCCTAGCAGTATTTCAGAAATAGCACTGTACAGGAGGTTCTGTACTCCAGAAACTATTTTACTCAAATTCCACTTTTCAACAAAGATGATGCTTTTTGTGAAATCAAGATGATTTCTCTTAAGCTGCACATACTTGTAACATCATTGAACTTGATTTGTTTTTTTAAAAAAACATGCACATTTACATTTACTGTACAAAGCACATACCACAGAACTCACTTTGGCTGCATTATTTGCAGTTAGCACCTCAGAAAAGCACATGAACACCTCCTAAATGATATGGCTCACTGAAAAGCATTGGGGCAAGCTTCTAAAGGCTTAAAATCACAAGGCTCTGAAGCATTCACATGACTTCTGAATAATCAGTAATTTAATCAATATTTAGCCCCAAGAAGTACCAAAAGAAAGATAAAGTTTCCAGACATGGAAATAAGTTTTCCAGATATTTTGACTTTGTGATTGTCATGGCCAAAACAAAACCCCATACTTCCTCTGCCATTATGTACACACAGTATATAGCCTTTCTTAAAGCCATGAAATTTGATTGTGAAGAAATAAATAAAAAAGGAGGATACAGATGAAAAAGCAACTTTTTAGGCCAAGCTCATCATTTGTGTTATTAATACATTGTACATGGAGCCTGTGTGATGTTTTGAGTGAAGTCAAACAATCTATTAACAAAGCTACAGTTATAATTCCCTACAATACTGACTTTTCCTGGTAAAACTGTGTGAGAAATTAGTAAACAAAAAGAAACAAGACAAAAACTACACATATAGTAAGTAAGAACTGAAATGATTATCCTGAAAGAACGTGACAGTGCTCCATGATGAAGAGCAAGCAAGCAAGGACTAAGAAGGACCAGAATCAAGATTCAGCCGTTCCATATGGGGGTCAAGAATGATCAAGTTGCCCAGAGCAGGAGGGTAAGAGGATTACTACAACCCACTTCAAAAGGGAGCCCCAAGTGACCTCCCACATAGGAACAATTATGGTTTCATTAACTATAACCTAAAATTATATTTTTCTCACAGTGCCATGAAAGTGCAGCTGTAATTACTGAGACAAAATATTTAACCACTGCCTTTGACACGACGAACCAAGCTTATGCCCATTTCTAAGGTTCTTTTTGTAACACAACACTGTTTTAAAAGAGGTCTCATGAAAGAGAATAAGCTGACAAGCTCTCAAGAGTATGTTTCTTTCAAAAGGAGACTGTCAATAAACAGAGCAAAGGTAGCAAAGTTACTTTTATTATAATATTTTTTTGCATGTTTTCAGAGGTTTGTAACTTTCTCAAGATTTTCTGTTTTTATTTGAAAGTTTTCACACTCACTCTGGGAACTCTCCCAATAAGCATCTGAATATGCTTCTCAAAATACATATTAAAAAAGAATTCTATTCTAAAATGGGATTATTATGTAGTACTTAAGTCATCCCATTTAAATGAAAAAGTCTGTATGATGACTCCAAACCTAGCGCCCCTGTTAGCTCAAGTACACAACCAAAATGTTGGGGAATAAGATTTACACACTTTGCAAGCAAGATAGAATCATTAGGGTTCAAAATGACCTTTAAGATCATCAAGTCTGACCATCAACCCACCACCATATTCACCACTAAACCATGTCCTCAAGTGCCATACTGTTTTCTGAACACTTCCACAGATGGTGACTCCACCTTTCCCCTGTGCAGACTATTCCAGTGCTTTACAACCCCTTCTGTGAAGAGATTTTTCATAATGTCCAACCTAAAATTCTGCTGGCATAAACTATTATTTTGCACTCTTTATTTTTTTCTGCTTGCAGTACATCTCTGGATTCACAACCTATGTTCACAAAAACAAAAAAAAAGCAAGGAATTCTGAAGAAATGTAATATAAAACAAATTATACACCAGCAACCTTCCATCTGGAATTATTCAGAGGCACATATGGTCATATTTTTAAAGTAGAAAAGTTTTGTAATCTGATACTTATTTGCCTTTCCTACGATTAGCTGCTCCACGACACACTAGCTTTAGAATATGAAGCTCAAAATCAAGTCTTATAAATGAAGTATTAAGTTAAAATTATTGCCTTCTTAATTTCAGACACTTCCATAAAACCTACATTCTAAGGGAATATACATTTTCCATAAAATATACATTCTAAGGGACTCAGGTTGGCTTATTTTTTCATTTTAGTATACAGGAACAGTAAAACAAAATTAAAACACATTTTCTCATCTAGAACTTATGCATAACTGCCTTAATAAAGACAGCAAGACAAACAGTGATAATTAAATAATATAATTATATCATTAGCTGATTTCAAGTTTGGGGTGGGGTTGGTTTGGTTAAGAAAACCAGTACTATATTTGTTTGCATTTGATTTTTGAGAAGACACAATGACAGGTGGATGTGTACCATTAGGCATCTCAGAAAGATTTGAAAAGGAAAATCCATTCTGTCTTTTCATACACTTTTTTTTGAATGGCAGGAGAATGACAGGAAAAAAAGAAGCACAGGGAGGAAAATGTTGCTGAGATTTGGAGAGTACTGGGATGTTCCACAGCATCCAACTGCGTCCCCAACTGCTCTACTACCACACCAAGTTGCTTCTCCTCCCTCACAGCATCTGTCCTGCTGTCAAGGAGATACTTTCACCTCTGGGCTGTGCACTGAACCTCCTCCACCCACCACGCTGACAGACAGGAGCTCCACAACAGAGACAGACAGGTTTGCAAAGGGCAAAGGCTGCCCACACCCGGCAGCACACACCCGCCAGGCACCTCCTTTTATTTCTTTACACCATGTTATCTTTACAGTTTCCAAACCACTATCTGCCCACTCACTTCCTCACATCCCCTGTCCTCCAGAGATACAGTGACAAATTGATCCTCCCAGTAACCTCCCACACAGCCTAACAGTGACCCACCAAAGCCAAAGGCACATGTGGCACTGGTGCAGCCCCCTGCCCTGGGCTCCCTGGGGAGAGCAACGCTGAGCCTACAACGCTCAGCATCCCAAAACCCCTCAGAAAGACTCAAGAGTTTCTCCAATATGACTAAAAGAATAGAGTTACTGCTGTCACCCTGGCCATGTGAGAAAGAGCTTACCATGAGATAAACCATCTAGCCTGGAAGCTCAGATCAGGAATTAGCTGATTTTCTGCAGAATCATGCCCATTATCAGGTTGATGGGCATACAGCTAATACTAAACATTTTATATAAAAAATCACTTGGGCTTCAAGTGCTCACCTCTTGTTTTCCTCACCCTACTGCCCTCAAATACAGCCAGTACTCAGTATTCACCTAAGGAGGCATTATAAAGGCAGGCTAAAAAAAATTAAGCAAAAAATTCTCTGCTTCCCAAGACAGAAGAGTCACACTCAGCTGTCCTCTACTGTCACAGCTGTCTCTCACCAGCCCCCTGTGGTCCTCCAACACAGCTTCATGCACCACATGGTTTGAGCCATGGGATGGGATGAGCCATGGGATGGCTCTTCCCCCAGCACAGCAAGGTACCATGTTGATGAGCTTACACACACAGAGCAAACTAAACTCCCACAGGCAGCAGTGCATTGTCCATCCTTCCAAGCACAGGGAATGCAGTGAAAACACCACCAGAGCTTGACTCCATCTGGTTTGCTCTTGCTGACACTTCCAGAGATGTTTTTATACAAACAGGAACACTGACTTACTAAAGGACTACAAACTACTGCCTCAAAATTAAAACTCAGGGGTTTTTACAGTAGGTAGGAAGTAGATGAACTGCTCAATACACAGCTTACTCAAAAGGGAGTAGAAAAGTGAAATGCAAAATGAGAGCAGAACAGCACAAATGGCAATAAAAAGATCACAATATGTAACAGAGGAGCTGCAGTACCTCTTGGTAATTATAACATTATATGACTGCTACAAGTCACTTGCTAGATCAACAGAAGAGGCAGCACTAGAAAGCACCTAAAAACAACTGTGTGTTCAATTACAAAACCAAAGGTAAGCTTCCTACTAATTACATTGATGCATGTGGGTTCAAAAAAATGCCCTGGTAATAAAGTAGATACAACATATACTACCTATGTGAAACAGCATGCACTGCAAGAAATCATTAACTTTAACACCACAAAACATAACACTTAGCTGTAAAAGCAGCAGAGAATCTCTCCAGTGATCTGATGTTGCACTTCCTTCTAAGTTTCATGTGTAATTGCTGCAATAAAAGTCTGTGGAAAAATGAGTTACATCAAACAAAATAATCAAACCAACAATTATTAATAAATATGTGGAATGTATCTCAGTACCTAAAAAAACTAATATAAATGCCTTTATGAGTATTTGCTATATGTTTAAAAAAGTGCAGCTCTTGAAAGTTTCTAAACAAGAAAAAACTTACCTACTTTCAGTGTTTTACTAGCATGGAAGAGGGTCCCCCAAAGCTTTTAGTACATAAGCACACATGAAAAATTAGAAGAGGAGAAGGTAATGAAGAAAACCATATGGCAGCCATTATCTTATTAAATAAAAGGGACGGTTCTCATTAGAAGAGAATTGAGGAGTAGAACCTTGGTGGACTGAAAAGCCAGTAAAGTGCAACAGCAGCAGCACCCTCCTGTTCCAAGATCCCTGGAAGTGGCCCAGAAAGACATTAAGTTATCAGAGCATCAGTGTGCTTGGTTCAGGTAACACAAGAGGTAAATCACTAAAGCCTATTCTAACACCTGTTCCCAAGAAACCAAAAATTGTTTCTATAACGCTGAAACTGCTAGAAGTCAGCATCTGAGGAGAGCACAGATTAGAAAAAGGGTGACATGACATAAAGCAGCCCACGACATGCACAGTGAACATGGCAAGCAGGTTGTACACCTCCTGAAAAGCTTTCCAGCAAAAACTTGAAGTTAAATGGCATTTGGTAAAAAACAGAAAATCATATTCCACATAGCATATAAGTTTAAAAAACCCCAAACAACCACAACAAGGCATCCACAGAGGTACCCGAAAGGGGGTGGGTGGCTCTACAAAGTTAGATAGCGTTGGACAATCCAGATACTCTTAGTGAGGAGCACATGTCACAGCAGTCTAACACAACCAGAAGACACACAAGCTGCTCTGCAGAGCATCCCTCCAGCAGCTGCTGCTTGTCAGCATCCCCATAAAACTCCCCAGAGAGTTCACCAGGGTGGCTCCTGCAATCTCCAATTAGAGGCCTTCCTTCCAGGAGCAGACATTTTCCCTTCCCTTCCATGCTACAAACTGCTTGCTCACAGAAAGTGAAAACTATATGTAATATGTAATTATTAGCATTACCCTTTTTTGTACAACCACATGGAAGTCTCTGCTGTCACACCACCCAGCTTCCCTATAGATCACTCAGGACCACATCTACAGGGGAATCAGCAAAGAGAAGCAGAGATGGTGGTTTCCATCTCAAGGTTCTTGCCCCAGAGGGGTTACCCCAGATCCCATAGGGATCTGGCTCTGTTCCCCAGCATGACAGTACCCATGGGCAGCACATGGCTCAAGGCCACCAAGCTGCTGCAGCTTGGAGAACACAGGACAAAACATGAACTGTGCACAGCAGAGAAGCAGGGATGTTAGCAGACACACATTAAAGCTGATGAGGCAGATGAAAATCACTGTGAAATGGCTGTTTCTGTACCCCTGTTTATCAACAAAGAAAGATGCAGATCAAAGGCAGGAGCCAGTACCTGAGGCCGTTAAGCCAGTACTGCAACTCAAGGGTTGGTAACATCCTGGAGTAATTAAGCTGATGAAGAAAACTGGAGTTAAGAGTCAAGAGGCAACAGATGACACCAACCCTACCCATTTTTCTTCTAAAAATACATATCCAAAGATCGTATGATAGTACAGAAGAGCTGTTTGCCAAAATGCAGCCTCTTGCTCATCTTAAGCAAGTCACTTCTTTCTAGTAAAGATTTCTATCTTCTTCTGCCTGCTAATTAGTTTAACTTTGAAGGTATTTTGAGTTTTAACCCATATGCTGTATGCAAAAGACTCTGTAAATAGCAACACAGAAAGACAAAAAAAAACCTACTTCAAAGTTTTTCAAAACCAAAAAAAATTTTAAGCTTTCAAAAGCTTAAAGCTTTTCAAAACCAAAATGCTGCAACCCAAGATAATCGAGTTCCAGTAATACTGACAGGAAACCAAAATGTGCATTAATCACACATACAAAAAGAAAGTCCAGATAGGGCTATATTACATAAGGGATATGTTATATATAAGGTGCAGGTCAGTCTCCCAGGAAAAAAGTGATACAACAGAGGAAATTGCATCAGGAAAGGTTTGGATTTGATATTGGGAAAAGCTCCTTCACCACAAAGGTGGCCAGACTTGAATCCTTTAAATGGAACCAGGAGAGAGAGTAGGGGGGTGTCAATGGTTATGTTTATATTTACATATATATATATATTTATATGTATCTATATACACACACACACGCAGACACCAGAGTCTGAAAATTTTCCAATTAGTTCTGGAAACTAAAATAAGGACTATTAATATTTATCTGTTTAATTTACCTTCAGTTAAAGACTGAAAGGCAGATCTAAGCAATCTTATCAAACAAATCTGCACAAACTGACAAATACAATTTAGGTTGCAAATACCCTATGCAAGCTTTCTTATCAACTCTTTCACTTTTCACTTTTACTGCAATTCCCTGTAATTTTTTCTACAGTTTTGGAAAAAATCATGCCTTTATGATCTACAGAAAACAAACAGCAAATGTTGCCATTCATTCACAAAAACCAGTAGCCAAGTTAGAGCCCTTTTGCTGGTAAAGCTGCTGTAGCTATAGGAGCAAGAAATTGAAATTTCTACTGCAAATAATAATTAGATAATTAAAAGCATGTTAGCAAGAATCACTACATATAAATCTATATTATTTAGCTAAGCAATAACTGAACTAATAGGCAGAGAGAGAAACAAGCTAAAATCTCCACTCTAACAATGCCTCAAATACCTTTATCCTTTAGTAAACAACTTGAACTCTTTGTTTCTGAGATGGGTGATGACTTTGATACTTGACTAGTAAAAGCCAAATTAAATGCTCTCCCAACCTCATATTTCTCTACAAGTAGAATTCTATACACACATACAAACATTCCTGTAGCAGAGCCACAAGCTTGGCATGCACACATAAAATGAATGATCAAAAATCTGAGTTCAAAACTCAGATTTTAAATTTGAGATATTATAAAGAAAAACTGGTCTCCTATCTCCTGTTCAGTAAGTAGGGTGCCAGATTAGAGTCCCACACCAGCTCACTGACATATCATCCCAATGAAAAAGCAATGTAAGAGTCCTCCAAACAAATATTTCCTGCATTTGCTAACACACACCATGACATTTAACCCATAATAAACCATTAAGCGGGACACTGAGATCAAAGACGGGTAAGATCCACCAACCTGATGCCCCTAGCTTGAACCCCTCCAAAGTTTAAACAACTAACAAGTATTAACATCTAAAGGTTCAGCATCTAAAAATGAAAAATGCAAGTCTATTTCAGAGTTAAATTTGTAATCAGATGAGGTTTGGAGCAACCTGGTCTAATGGAAGGTGTCCCTGCCCACAGCAGAGGGGTTGGAACTAGATGATCTTTAAGGTCCCTTCCAAGCCAAACCATTCTGTGATTAAACAATAACTTCCAGTCTGTATTTGTCCATATCATGAAAAAAGTGGGATTATTTTTCGATTCTTAGCTGGGGTACTTCTAAGCTTCAGAGTTAACTAATTTGAAGATTGCCAGCTTTTATCTGTTTTCTTTGCACCTAAACCAGCTAGCATGCAAAAGCTTGAGGCAGAGATGTTCATCTCACACAGAAATTATGTCCACACTTTGACAATTTTCCAATTGAAGCATAAAAATGTGTATCAGTTTGTAACACCATTACTGCCTAACATACAGGATAGACTTTGGAAATGCACCACCAAAAGCCCAAGAGCACTTGAGGGCCAGCAATTGTTTCTTCCTATTTAGAGCTGGTACCACCAATTCAGATCAGCTATTCTAGCAAATAGCACTGGAATATCATTTCTAATGAACCACTACTAAATCTAATAAAGTGTCCAGGGGGAAGAAAAAGTGCTTTACAAAAATCTGAATTGTTTGCTGTTTTCTACAACTATGTCCAAGACCTGCTTTTCTCTATGCTTAAAAGGAAGAAAAGCAATTTCTATTTTTAAAGCTCCTTTGAAAGCATCTCAAATCAACTCTTTGTTTATAACACTTCATCTCTCCAAGCATCTTTCAGAAAATACTACACTCACAGATTATAGAAAATACAGAAAAAAAATCCAAACCTGGAGAACAGCACTGCCAACATGTCATCTTTCTTAAATATGTCATATAATTTTCATGGAAAAATGCCATAATTAAATGCTTATGAAATAAACGTGCTGATGGACTCAGCATTGCTTCATGCTTATTCTACGAAAGAATATAAAAAAAAATAAAGCCATTAACAAAAAAAAAAAAGAGTTTGTACTGCCTGTTACTGTCCCTCTTGCCTCATGATTTCAATAGACATGTTTAGAATTCAGAAAGCAAGCACCACAAACCACTGAACTTCCTGCCAGGTCTCTCTGATGGCACTTGCATAGGACATGCTGGGAGAGGAGGGGACAGCAGTTCAATGCAGAATTTCATAGTTAAACAAAGTTGTAATTACCTCCTTGTTAAAACTCTTGTTTAAAGAAGCTAAGTGATACTATGCAGACATGAGTACTGCCATGTCTCTGAATCTTGCAGCTGAAAGAGTTTAATTTATGGTTCTTACCTCTGGAGGTTCCTCCTTTCCAGGCCTCTCTTTCGGAAATACCAAAAAGCACATTTTTAGAAATGCTCTTCTGAAATTTCATTCAATCAAATTGCATGCAAACAATTCCCAAACCATACCAGATGCAATGCATGTTCATATATTTGCCGTGGACTCTCTTCCAAGAGAATCCCAAACACATGTGTGCAGCAATCACCTCAGAACTGCTCCTACTCAGTGATTTCACCACATCTACACCAAACCAGAGACGGGGGAGAAAATCTTTAACAGCAGCTCTTTTCCTTCCATTTCATGTGGCCTGGTCTCCAATATCCACGGCTTCTGGAAAGAAATTTGGTCACCTGTGCCCTACCTGAAGGATTATGTCTACAATATCTACAACTATATAGACAATTCAAAGCCACTCCAAAGTTTGCCTATCGGTTACAGAGGCCAGAAGTACTGGAATATCTATAATAAAGACTAAAAAAAATTAGTCTGGGAAGGTGACGTCCTTCCTCAAAAACTGAACTTGTGAGACTGGGCTCTACTCTGCCATGTTTAAAGAGCTTGCCAATGCAAATCTTCAATTCTAGTGAAGGAAAGATCCATGTAATGCACATACAGCAGGAAACATCTTAAGGAAATGCCACGGTCTGCTTGTGACCAAGAATAAGGGGGACAGAAACAAAATCGAGCCCACCCTACTGCTGTTCTTTTCTACAGTGATGGGCACAAAGCTCATCAGAACCCTGATGTAAAAGTAACACTTTTCTTTTGTTCTCAAAAGAGAAAAAAAGTAACGTATAGTAAACTCTAAGGAAACTTATAGTTCTACCATTCATCTTACATATATTTGGGATTGTTAAATTAGTTATGCATGTGCAGGCTTGCTTACCTCAGCCACTGACTGAATTAAAGCATTTTAAAACAATTTCTAGTACCCTTATGTCATCATTTCATTAAAAACCATAAAAAGTGGTGAAATCATTACCTCTTTGTTTGGACAGCAAATATAAATTTCTTGTCAGCGGCCATTTCCCAGCTTTTGTGTCTCAACTCGGAATAAAGAAATCCAATTATTTTGTCTTTAAAGTTGTAAGGTTCTCATGAAAATATATTTTCACTTACTTTAACTAAACCACATTTCTAGATCTAACTAATTTACAGCATCCCTTTAGGAAGCCAAATCTGGATCTTAGAAACATTTTTTTTTATTAATCTGCTGGGTTTCAAATTCCCAATTTTCCCAGAGGATTATGAAAGCCTGCCAATTTAGCTTGATGCATTAAGACTGTTTACACAAATCCAAAATACAATCAAACAAACCAGTCTGGTTTCAGCCTCCCCCTGCTGCATTTTTTAAGCTCAAAACTGGCCAGAGAAAGGAGAACCAACTCCAGGCTAGAATATTGCATTTACAGCTATGAGTAGAGCTTCAGCAAAATGAGAGAACCAGGTGACAAATAACAGTGAGTATTTTTCGTCAATTTATTGCACTGGAAATTCCATGTAATTGTAAAAAATATATCACATCCAAAATATATCATATTCATTTATAGCACATAGCTGTTGTTCCTGCTCTTGTCCCTTACACTGCATTTGTTATGCATAAGAGTCACTCACAAGTACAAGCAGCTTCAGGAAGAAGAGGTATTCAATACAAAAAGTAAGCCTGCTTCTACAATAAAACAAATTTGCAGTCAAATATATCTTGCTTAAGAAGCTACAAAAGCATGCAGTCCACATCACTAGATGGGGCAGAAAGGCAGTGAACACTACCCACCAAAGAAAGAAACTGGATGCTGCAAATACTTGGTAAAAGGTGGCTGTCCTTCCCTATCAATAGTGCTGTCATGCAGAGCAGAGCAGTGCAGCCATTAAAGAGTCAGGAAAGGGATCAAGAAACCAGCAGTTAAAGAACAAGACACAGCTATATTTAGCAAACAAGTTAGGCTGAAACTATTGAGGGTAAGCAAAAGAAGCAACCCACTGAGAGGCAAAACAATCAAAAAACTAATCAAAAAACACTAGCTCATTCAACCCAGTAAGATGACTTAGGGCAGAAAGCTTAAGAATATTGTAGCGCTCACTCATGATTTGTAGCACAAATACTTGCATCATGGAGCAAAAAAAGCTAAACAAAAATAAGAAAGGGAGCAGGAAGGAGGAAGAAAAGAAAAAGGTAAAATGAGAAGAGAAAAAACTTTTTGTATGTTCCAAGATAGCAATAAACTCAGGTTTTTCATGATGACAGTGCTGCTCTCCACATCCCACCCTTCCATCAGCACCACTCATTCACTTTCATTGACTGAATGATCAGTTCAGACTCCAAGCTGCTCCATGGACACAAGCTTTTGCAATCTGCATGCCCATGTCTGTACTACCTAAAGTGCACATAGACTCTCAGAAAAAATTGCACATCACCATGTGGTGGCCAGTTATCCATCCTTCAGCATTTAATTAAAGGAAAGTCCAGAAAACTAGAATTCTGCCTCAATTTAAACAAGCACATGAAGAAAAAGAGGCAAATAATTCCTCTATAAACTCCCGGTGCTCACTTGTTTACAGAGAGAAAAGTGAGGTGAGCAGCAGTTCCACCTGAGCTCATAAATAAGTGCAGAAACACTTACTGAAAAGGAAGTTAGTAAAGCTTATGGAAAGTTCTTTATCAGGTGATTTTCACCTCCTAAACAGAAGAATATCCCTACTAGAAATGCTGAACATCAGCAAGAGCAAAGAGGTTTGCACTGTCATCATACATGCCATGTCCTATAAAATTAATTATACTCTAACACCCTTCCCATTACATTATGTGTGGGCAAAACAGGAACAACATTCTTTGCCTTATGATTGCATTCATTAAGGATTAGGTTTAGCAAGGACCTAAAGAGAGAAGGGAAAAATAAACTTCAGTAATTGATTCAAACCACACTAAGAAGGGAAGCAGCTCTGAAGAACAAAAAGTGACATGCAGATCACCCTGTACTTACTGACAACAGAATTAATAATAGTAATAATGCTCACAAAACAAAATGCTGCTTCAAAGAACTTCTAAGAACACTGTTCTTGACCAATTTTCTCCCTCTTACATATTTCATTATACAAGGCATAGAAGGAAAAAATCCTTTCAGAGTAGGCTCCTCAGGCAAGAGGCAATCTTGTCATATCAAAAGTCTTCAGTTAAAGAATATGAAAAATACCTTGTAAGGCCAGAAATAATTCTAAGCATCCTGAGTATTAATAGCCTTTCTAAGGGAGAGACATTCTGAGAGGGAGTTCTAACAGGCTCATGTGTTTGAGATACTACTCACAATGAGAGCAAATATTACCAATTACTCTGTACAAAAATAGGATTGTTTTTAAACACACAATCCTTTGCTTTTCAGCTGGCTAGAGAGCAAAGGGTTCCTCCTCGCTGCACATGAACTAAAGACCTCTTTCGCAAAAGGTGAGACGCCACCACCAAGTTTCTAAAGCAAACAGCCTGTTCCCTCCTCGCTGCTGGATTTAATCTCCCCTGGCACCAGCCAAGGCCATCCTTCTCAGGCAGGGGAGAATGATGTCCTGCCAACGTTTTTATTTTTAAGAAGACCAGCACAGTGACAATAGCACACAGCAATCCCACAAGCAGAGCCCTGTGAATCAAGCTGAGCTCGCTGTTGCTATGAGCAATTGCATTGCAGCACCACGGCCACTTCTGCAGTCTAGACGGGCAACGATAAAACTTAATATTCTAGCCCAAATAAATGACAAATACCCCACACACTCATTTTTCTCGGTAGTGAGCCCAGCCAGAGATGAATCATCATGCACACGCGCTTTCCAGGCTCATAGCACCAGTGACCACAAGATCTTCTCTGCCTGAGCCACCCTGAGCCATGTAGCAGCTCTGCCCCACAGACTGGGGGCTCTGGAGAAACCTTACTGGGTTTTAGCAAAGCCACAGGTTCAACAGACACTGCTGGTTCCTTCAGGGCTGAGGAGCAGCACATACTCATAACACTGCCTCAGAACCTACCCAACACAGACAGCTTCTGCACAATACCCAGGAAAAGAACTGGGGCAAAATTACATGAACTTACCTCCACATCACCCCTCCAGTAAGTGGTTAGCATATAAACTGCAATACACACACAGTGACAGAACAAAATGCAGATACTACACAAAACGATAAATAAAGAATCTCGTTTATTATGTCTCCAGTTCTTCCTCCAGTAACGACAATGGCAAAGCAAAGCATTGGTCTCCACTTCATAATTTCAGCTCTCCTTCACTTTCTATTTCCCTGAAAACAAAATGCACAGGCTCAAAGAATCCTCAAAAAAAAATCCTTTACATTATTCTGCTTGCCTGAGACTTCACAACAAGAGTGATTTTAATTTCTCTGTGAAAATATTTTCAACCACAGAGAATCCTTCAGAAAGACTCCTTCTCACCTTCAGGGCATCCTGCACAGCTGCACAAAAACCCTGGTTTGAAATCAGAAGTTGAGACTTCTCCATTTTTTTTAAGAGTTACTATACTACCACAGACCTCAACAATGGAGAGAGTCCTTTTGAAATGCTTTCTTTCACATTGTTATCACACATTGGTGACAAACTTGGAAAAGGCTGTAGTGATTTTTTTAATATAATCTGATGAATGTTTTCACATCTTTGTTTACCACTAGTTATTGTTACAGAGTTCAATTAGCAGAAGCTTTCTCAGAAGGAAAAAACAATGCAGCTGCTAAAAGCAATGGAAAACTGTCCAGCAAAGAGCACTCACTCCTCACCAGCCCCAGGCAGTTTGTCAGGGCTGGCTCTTCCTAAATCTAGCAGATCGCAGAGCTCAGACGCGACCCAGCAAAGTCACTCTGAGCTGGCAGCTACGCTCAGCACCACCTGGTCCCACCTACCTCCCAGTGCTCCCTCCCACCGCCTGACATGCCTCTCCTGCTCCCTAACCAGCTAATTCAGGCAGAAACCCACCAAACCAGCAGGGCCAAGCCGCAAGGCAGCAAAGTAAAAGAAACCCTGATGATACCTAAAAATCAAAATTATGATTGGCAAAACTGTCAGTCTTCTGCAGCCCTCTGATGGGCATGCCTGAACCAGCTCACCCGGGGCTCGCAGGCATCAGCGTGAGAGTGGAAGAGACGCAGGGCAGTAGCGCAGAACAAACAGGAGAGAGGGATGAAGCAGGACAACACTTATTGACAGCCTTAGCTGCACTATTTCCCACATGGGCTTTTTTATTTGCCTTTTTTTTTTTTATTTTTGCTAGAACTCTCTGCTTGACTTCTTTGGCAGAATCAGCAGTGCTTTCTCTGCCCTGATGCATATCTGTTTTGATGAGGACCCTGAGGGGCAGGGGAACTTGGCAGCATCAGAGCCAGACGCCCATGCTGTGCTCCTGTCTCAGCCAGGGCACAAGGCAAGAACCCAGGCGTCCAGTCCAAGTTCAGACTTCTTGTTCCCATTCAGAAGCACATTCTTTGACTTCGAGGGATGCATCTGAAAAAGCAGATGGCCAGAATCCACTGAGCTCTCTGACAACCACCAAGTTGGCAATGCCAAATGTGAGACTGCCCTACTTTAAACGGGATTCAATTATCACTGAGATACTCTAAAGGTACTGAAGTCACAGCAAACGGGAAGTAACTCAGTGCTTTATCAAAATAATCAATATCTATTTCAACTGTGCAAGTTGACTCAAAACATATAGATTTCTTTTTTACTGTATACAGTAATGGCATACTCATAAGTAGGGTGCTACATAAGCACTTACTAAGCCAATAACCAAAATAATTTTCTAAATTACATATAAAATGGTTTCTTTCATCTGTTTATTCTCATAAAAATTTCAATGTGGAAGCCAAAAGAAAACAGCTGCGTAAAGTATTTTCAACTGCAAGAGACATATAAGAAGGTATTTCTGCCTGTGCTAGAGGGCACAATCTGTAATAACATTCTGCCTTCCAGATAATGACAAGAGGCATTAAAAGGACAACTTGCTCTCTAATAAGCTTGCTTGACTGGTTGAGCATGCACATACATAGACAGCACAGTTTTGCCAACAATAATTTTAATTAATTTTTACATTTCATTCTAAATTACATTAATTTATGGCCTTCCTAAAAGACATTTAGCAGACAGCTGATTAAATTCAAGCCATTAGATTTTAATTAGAGACGTTTAAAAAAAAAAGTCTCAGAACAATTCACACATCTTTGTGAACACTATGTGCTCATTAGCAGCTAGAAAAGCCAACAAGCGATTATAAATACAGAAGAGGACTGAGCAGCATGATTCAAACCTGGAAACAAGAAAGTCACGTAAAGTTTCATACTTCAAAGCAGAAGATTCTGGGAATGCCCTCCCCTCAGCCCAAGTCCAGAAAACCTCTGTGCATCAGTGCTTGCCACAAAAGCAAAATCAAAGGCCAACTAGTAGTGAATACCATAATACACGTTTTGAAAGCTTGAGCTGAGCTTAATCCTCATTAAATTCACAAAAAATCACAGCATGTTCTTGAACAAACAATGAAACAAATTAAGGATCCAGATGGAGCCCCCCTTAAGACACATGGGATGCCTCAAATGAGTCCATCGTGGCTGAAGCACAAGGTGCTGGGCCACCCAATGATCCCATGCCGCTGCTCACAGACAAACTCCATGCAGGAAAGCAAAGCTTTATTATTTCATAATAATTGAGTTTTTTCCTACTTCCAACAAAAACCAGTTATTTCTAAATATCGACCTCAGGGGACCAATACTGCAGAAGTTAAAAGCAATATCGGTGGGGTGCTTTGATATGGTGATCTTCTGCTGGGTTAAGAGGTTCATAAATATTAACCATGGCACATTTGCATATGTCACCCACAGGCACAATCTTCCCTCAGAAAACCGGGAACAGAACCTGTACAATTCCTCCATGTGTCACGTTCTGATCGCCAGATCTAAGATGGCCATGGCAGTTACTTGAGCAAGGACAGTATACCTGGCGAAGAGCCAAACTACCAAAGCATACTGTTAATTATGGTGCACCAGTTTGGTTTGGAGAGATGCCCAAAATGCTGGAGTTGACATTTCAAAAACCTGAAAGGTTAGGATCACACTCAGAAGTATTTAAATGAGTCAATTTTTCCAGAAAATTGAGAACTATTCACTATTACTACAGCTTTTACGGGAATGACGTAAAAATAAATTAATCTTATTTTTAAGAGGCGCAGACTTATTATGCTACAAAAGATGTAATGAGTTTCAGCACGAAATGCCTGCGATAGATGCAGCGACACTGAATGCGATGAGAGCAGCAGGTAGGCAGCACTGCAAAGCCAATGGTCTTAGAATTTGCAGAAATGGAAATTTATACAGTTTACAAGCGTTACATTTGGATACATGCTCAGCCCACACTTATCAGCACAACCTGGTAGCGCACGGAATCGGTCCCCCGAACGAGTCAAAAACTGGGCTGGTGGAGTGTTTTTACTTCAAAAAACTGGTGAGAATTTGCCGCAACCTTCATAAAACATGAAGGCAGCGCAGCCTATTAGTTTTCTGGCAACAAAAACAAGCAGTTAATATTTTCGATCACGCCACGGCTCCGGCAGAGGAACCTGCCGCCCCGGCAGCCAGGAGCGCACGGACGGATGCTCGGACATCGGGACGGCGCCGACTGCCCCGTTAACATTCCCGCGGATGCCGCCAGCGCCCCCAAGTTTCCAGGGGTGCTGCGCTCCCCCTGGAGCCGCTCTGAGCCGGGACAGGGCAGAGCTTCCCGTGGATCTCAGTGCGACACCGGGCCCGCTGCGCCCGGACCGACGGCGTCCCTCCCGCCCCGGAGCAAAAGGGAAGAGAGAAAAAAACCAAAACAAAATAACGTTTAAAAAACCCCCTAACAACCTAAGCCAAACCATCAGCCCAAAGCCACGCCACTAGCTCTGGGGAAGCGCAAACCCACGGCGAGGGAAGAACAAAGAAGGCAAGTGCAGCCGGAGCTCTCGCAACAGATGGTTTGAAGTTGACCAGATTTCGCGCTGGCATCCCCTCCCCTCCCGCCGCGGGCGGTGTTCGTATGCACCGGCCCGGCCGGCACCGGGCAGTCCCAGCCCGCGGCTCTGGCATCCCCGCCGGCCGCAGGTGCGCGCCCCGGGCCCCACCGCACGGCGGGCTGCCCGCACCTCGTCCCGTCCCGTCCCGTCCCACCGCCACTCACCCAAACTCCCGGCGAAACCGTCCATCTTGTGCGGGGGGAGGCCGGTGCCGGAGCCCGAGGCGAAGCCGCCGTCGTGGTCGGCCGGGACAGGTTCATTCACCCACGGAGCGGCGGCTGGCAGCGGCGGCGCC
>VWYI01022576.1:0-71153 GCA_013399455.1 Anthoscopus minutus | reverse complement strand
GCCGCCGCTTCCCCTGCGGGTGGGCCGGCCCCGCAGCCTCCGCCGGCGGGCGGGCAGCGCCCAGCGCCTCGGGCCGCGGCTCCGCGAGAGCTGCCCAAGCGCGGAGGGGCCGCGACGGGACGCGGGGACAGGCCAGGGCCAGCGCACCTTCTCCGGTGTGGGTCGGCCCGGAGCAGCACCTCGGTTTACCTTCAAAAGCTTGTGCTATCGAGTAGGCTGTGGGTGGGTTAATTGGGCGACTTAATATAATCACCCCAGCAACCAAAACAGATCTTAGGTGAATCTCAAAACGTTCGTTCGGACTAGTTTGGGGAAGTTTTTTCTCACTGATGTTAAGCCAGAGGAACTGGCACTTTTATACCCTCGCATTTTTTGTAGCTGGGCATAAACTACAAATCACTCCCACCGCTCCCAGCCGGCCAGGTTCCCGACCGTCTCCTGTAACTTCCAGCCATGTGTCTAATGTCGGAGGAAAAGAGAAAGCAGGACCAGAAATTCGAGTCAGCCGTGCTGCATACTATCTAATCGCCCGGCCAAGGCGATTTCGTATGTTAAGCAACATCATCAAGTTGCATGACGCACTTGCTCCTTGGTCAGGAAAAGCTCCGTACCCATCGCAACATCCTGTTTTGCTATAAGTATTTCCCTGTAATGCACTCTAGGCGAGTGCCGCAGTTACACAGAGGCGTGGGTAATTGCCTCGCGAGCACGGCTCTGGCACTTGCACCTGGGTCCTCTAATGACAGGCTGTGGATGTTGTCGAACAGGACTGGGGAAAACTCGGAGCTGGAGAGCAGCACAGAGCTGCTGAGAGCAGCCCACATTTTCCAGCACCTTCCATCCACTTAGGCAAAAGCATCGTTATCTTGCTGATCTGCAGTATTCAGTAAACCCAGGTGGTTTTTGCTTGCTCACATTAGTGAAAAGCGCCTTGAAATTTTTCATCAAAACCTAATCTCCACTGGATTTTCCAGCAAATTTTACTGAACAGCTGCCACAGCAATGCATTTGAGTGCAGCTGCCTGCCAGCTACATTAATAATCCACCATCATACATCCTGTAGTCTTGTCAAAAAAAGATGCCCTGTAATCGATCTGCCATAAATGAGCCACCACTAGCCTCTAAGGTCTGGTCTTAATTACTACCAGGTGTTAGAGTTCCTGCCTGCACCTGTAGTACGTTGTAGAATGGTTCTATAAAGGCTACCTTCCTGGTCTTTTAGCTATGAGAAATGGCCCCTGCAGTGGGTATAGTCCAGTCAAAATTCTCTTTAAAATGCTTCATTTTACAAACAAAAGCAAGAAGAACCAGGCACTACAGCTCCAGTCCTATCTTCCCACCCCTCATTTATTGCTTGCCTCAGGGCAGGTTTCTAAGATGCTCGGAGCATTGGGAGTACACGGAGAGAAACCTCCTCAAGCTAGGAAAGGAAAAGTGCCCTGGGAATTCAGAACCTGTGCACAATTTTCTTCAGAAGAAAGTCCTTTTCCTGGAGACAGAGCTTTATGAAAATTCACCCAGCAGGTGTGCTGTTTTGCTAAACAAAAAACCCCAACCAAACAAAAAGCTGCCTTCTTCAGCTCTTCAAAACTAGCCTTTAGATACTTCCATGGGTGAGGAGGTATTGCAAACATTCTTACGTTTGTAAGTGTTGCCTCTATTTTGTAGACTGGAAACTGGTTGTGAAGTGAAGATGGCATCATTAGAGCCTTGTCTAGCCAGTTAATCCTACTGAAATTGATCAGGAGCATGAATGAATATCTTTGATTAGCTGGGTTGTGCAGAGCTTGCATGGAAGTATACAAAAAGGTTAAAGAGCTGCAAAGAAAACCAGTTCTCCATAATCTTATGTTGAACATGAGTATGATACTGGAGTACTGTTGAAAGCCTAAGATTTGGTTCCAGTATTTTAAAAATAAAGCTGCAGAGTTAAGGAACTGAACAAAACAGAGACATTTGGGAAGGAAGTTTATTTCTGTGTGACTTGATATAGGAATTTCTGAAGAACAAACACTATGCAGAACTTAAAACTATGGCAAACTCCAGCTTTTAAATTCTTATGGTAAATTCATCAATCTAAGCCAAGTTCTGTATGCTACGTAAATTTATGAGGGGTTTTGACTTGAAGCATTAATTTATTTATTGATTGTCTTTGTGGTGTACATACAACAGATGTAATTGCAGTATGGATAATATATGAAGCATATGAGCAGAACTTCAGCAAAAAAAATAGTAAATACATCTATGTATCCATGTCTATGTAATTTTTAACAATTTTAGTTGGCTGATGAGTGGAATGGAACTTACAGAAAAATATACTCGTATTTGTGTCAGTTTTGGACAGGTACTAGCAAATAATTTAATATAACTGTAAACTGATAAACAGTATGACTGTTCCAGGTGCCACCCGTAAGGAAAAGGTATCCCCTAAGGATAGTGCTAATGTTTGGCTTGGAGAAGGAAGGAATTGTACAGTGCTTTAAGGGGTTTAACTTCTGTTTCTTTGTTGATAGTGATTCAAAAACATGACCCAAAGAGTTGTTACAAAGTTTTAACAACCTCAGTGATTGTCTCCCTTTAGTTTATGTTTTGATGCTAAGGAAAGATAATGCTATTCAAGATTGGAGTAAACTTGGAATATCCTGTCTCAGCTTTCAAATCAGCTAAGCATCCAGTGTTTTATTGCACATATAGATAGCAAACAGGGAAAGAAAAATGTGATAGCTCGGGGCAGTACTTTTACATCAGTTTGACAGATTCACGGTTTGGGAGATCTAAATTATTTTCTGCCACCCTCCCTCCTCCTGCATTGCAGCCCAACCCCTTGTGACTCCCAGTGGTTCAGGAGGCAGCTGGACCAATGCTGGGACAGGCAAAACCTGAGCTCTGCTTCTCAGAATAGCTGGTGAGCAATGAGCCAGTGCCTCAGCTACACTAAATCAGTTTGGTGTTCCTGACTGCAGCCGGCAAGGCTGACAGACCCTGGCTGAGGACCTGGACATACACACCAAGTCTCCCTCTTACCAGAGGGAAGTTATGGAAAATGCAAACCCCAGAAGGAGGTCACCCTGAAATACACAGTGGAGGCTACACACATTCCAGAGATATTTAAACAGCCCTTGAAGGAAATAGGCTGGGTTTTTCCCCATTGTTTCATTTCTCTGGCACATTTTACTTGGACTGCAGGTTTGTGAACAGTGCTTTTTGCAAGAATACCTATGTTTGTCTTGGTGGTTTTTTGAATTGACGTAGTTTAGCAGCCTTCAGCCTGGGAATTGTTTATAACCTTTAGGTGGCTCGAATGTAAATTACATTTAAGCATTTTTCCACTGAGGAAACATAAAAATTATTAACAGCTGAAAATTAAATTGCTGAGATTCTTGTACATGAAGTTGGGAGTCTGAACCTGAGCCATTTCATCTTGATGTTTAGGAAGAGAAATGTACTTCCCACAGGACTCATCTTCTCCGTCCTGCAGTTTTTCTGGTGCACCTCTTCAGGGTGAGTAGCAAAAGCCCAGATGGCAAGCAGTCAGAAACCTTGAAGTCTGATCCAGCCCCAGAAGTCTGATCCTGCCTCTCTCCTGTACTACCTGCAGACCTAAGAAAAGGAGGTGAGGTGATGCTATTTGTAACCAGCTGTCCCCCAGAGCTGGAGGTGTAATCAGCATAGGATTTCTGCCTGTGCTCATTTGAGATGTTGTCCTTTGTAGATAAGTGGGTTCTTTATGATGCCTTGATTTGAAGATCAGCTTTGAGAACAACTTTGTTGGCTTGCCATAAGGCATGGGATATTGTTAATTCTCTCAAGTGAGTCTCAAGTACCCAGAGGTCACTGATGTAAGGGAAAAGATTTGATGCCTGACCTAGAGGAAAATTAAATTACTTCTTCCTGATTGATAGAGGTTGCTTCTCTTACCTTTATCACAGAATCTCTGGAGGTTTTCTTTCTGGGCTGGGATTTTGCCTCCCCCAAGAAGCAGTCTAAGGTTCAGTCCATCTAAATTACCCAGGGGCACGAATGAACTTGTAACTCTGAGTGGGCTAGAAGGCACTAAGAGTCTTGTCAGGAACTTGAGGAGAGCTATGAGAACTTCAATTAAAGCTTCTAATTATGTGTTCAACAAAAATATGACCTAGGATTTTAAAAATGAGGATGAATTAACTGCTATGTCTATCCTCATTCATTTTTGGTAAAGACACCAAGCTGCTCCTGTAGAATGCATTTTAGAAGCCAAGCCTTTTTGATACTGCTCTGTACATGCTTCCCACAGTTTTTGTAAAGTATTCCTAGAGATCTGATCTTAACACATGCCTAACCATCTCCTCATCTTTCCCCATTGCCTTAAAAAGTAAGAACAGAAATTGTCCTCCAAAGCAAAAGTATTAGAATTGGCCAAAAGCTTTCCACTGGCTAAATTCTGTTTAGGTTGACTTTTTTGTAGTAGTAGTAGTAGTAGTAGGATGGATCATAGTCTTATTTCTATAGTGCTACTTCTTCTTTGCTGATTAGCATAAAATCTCATAGAGGTTGACTTTTGCAGCTGTACAGAGCTGTTTCACTTCCGCACATTTAGTTTTTCATTTTATTGCAAATGGATTTTCATCACAGTGTGCAAAGTTGTTTTCAAATATTCAGAGATGTCTTCATTTAATAGCACAAATACAATTTACTGTCAGTCAAAAAAGCCAAAAATTTTTAAAATATAGGAATGATTTGTGAGAGTCTCCCTAATGGAGACTCAATAGAGATGGCTTTATTTTGAGGATGCGCTAAGCATCCATATACTGAACAATCCAGCTTGCAGGTTGTTTCTTTGTGTTGATTATCCCAAAATTTCAGTTCCAAGCCATTAGTGACACTTTGGCATGGACTGCATCATTTCCTGGGATCCTCATTAAATGCACATTTTAGTTCAGGTGTAAAACCTACAGATCCCTGTTAGTTTGTGCTAAATTTCCCATCATTACATTAGTGTGTTTAAAAAATACTAGTCTCCTACAAATGTGACTACTGAGTAAGAAAAAAACAGCAGAACTCTAGTGCTAATTCATTTACCAGCCCTGGTGGGGAATGAGCAGATTCATTGTGATTCCTCAGCATTTAAAAACTGGCAGAATTTGAGCAGAGATAGTTAAAACCCTGCATGCACAATATCTTTTTTTACTCATGAGGGGAAAGGCTTACCATTTTAACTAATTGTTATAGAGAGCAGCTTAAAAATTTTATTCTACAGCTTTGTATTGAGCTTGTATAAGTGAGGAAATCTGAAAAACATTGCAGAAAGCTGAACAAATAGAATTTATCTTCCTTCATCTCTCACTAATTGGATAAGTGGTCTGGTTTGTCGTACTGAAAAGCACACTCAAGTTGTTTTCTCAAATTAGTGAGCTCCTCATGAATTCCTACCTTGGTCCAAGTGCTATAAAAGTCTAATGTCTTACATAAGTGCTAAGTTAAGGATTTAGCTGAGGCATAAATTGGTGTATTGGCTTTGTATCAGCCATTTACATTAGGGTGCAGTTTATTCTCTGCCTTAGGAAAAAATGTGCTTCAGCTTGTACTCAGGAGCACTATGATGAGCTCTCAAACAATCCCTTTTCTGTTCTCCTTTCTTAGAAAAATTAGGAAAATGTAAGGCTAGCAGGTTAGTGATGTTAACAAGGAGTGCTAACTAGTAAATCTTAAAACTGCTGGAAGAGGAGCTGATTTCTCAACTGAGAAGTTTATGGAGACCCCCCTTGGGGACAGAATAAATTAGTGTAACATGTGGAATTTAGTTCTTTTTCCCCTGAGTGTTAAAACATCTCCTGTAGCTTTGCATTTTATACAGCTCATTTTCCACAATAAGAAGCTGCTCTGCACAATAAGCTGTGTGCCTGTGTATGTGTCTGTAAATAAATACAGATTTATTTCCTATAGATCCTCCTCCCTCAGTGCTGGTCGCCCCTCGGTGCAGTTCTGGTTAAGCTATTACTGTGCCTGAACCATTTGTCAGGGGAAGGAAGTGCCTGCAGAGAAGTGATACATTGCTGTGTAGTTTCTTGCTGTGAAGTGTTGATTTTAAAACAGGCTGGCAGGCTGCAGCCCACCCCATAATAAAAAATGAACAGATGTGGTTTAGGACGTTTTGCTTTTCTTTTCTCCTGTTGTTCTGCCCAGTTTAAAGAATCTTTTATTGTCTTTCAGCTATGACATACTCAGCAATATATTTATTTCCTATGTTTGGGCTTGTCTTCTCTGGGAGCTCAGGATTCTTTCCCATTTCCATTTCTACTTTCTTAAGCTGTGACAACCATCCTATTGCCTGGTTATTAGCCAGCAGGGCAGATGTGTGCTGCTTACCTTTAGAAATGATAATGTTAGTACCTTAATTCAGTGAGTAGCACAGTGGTCATGCTCTATTCTACAGGCTGAGAGCACCAACAAGGGTGTCAGACTGGAGAGTGAAGACCAAAAACAGGTCAGCATAGGCTAAACTGAAATAAGGAGGAAAGAAACTCTACTGCCATTCAAAAAAATTAATTATGCAATAATAGCTATCTATAGATAACTTGAATTAAGGGCAAAGCTGCTCTCTGGATACTAACAATGTACATTTAGTTGTTGGCATTTTCCTATCTGCAGTATCAGACATTTACTTTACTGCCCAAGAAGAAGATGTAGATCTAGGAAGGCGCTTCTGCCAGGCTCAGGGACACACTGAGCATTCAGATGGGCCGTACAGAAACAGTCTGCAAAGTCTGATTGTGTCTTTGTGAATTAATATCAGTATCATCACAATAAATCAAGAAAATAAAATTCTTAATCTTGGTTTCCTAATTGTCATCAAAACTATTCATCTTAATACCTCCTGCTTTGAGAAGACCCCTAAGGTCATTCAGGCTCATAGTGTAATAGGGGCAATGATATTTGACCTTTCTGTGGGTCAAAATTGTCAAGGCTCAAAGAGGAAGCTTCAAACCTGCCTTGCACTGTAATTCCTAGTCATGGATCCCTAACAAATGTAACCAGAGGAGTTAGCTACTCTGTAGTCAAAGGCAGTAGATTATTAATTTATTCCTATTAAGGCCGTCTCAGGCATGCAGTGCACAGTTGCAGTGAATGAACTCATATTTACCTGTGCCTGAAGAATAGTTAATGAAGCACATTTCTTTTCATTTCCTTTACCTACCCTACATTTAATAATTCTAGTTCCTAGTTAATGACATCAGCAGTTGAACTTTGGCTTTTAAAGCACCAAGCCCATGCTGTGCTGTAGACAAATTTACATTCCATTTATGCAAGTCATCCAATTAAAATTTACTCATAGAAAGTATATAATACGCCCAAATGAATACATTATTTCCCCTATTTATCTGCTTTCTTTGCTTTTCTGTAGAAATGGACAACCTTTTCCTTTATCCCAAATGGGAATTCATGTTAAAAAAAGAAAAAAAACCCACCAGAACAAAAACCACAAATCTCTGCCTTGAAATGGGCAGAAAAACTAAATTACAGGAAAATGTCTCAGGTCAAATTAGTAAATTAGTATTTTTAAATCAAGAATTGTGAAAAAGAAAGCTCTCCCTCTAATCTTCTTTATATGACTGCACTTAAAAATTGAAAAAATGTGGAGGGGGAAAAGTAATTTGAAATTTTCCATTCCACGTTGAAACAGCAGATGGCAGCAACACTGACTGTGCATCCAAATCTGGGGCTTGCCCCCTCCACTTGGGCGGGTAGGCTTTGCATAATTTCTTGGCTAATATCTCTAAAGCTAGTCCTGAAAACAAGAAAGTCAAGAATTCTACCTTCTTTCAGGCATGTGATCTCAATGTCTGTGATCTTCCTCCTGGAAAGGTATCTCTTGCCTCAGGTGTCTCTGGACTAGCACTAAAGTATCCTTTGTCCTTTTATGTGGTTTGTAATGCTTGGGAAATGATGCTGGAAGCAAAGGTGAGTGCCCAGAGCAACTTGGTCTTTTTGTTTTGTTTTAAATATAAGATTGGTGAAGTAGAGCATTTGTTCTTCAAAAATGTGGTTCTCTCACTAAATCCTTAATGTGTCAGGGCCACAACTCCCAGGGTTTACTCTGCAAAATGTTTTTAGGCTGGAGACAAAAGATGAGAAAATGTCTTCCTGAGCATCATGTGATGAATAAATGGTGTCACAGGCAAAGGCAATGATTCTCAAAAGAGGAAGAAAAATGCCATTAAAAAACTAATATTGCTGAAGTTGTAAGACAGACATTGAAGACAAAAGCATCATGTAATATCCAGGTGCTTATAAATTAATCTTTTGGACAGCAACCAGTGGAGGTAGGATTTCCATAGGTAGTTCAAGCATTAACATTGAGTTCTGCAGCTACATATTTTCAGAGGCATAACATATTTTAAGGAAATAAAGCTTGAACTATAAAGGGCAAGTTTCCTTTAGGACTTCATAGCTGAGAAAACAGGGACAGTTCTCAAATTTGGCAAAAATGTCTCAAGTCAACCATTCCTGTAACATTATGAATGGTGTTTCATTCTCTGTGCACTCCTTTACCACATTTCAGAACAGGCAACTCAGTCCTCTTCAGGGAACATTTCTAAATGTTTCTAAAGGGTTGGTTTTTTCCTCTCTACTCTGGCAATCCTTTCACAATCTCCACTTCTACTGTGAGATATAAGAGGTTGTTTGGCCCAGACAGCCCTGCCAGGCTAACTGCCTGTTCCAGTCCCACTTCACATCTGTGATATTCTGAAGGTTCTTTGTTTCAAATTAAAACAGTAAAACTTCTAATGGCTTCATAATGACCTCCAATTTCCAATGCTCTCTGTTTCTGTGTAAGCCTTTTAAGGTTTCCTCTCTCATTCTGTATCTCTGCATGCTTTGGTTGAAGTGTGCATGACATGGAGTGACGTTTTGGTTTTGAATAAAAGATGCACCAGATAGATTATATTGGCTATACATACTATTTTCCTTTACCATATCTAAGGATTTAGAGATGTCACCAGAATTTTTTTCATGTGGAAAACCATCATGAGCAGTTCCAGCTGCTACAATTTATGAAGATAAAAATCCATTTTAAGTGTTCTTTCTACGAAGTCTGTCAAACCAGAATCTTGCTGGAAGAGGACAGGTGGCAGCATAGGAAAGGTGGAATTGACTCATCTCTCATATTTTTCTAATTTCAGTACAATTGCTAGTGTATTTTGTGCTTCAGGTTATGTTCTGAAACCCAGGAGATCAGAGTTGAATGTTCTTTTTGTCATGTCCATAGGTAGCTATGTCAGCCTTCCAGCATCCTTCAGAGCAGGGAGTACCAGTTAACTGCATTGACCATAAAACTGTGAAAAACCATTTCCATTGCTTTTTCACAGTAGAGTCAAACACCACACCCGCAGAGTGGATGAAACAATGGAGTCTGCCCAAATCTTTTACCAGCATGGAAGAAGGGGATGAGCATCTAGTCCTCTGGTTTCAGAGAAGACTGTAAAGGTACCAGATAAGGAAAAAGGCAAAAAGCATTGGCCAGTAGTAGACCTTAGTTAATAATTCAAATGAAAATACCACTACATAGACTATAATGGTTTAAGATAAATGAAGCAGTAGAAGTTTGTGATGGCAGGTGTTTGGAAGAGCTGTTAAATTATTCTGGTTCGAAATTAGTAAAAAAAGTGACTGAGAAGTGCAAAAACTGTATTGTAAAGCTAATAAGCATTAATAAGATGCAGGACTGCAGGAACCAGGAGGAAAAAAAATGTGGAGGAAAACTTATTAATTAGGCCTGGCAACTAGATGAATAGACCAGACTCTTTAACAGACATGGAATCAAGTTAGTAATCTTTTTCTCTATTTCTATGCTGTATGGGTTTATGTAAATAGGAGGAATTCTGCTTATAATACACTGTTTTCAGCAGAAAGTGAAGAGCTGCATTTGAATCATCTTTGTATGCCTATGTATAGCCAAAAAAATTACTTGATAGCATTTTGAGTGTTACTGTCTTACCTCTAGGTCCAGAGAGGAGTTGGAGGGCAGACACCAGTTTCATACTCTGCTCATCCCTCCCTTGCATGGACAATTGCATCAAGAAAAATCAAAGTATTGCCCTACTCCAGCAGCAGGGCTTTATGCTCATTTCTACTTCACTAGCTCTCTCTTATATCAATGTGAGGTAGTGAAAATTCTGCTCAATAATATGTCTCACAAATGGAAGAAAACTATGTGATGCATAAAGGAACTTCCACAAAAAGAGTGGCATTTTTCATGCAAATTCATTGCCTTTTAATAAAATAACCCTGTGCTTTTCAAATACAAACTGTTATCTGTAAATACCACTAGAATCACATTGTAGCTGGAGTGTGAGAGTATGGATGAAGCACATGAATGTGCTTATTGAATGTAATGTGAATATACAACATGAATAAAATTCTTCTGGTGTACTTTTGGTGACTGCATTTTAATTTTTTTTCAGCATTATTTCTGAATTTAGTTCCTGTATTGTCTTTACTAGTTATTTAAACAAATTTGGTCTGGATTTTATCTGAAATAAGCCAAGGAAGGCGATGTATTTTTTTTTAATAAAATTATCTTTTTAGGATTCCTACTGCTTGCTATATGATTGCAAGTACAGTTTATCCTCTCATTTCAGCAGAAAAATTTGAATCACCACTGGAATGCATGTCTCAAGGAGAGAAACTCTACCAGCAGTGAAGCCCCTAATCAAAAACTGTTCCTAGTAGTTTTAAGAGTATATTAAGGCTTGGATTGATTTTGTGGTGACTTTGGTTTGGTTTCTTGCCATTATTCCAGAAAATACAAAGATCAAAGAAAGAAAGACTTATTGATTGGCTCAGATCTGGTAAAAAACTAGATTTGTGTCTTCTAATGTAACTAACATTTTACAGATGGCTTGATTCATGTTAAAGCTAGGGAAGCATGTAGATTGAATTATCAAAGGATTAGAACCAGCTGCATTTAGTTTGAAAATATTTTTGTACATATTCTGTCCAGCAAAGCACACAGAGCAGACGCTTCTTGAAGTAATTCCAGCAAATGTCTAAAAAACCCCCCCATGGAGAACAATTGAGAGTCTGCCCTTGTTTACCACTGATTACATTTTGTTCAAAGAAACCATGCTGTACATGGCTGAACCCTTGAGTTCAGGTCCATATACCTCATCCTTGACTGTGAATTAACAATAAAAAGGATCAGTTCTGAAGAATTTAGTTGAGTAAAATTAGAATCTAACCCAGTATGCAAAGGTGATCCTCAAGACACTGGAAGTGACTTTCCAGTTTCCTGCCTTACATTTTGAACACCTTCATAAGGGGATTTGGAAAAATCTGACTCTAATTTTGCGATGTTTTGCACTGACTCTGCACATCTCTAAATGGCTACACCAGATGCAAAACAGTGAAGAATCAACACCAGTGAATAGTGAATTCATCTGCTAGAAGAATTATACTTTATGACTTACTTCTTCATACTCTGAATATTCAAATCTTCATAATATCTCAGTACGCACAAATATCAAACACAGAACAGTACTAAAATAGTAAAGATTTTCAGTTGAACTAGATTTACCCCATTTTATTAAAATTATTTAAAGTTCTTTGAAGATACTGTTAAAGAAATCTTCAATTATAAAATTTATAATGTAAATATAATGTGGAATCCACATTTGCAGCATTGTTACTACCATTAACTAGATAAAACAAAACCATTTTTTTCTAATGTTAGTAGTATGTAGTTTATTCTATTCCAGGTTCTTAAGGTCATTACTTTTGAAATATTATGGAAAATAAGGATAAATTCTTGCTTAGTACCCTTGAAGTACCCACTTACACTGAAATTTTTCTGGATCCTCATCTACAAGGAAAATAATTTGCTGCAAAATTCAGAATTTGTTTGCTAAGTTAAGCTCTCTTCACATATAATGTGTTAGAATTTAAATTATTAGTGATGCTTTGTAAGACCAGTTAATTTTTAAGGGTGATTCTTTTCATATTCATTGCACAGGATAATCCCAACTAAAAATGTTCAGGCTTACTAGGAAGAAATGCTTCATATTTTTATTGAGTCGAGGGGATATATCTTTACAGAACTTTCTTCCTGAAGCAGATCACTTATGGTAAAATCAGTATGCTTCTACAATGCATGTTTTTCCCATAAACTACAAGTCCCTTTACACTTTATGCTGGTGCTTCTGAGAAATAAGGCTTTGTCTTCAACACAGAGCCAAATCAATTACTAACTTCTCATCCATAAAGTTTATGATGTGGGCCAGGCTCCTAAAGTCTAGTGCAATTTTGCATCAGGTATTATAGCTATAGGACTTTATTAAAAATGTAGCTTTAATTTTGTGTGCCTGTATTTGCATATCCAAGGAATATACAAAGCAAAGTCTTAAGTCTGTCTTCATCTTGTCTTGGCAGTCTTTTTGGATTGCATATGAGCTGTACAGATGCAATCCAGTTCATCCAGGTAAGCATCTCTGCCTGTTTTTTTGCTAATTACCTCTTTAATTCTCAGCAGTAGCAAGTACAGTCTGACTTGCAGCAGCAAACTCCAATGAAAAGCATTAAGCAACTCCCGGGAGATTATATTCTGAAGTCCTATCATATTTTTATTTTTGGGTATTAGTTTAAAAGGAAAATATGGATCTTAAAATTTCTCAGCATAGCAAATAAACCTAACCAAAAAAAAAGCTAAAAGGCATTTGGGCATAGGGTTTGTGCAATGATTTATTTCAGTTTTGCTTGCTAGCATTTGTTATTATTTTTAATCAGGTGTCCTATCAACTATTACCAGGCTTCTACTCACATAAAGAAATCAGCTTGCAGACATCTTTCACAAAAATGTTGGTTCTATTTCCTTTTGCTCTGTTTAGTTCGCATTCAACTTAGGCTTTTGAGTTTTCTTTACACTTAGCTGTTACATGAAATTGTTTTGTAATTAGATGTCTTATTTTCAGGACTTTGGAAAACATTTTATCATTTACTAATCGATTTTACAGTATTAATAGGTTATGGTAAGAATAATTATATGATGCATATACAATGCATTGAGCCTTGTGTTTTAATATTTAATATTATATTACATGCATGATATTTTAATACAGTATATTCCAATAAAAATCTCTGACTAGTCTTTTCTAATATGTTGATGTCTCAAGAAAAGTGCGTAGATAATAAGACATCCACAGAACTGCAGCAACTTACAGAAGCTCAAACTGCTGCACAGTTTTTATGCTGAAATTAGCACACTTTCTAATTTTAAAAAATGCATCTATCAAGACAATAGATCTGATCTAATATTTGGTTGCAGAGCACTTAGAAAGAGAGAGCAGGGGTCAGTTAAGTGAACACCAACCTTAACCACCAGGAGCTGATCTTTTCTCAGCCTCTCCTGGGGCACCCTCAGCAAGCAGCCCTGCTCCACATCCAGATCCAATGGGGGGATTCCACCTCTCGTTCTTCAGTCATGCCTGTGCTGCATGAAAGGTGGTCAGTGGTAAGGAAATACATCCTGGCTCATCAGTGTGTTTTTAAGAGCAGATATTTCAAACTTTGTGTTCCAGCCTTTAAAAAGCAAATCAATTTATGGAAATAATCTTCCTGATTGGTTTGGAGGGTTTTTTGACATTTCCAAACCATTGACTATTACTGGCGGGTCACATAAGTAGGTCTAACTAACAGTTAATATAAATTAATATATTGAAGAAAGGAAAACTGGTCATGTTTTTCAGCTTAGTCTGCTAATATAAGTATAAAGCAGTAATGAAGAAATTTAAATAACTAAAGATGTATTAAAGAAAAAAGTCTAGGCCAGCTTTTCCTCTATTTATTTGCCAAGACTGGAAGACTGATTTCTTTTTGTTTTGTGTACACTAGCCTCTTGGGACAGCATCACTTAATCATGTCCATGAACCTCCCAAAACCTGGCTGACAAACATCTCCATCCCAAGTGACTCACACCAGAACCTAATTGTGCAGAGAGGTGTCAGTGAACACGCAAACCACATTTCTGCTGCCTCAGTCTCAGTACTAGCCAACACATTCAATGTAATAAACAGTAATAAAAAAAGATTAGTCTGATTACAATTAACTAGAGGTTTTGTTATAAAGTAAGACAATGATTCAGAACAGCCATGCTCAAGACATTGCTTCACTGATTGTTTCACTAAGAAGGAAAATGGAGAATAGAGAAGGCCAGATTGTACAATATAATAGCTTACATAATAAAATGTATTATTAAATAATAGTATATTATGTGATGCAATTCTAGATTTATAAAATGGATCCCAAAACTAACTGGAAACTGGTAATGCTAGATAGCTTGTACATCTGATTATCTACAGTTCTGCCCATGAGAATTATGTTTGGTTCTGCCCATGAGAATTCTCTAGGTACTCTATTTTTGTTTCTATTTTATGGTTTGTTAAATCGTGATATGACATTTTTTTGGCGTATTCACAGATTACAGGTACATTTTCTTTCTGGTAAGGTTATATTTCTGAGAGCTGTGATTTCACCTGTGAATTCACTGATGAACTATGCCTGCAGTATACCCTATGGCCTTACCTGGGAACCAAAGCAATAGAGATAAAATTGCCAGACACGAACAGGAAAGATCATAGTCAAAGAGAAAGGTAGGAAGCAAGAAGCATCAGGAGTGTTCCTGGGGTACAGAGAGGTGGTCTGGAGAAGGGAGCGTGCTCATTTCTGTGGCAGCAACACTTCATCTGCTTTATGGGCAATGTGCTGCAGCTGAATCAGCTCTGGAGAGAGCCTTAAAGTTGGCTTGGGAAGGTCTGGAGGCTGAATTGAGCCGGGAGCCATCAGCACAGCAACCCCCGTGTCTGCTCACGGGTGCCGCAGCTCTGAACCCTCCACTGATTTTGTGGTCCGGCAACAATATCTGTTAGAATAGTTTAACAGGAGCACAGATTTATTTTCAAAAGCTACCTAGAAATAAGAACAGTACAGAATTTTTAAGTCTTTTGCAGAAAGACTAAATGTAAGGTCAAAAATGAGAATCTGTAATATAAATATGGTAGTGAAACTGTTCCATATGGCTTGATCCCTGCTCCCCGAGATCACTGACAACTTCTTTTGTGTTAACTGAAATGGACTTTGGATAGGACCTGGTAATAATTAGAGTTCAAAATGTCTGGCACTCTTAGGAAAACAGGTGGATGAATCCATAACTAAGCAAAAAATTAACTTATGCATATTTATTGTGGACAGCTGCAGGCAAAATCCCAATGTTTTAACCCTATACAGCCTTTGTTATGTGCCTACATTCCTTTGCACCGACCACCTGTTATTTATCAGTTGCACCCTACCAACATCGCCTTATGAGGAAGAATTGGCCGTGATTGATATGGACACCATCCATGGCCTTGCCTGAGGGACTCCTAGGGAAGTTAGGGACATCTGGTGTGAGGAAGGACTGCAGGCTGGCTGCAGGAGTGTAGCCCTTGAGTCTGGATCTTATTTGGAATAAATACATGTGGCTCTTTATCAGGTCTTTGGAAAGGACAAATTTGCATAGTAAGAGGAAGAAAAGCAAAGACACCAAATCTGGTACCACACCCTCCACCCATGAATGTGTTTTTCCAGCCTCTCTTGAACCAATTAAAACTATCATGTGAGCATTTACTGGAATGTGGTTTAATATTTATCAGTAATTGTTTGAGATAAGCATATTCTGCAATAAACTAAATTAAAAAGAAGCAAGGACTGTGTCTAGCATACATGAATAATTTTCATGAAAAAACTTGCCAGTCCATTACAGTTTTTCCAAATACTTCATTATTTTCTCTGCTGTGCTGCTTTATAAAGGACTAGGACTGCTTACAATAAAAATGGGACGCAAAACTTCACTTGCTTCAGATGCAGAAGGCTCAAACTTTAAAACACTCCTTTCACTCACACTTTCTGAAAAAGTCTCAATAATCCATATACTATACTGAATTTGAAATAGATGTCGTAGAAGATTTGGAAAATATCCTTGTCTCTTTTCCATAGCTCCTTTATGCATTGTCAAATTACCACCTATTCCCACTAAATCCACTGACATCAACCACAGTCTTTTGTCAGATTATGCATTAAGCCCTAAAATTGCCCTAGAAAAATATAATTAAGGATGAAATCCTTATTTTTTTGAAGTAAATAGCAAAACTTCAATTTTATGTAAGTGTTAATGCTGATGATTGCAAAGAGATTTAATTAAACTTATATAATTATATTCTTTTGTATGAAATGACTAATATTTCCCTATTATTTTCTAAACGAGGTTATTTTTTTTCCTTTTCTCACTCTGCCAAGACAATCCTGGGATGGCCACCACTTGTCAAGATGATCTGAAATTTAAGTCTTTGTAAATACAGATGGATACATTTCAGACACTGATTGCTGGGAACATGAGAAAAAAATATCAGAGAAAGATTTTAGCATCCACCTCCTAATCTGTGTTGGTTTAATTTATTTCTCTAGGTGTTTACTGAAAAATCACTGTGACTCAGCCTATGTCCTTTCATTGTTTGAGTAAATGTCTTGGCAGAACACATTTATTCACTTCCTTCAAACTTCCAGTTCTACCTGTAGTTGGTAGGTTAAGTAGGATAGGATTAAAATGACACTGTGGAACTTTAAAGTTTCCCTTCCTTCCCTTCCTTCCCTTCCTTCCCCCCTTCCTTCCTTCCGTCCTTCTTTCCTTCCGTCCTTTCCGTCCTTCCTTCCATCCTTCCATCCTTCCATCCTTCCTTCCATGATTGAACTATTGAACTCACAAATAAATAGAAGGTACAGATTTCCAGTACCTGTTAATCTCTGCAGTGCTTTGGGTGTTATTATTTTAGGAGGAAGAATGCTCTTCTTTCTGTGTGGGCTGTCAAGTCAGGTTTTTTTATCTTCTTTCAAAAGAGGAATTTATTCCTCACCAAGAATATAAGATGTATTTTTCAACCACACAGTTTGGTTTTAGTGGGACAATTTTTTTTAATTGGAATAGAGTTGAATTAGAACAGGATTTGCAAAAAGAAGTCACATACGATCGCTGAAAATTGTTGCTGGATGAATTCTGGAAAAATTACCACCTTTCATATCCTAGAGGTCTGTGTTCCCACCACTTCAAATTATCCAGTCCTTTCTCTTCACTGCATCATACTGAACCTTCCTCAGGACATGCTGTATCCCTTGCTTTCATCTAGGACAAGGGTGTGATAACAGTTTAGAAACAGGCATTTCTCTGCAAACTTCCTCTTCCCTCCTCCTCCCACCCACAATAACTCTGTCATGGAGGGCAAAGTTTTGGATTTATATGTTCATAGGAAAGCTACCACTTTTACTTTAAAAAGTGGAATAAGATATGCCATATCCATTATGCATTAGGGGTGTCTGGGCAGAGCTAGTGCTGGATAATTGCTGCTCTATATATTCACATTCTCCATTACTGTCCATATCCTCCCTTTGTAGCCAGGCTAAAAGTATGATGTCTCCATAAACATTTTTCACAGTCTTCTGTCTAGATGTAATAACAACTATTTGCTTGGCAATATCTTAACTATCTACATTTTCCTAAAGCTCCCATTCAAAAAATTTTATTTTTAAATATTATGACTTCCAAATCCTCCTAGATATAGATGTTATCCTTATTCTCACATTAAGGCAGGTCTATCTGTGATTAAAACGGTGCTATAGAGTTATAAAGGAACAGATAATATTACCCGGAATACACAAAATGTTACCTGACAGAAAAAAATGTGGCAGAAAAAAGCCAGGGAGATAATGGGTGGATAAAAATCTCTTTTCCTCTTTTGATGTTGTAATGCCTTAATCATGTCAATGGATTCCCTGCAACAGCCACCCTGACAGCAACCTGAGCTTTATTCCTAAATCACTGCAGGAAGTGTGGCTGAACAATAGATCCCTTGTGCTTACTCCAAATGGATGGGAACAATACCATCAGATCTGCCTTGCCAGTTAGCTCTGAGTAGCATTGATAATTACCAGAATCTGGGTCCACCCCTGGTGCACACAAACCTGAGTATACTTCAGCAGCACATAGTGCCAAACCAAAGTTATATGTTTATTTGTACTTCCAACGTAATTCTCATTTCCTTCAGAGAACCTGAATGTATGGATTGTTCTATTTATCTATGAAGAAAATATTTTGCAAGAGCTATTTCTATGCTAGAAGAGTAACCACAGTTATTATTTAAACAATGTGATCTGGAGTTTAGATCTGGATGAATCAGTCACACCATTAATTTTATTAATTAAATGGATAAAATTATTGGAATTATTTCTTTCTTTTAGTGGTCTTTCAATTGTTCCTTCATTATTTTGCAAAGTCTAATGTTTGAATTTGAGGAACTTCCTAAAAAATACACTTCAGTCCTGCTCACTTCATGCTGGCATCCGTTGGAGTTTTCAGTGTTCTCTTCTGCAAGCCCTTGGAGAGCTGTGTAATGTGTTTAGCACAACAGAGTGTTTTCTTTTTCCTGTGCTCTGCCTGTCAACTGCACATTACCTTTGACTTTCCATGTCTCCAAGCAGATTGCAGACATAATTTAGTGCTCTCTCCTTCTTAGAGTTTTCCATTTGTTACACAGAGGAGGCAACAAATCCTTCCCTCACCATGAGATTCCTCCCTTGTCAGTCATGTTCTCTAACGCGGTTTACTTGCAGCCTAAAAGGGCTGTTGGTCTCCCTGAGTGGCAGCAGGGTTTATTTCTGGCTCAGCCACTCTTCCACTCAGTCATGCTCAGTTCACTGCAGGTCCAGGAGGTAGATTTCTGCACAGGCAGACTCCAAGGGAAAGAGAGACACCCAAGCACCAGCTCCTGGTATCTTTTTAGTAATGCCAGCCTGGCACCTGGCTCCTGGCCCAGCAATCCCTGCCTGGGACACTTTTGTCTCAGCATCCCCCTTATTCTCTGCAACCCTTCAGATACAAACCACCACATCGTCCCTTTATGCATTTCTACAACATTTTTATTTCAAGATGAGTAGTTTTGAAAAGAAGCTTTTTAGATGGATTTTTTCAGAAAGAAAATCCAAAAAGCATGTGAATATAAATGAGGCAAATTTGATTACTGTTTGGAAAGTACATCTTGGTACAGTGTGTGGCCATTCTTACCCAGCAGCGTTGTGCACAGACAGAGGGAAATCATATGTATTTTCAGAGGAAGAAAAGTATTTGGCTGCCTCCAATGCCTTCAGCTGACTTTTAGATGTATTAGCTAAGAGTGTGCTGTATTCCTGTCCAATTTTCTGTGGACCATAACAGCTGCTTCCTTGCTGTTTCAAGGTTGAGCTGTGCTGTGTGCAGGAGATCCACATTCCTGTAGCTGCCTATGGAAGTGCTGCTGGTATCAGGGGTCCCCAGGCACCTGGGGAGTCGGGAGGGTGGTGAGGAGCCCACGGTGCCTTAACTCCCCTCTGCCTGAGTTTCTACAGTTCCAGGGCTCTCCTGAACTTCACTAGCAGCCCACTCACTGCTCAGATGTGGTGAGGCTGTCCCAAATCTCTGCCAGCACTGTCTCATCATGCCCATTTCCTCTGGAGCACTTGGCTCTGGTGCCAAAATGTGCTCCTGAGGATCCTGACACACACATACGTGTGAGATGAGAGAGACACTTCCTACTTCTCCAACCCAGAGCTTTTAGAATCTGATTTTTCTCATACAAAAGTGGGTGGGTTTTTTTCCTCGTTTTACCTTCCTCCCCAGCCCTGATGTCCATCAGAACTGAAGCATGAGCAGAGACTCTGCACAGTCCCATGCTTCCAGAGCTGAATCTCAGGACTTGGACCCTGCAGCCTCTCGACCCCACCATTTTGCAGACATCATTTCATTCACAAGAGACACACAAACAAAGGAAATGGACCTTATTCCTCCTCTCTGCAGTGCACACAAGCTCCAGAGCAGCCAGACTATGGCCTTCTGGTTTTCATTATGACTAAATGTTGGAAATGTGGTGTGCATTTTCCAAAAGGGGTATATTGTGTATTTAATTCTCTAAAGAAGACAGATTCTTTTTGGTTCTAAATGCAAGAACTGGGGCAGTCTTGTGCCATGTCTTCTAATGATTATTGGCCAAATGTCTGTGTACATGCTGCTAAAAAAATGTATTATAAGAAAGAACTGTGATACTGTTTTGTTTGTAATGTGGGTGTGTAGAGAGTCTTATTAACATTTCTTGATAAGAAGGACACATACCTCGTGGGAAAAGAAGCTGTAGCATGTAGTTGCTATTTCAGTTCTGAAGTCTTGATATTTTTAGCACCTTCATTTTTAGAATAACTTCTACCAGAGCTGTATGAAACAGAGATACACAATACGTGCAGAGAATGCATGAAAAGACTTATTTTACTTCAACTGTGCATATGTACTGGGCTGCATAGTACAGTGTGTGTTTTGGGAACTGGCTTAGAGCTGAGACTTGGCAGTACAGGGGTGTCCACAAGACAGATAAACCAGCAGTTTGTGCTGACAGACCCTGGGCTCTGCCTACAGAATTGTAACAAGACCTTACATATAAAAAAAACCCCAAAAACCAAAACCAAAAAAACTCAAGAGAAATATAGGTTGTCATAAACCAAATTCATTCCTACTTTGTAAAGATTTAAATCGGGAGTAAGTTCCTTTTTGATCCAGTGTGGTTAAGACCTAAACTGCAGAAATGGACTATCCCTGTGTAATGAAAACTCATGTCTGCTCTGTGTAAGCCTTTTGCAGTGCAAAGGCAGGGAGGTAATGGTCGAGGGAGCATTAAAATGGTCGAGGGAGCAAAAAACCACAGGCAGAAAACTGATTTTAAAAAATCCAATTAGAATTCTTGGGGGGAAAGAGAACACCTCTCTTCCTTCAGCTGGATCTTCTGTTGCCCAGAATTTGTTTTCCTTTACATGGGCAGCATCCTGAACTATAGGCAGAGCTACCTCCGGAGAAAAGGTTTCTTCCCTAGGAAGTGCCAGAATTTCAGCATGTGAAGAGTATCTCCCCTCAGCTCAACAGGGACCAAAGCTCAGGCACCAGCCCTATGCATTCAAAAGTCCAAAAATCAATGGGCAGGTCTCAAAACAGACAGAAAAATACCAGCTCTGCAATTCCTTCCATTTGCTTTGGATTATTTGAAGTTTTCAATTTTGCTTCACTTTTCTCTGTAATCCTGAGATCACATTAAGTTTCAAATGAAACTTGCAGAACTCTAGAAACCAGAATATTAAAAACAAACAAACAAAAAATGCAAAACAAACACAAACCAACAAAACAAAAAAACTTTTAAATGGTGTGAGTTAGAAATATTACATCCAAAATATTACAAAAATAGTTGAGAAGAATTGGTTTAATACAATAAAAATGGAGAAAGATAACATCAAATTCATTCCAGAAGTTGACACTGCTGACGTGATGAGGGAAGGTAAAGGACAATATAAGTTTCTAATACGACACATATGTGTGCAGTCAATATATTGTAGGGATGGGAGGTTGCCAAAGACTTTAAAAAGCACACGCAAAGACACAAAAGCATTTCTATGAGAGCAGGGCTAAGCATCTCTCTGCAAATTCTGGAACTAATCATGAAGATTATATTTCTTTCTTCCTTAATCTTGTGGTAAAGCAGATTGGGTGTTAGCTTGGGAAAGAAAGCCTTGCTGCCACCATGAAATAGTCTTGGGCTTCCTTTACTACTTTACTTCCCTTTTCACCTTATATTGCAGGAGCCATAGATACAGACGGTATTTTTTTCTTTCTGATTATTTCTCCCCACTGCTTTGTTCTTAAGATTTTATGTGCAAATTCAGGGGTGTTGAAGGTATGTTTTGTAACTAGGAATGAAAGTTCTTGAATGTTGAGGAGATATCAGGAGTCTGTAATCTCTGTTCTGTTTTGGAGGGAGGATCAGTTGTTATGCCCAGGTGGGCTTACGTCTAGTCTGTGCTCCCATGAATTTTATCTGCTTGCCATTTTGGTGACAAAAGCAATTAAATAAATTCAAATCAGGGCACTGATGTTCTTTGAAATGAAGGGGCCATGCACATGCAGAGCCAGGGGGGTCCCCTGTGCCAGCCAACACCTAAGCACAACACAGACAGAGCTGCCCCAGTGATGTCAAAGCCTGAGTGAGCTGATGCACTGGGCATCACAGAGATACACCAGAGCAGTAAGTGCTGGGTTTGAAGAGTAGAAGCCATATATCCACTCCTACAGGAAAAACCAGAGATGCTTCTCAGCTAGCAGGCCTTTGCTGGGGTAACTTGGAGGATACTGCCCCAGGCAGCCAGCAGAACCTGCAGAAGCTGTTTTCCCCTTTATGAGCAGCCTGTATATGGTTTTGTAGGAACCTTGATCTTCTCAGGCAAGAGGAGCTCTAAAGAGAGCAGAAAAGAAACATACTTTCTCAGCAAGGAGGGAAAGAGAAAGATGAGGAGTGTGGCACTAAACAAGGAAGAAAATATGTTGGGGGAAAAAGAAAAGTAGGCAGTGGGGAAAGCCAAGTCCAAGTACTGCAGCCTGTGGGTTGCACAAATTACCTGTGCAATTAGGATAATAGCTTCCATGGCAGTTACTGTGGAAGAAATACCATAAGACTCCAAGAGACCCAGCAGAGACTCGGCTACAGAAACAAAAATGATGCACTGATGAAAGATCCAATCCTCTATTCTTCAACAGACCATATAGCAGACTATGTGGTGATTTCTTATGTCTCCCTTATTTTTCTTTGCCTTTCTAATCGAGTTTTCTCTCAACTTTTTTTCCCCATTTTGTTCTATGTGCATAAATCATTGAGGCTGGCACTGCCTTGTTGGCATCATCTGCACCAAGAAATCTTGTGCAAAGTAGTACGTGATACAGTGGCAACATCTGAACCATATTTCACATGAATGCTCATATATCATTGTTTGTAACACTGCAAGTGCACGATTGCTGAAGACAATTACAAATTACGCTGCTGGATGGATAGTGAGGCTTATATTGTTTTGTTGCCTGTTGTTCTAACTGGAAGTTTTCTTCACTTGTGCAAGTATGACTCCTTCCCTAAGCACTATACTGCACGGCCAGACATATGGATTCTATCCTTTCTGTCCTTATGGTGCAATACCAAAATATGCTACAATACCTGACATAACGCCTACTGAACCATCTCCAGAACTGGGAACAGATCAGCTGCATCAGCACAGTGCTATGCTTAGCCTAATTAAAATAGGGCAGAGGCTGCACTGATACAACTATATTGTTCCTGAAACTAAGATATTATCTCAGCCAAGAGCTGCACTGTGCAATACCAGATACATTCTCTTAAAACTGGTGAGAGATAAATGGATACGTTCTTTAAGATTCAGAGACAAGCCCATGTAATAACTTTCACCTTACCTACCTGTTTTAAATATTGGCACAAATCCTAAAAGATTTTTATCTTTCCTCCCAGGTTTTCCCCTACATTCCAACAGCTGCTGAAGAAAAACACAAACCCAGTACCAAAGTAACTCAAGAACGGAGTTCAGAAAAGTTGTCAGCCAGTTCTTGTAAAATTCTTGAACAGAAATTGTCCAAATTTTCCCACTAATATGAGATATGCTCCTTTCTTCATTACTGTCAAAAACTTGAACATTTTCTCAAAGCTGACCCATTTGTTTCAACATATACATTGATATGACCATTTGTTCCAATATATGCAACTTTGTCCTTTTACTCTTTGTCTATTAAAGATCTCACTGTTCTTGTCTCTGCTGGCCCTAATTTTTTTGCTCCTCAAGGTTTTACAATGTGTTGTAAGATTAATTTCTTATGCATAGATTTATAATAAACTTCCTTTTGATTGCACTTGTTTTTAAAATGTCAAGGATTCTTTCTGCATACTCTGCTTCTGATACTACTAGAGGCTTCCAGCTATGCAGAATTTTACTAAGTTCTTTTCCATTTCATGATCATAGCTTGCTGGCTGTTTTCTCCCTTCCACCCTATTAAAAACTGGCTTATCCTCTTCTATGTACTAGATGTAAATGGTTGAGACTCCCAGTGCTTTTCACATTGAATTGAAGCAAGTGATGTTCTCCGAATATATTTGCCAAGACCCCTTCAGTTTCTCTGTTAGTCTCAGACAGCTGGAGCTTTCAGTGGATCCAGGCTCAGCAGACTCAGCAGAACCAACTGGCTGCAGAAAACATGAGAGGCCAAAAGCACTGTTACTGGTCACTGTGTGACTGCCTGTAGAAGCCACTTGGGAAATTTAAAGCAAATTAAAATACCTGCAGAAACTCTTCAATTGGTGAATGGTTTGGTTCAACCATTAAATGAGACAGCAGGGTGCCTATGCAAAAAGCTGATATTTCTAACAAATCTAATTGGGATCAATAGCTTTAGTCTCACAGGAGAGCTGACATTAAGCACTTCCATGAGATGCTACACAAGAAAAATCAAAAGTAAACCCAACCATTTCCCATCCATTCCAAATTTGTTTATCTGTACCAAAAATCCTTTCCTTTTATTTGCACTCAGTAAAGAAAAAAAACAGGAAATTCTGTTTTCAGATTTGCTCTTTGCAACACACTAGTGAAGATTTATCAGTGTTAAGATGCGCACTTTTCAAAGGACTAAGCTTGTTTCCAGAACCTGACCCAATAATGCTCATCTTTAGAAGTTTAATCATCTCCTAGAACCAGCAACAGCAACTCTGCACTGTTCCACACAACTCTGGGCAGCTTCACAGGCATGGCACCAAGCACAAAATAAGAGATATACTGAGAAAATTTATCAATATAACATAGTTGGAAAAACTGGCATCTGGAAATAGACAGTATACGGGGAAAGGAAACAGGAAGTGTATTCTATAAGGTAGGGCTTAACTTACTCATTTTTACCTGCAATACTTTTATATGCTGAAATTTTCCAAGTGTGGTCTATCAACAAACCAACAGGGAGAGAAGGAAGGGAAATACATTTCTGACTCAGGTGGAGAATGTATCTTATAATCATCAGGCTGTTTCAGGGGAGCAGTTATGTAATTGCCTAATCAAGGAACCCCCTCAAATATGCAGCGTTACCCTGGCAGCAGCCTAGGTCTCTTGGGCCATGCCTTGCTTTCATGTGTGTTTGCATGCTTCCAAATTTAAAAGTAGCACAGGGAATTGCATCTGCCTCTACTTTAATTTTCTTGAGCAAGGTTAGATAGTCTTGTGCACGAGAAGGTAGGAATCCTTTTCCATGTCAGTCACAATATCAGATTCTCCTGGCACATCCTGGATGTCACCTGTACCCGGGGAGCAGGAAGAGCCAGACCAGTGCTGGAGGTCCGCTCTCACAGCTTGTCAGGAGAGATGCCATGCAGTACTTCCCCTCAGGTGATCCCAACAATACAAGTCTCCCAGGGCAAGCCCTCAGGAAGTAACATGAGCCAGTATTCCCATGTAAAACATGCATATGTGTAGCTTCATGAGAAGGAATTTCCTGCTGCTTGACTTGCCTCATCTGTACCACTGGTTCAGGCAGGAAAGCCATCTTTCTACCTGCATTACAGCTGAAATGGTAATTGTTGCCTTACTTCTTCCTTGAATGGTTCTTTATAGAATTACTTGTGTCCTCATTATTTACTTCATTGCAAATGTAATAAAATCAGGCATTTTCATTTTTTCTTGTAAGGAAGGCCCACAGATCTGTAAAAGAATTCATTGCCCTAGTATGAACATTTCCCTTTTGTGTCTTTTGATTGTATTAAATATACTTAATTAACAACCATAACTTACCAGGACACAAGAGTGATATCTCCCATCATGCATAATAAATCTTGTGCTCATTTCCAAGAAGTAGTTTTTCCTTCCCTTCTTTAGATTTTTTTATTGTTTGTTTTGTGTTGAAGTTTGGCTGGAGGTATTTTTTTGCTTTGCCTCTTAATATTTTTTTTTAATTTAATTGGATTTTGGGGGGGAGGGTAGGACATATTTTGGTGACATTTTTCCAGTACGGGTCTTCATTAACAGAAATAAAAACAAAAAAGGCTGCCTAAAACCAGCTTTGCAGCTATCTTTGACCTGTTTTGTGTAGCCACTGCCAAAAGTAACTTCTGCTATGCAGCTCAGTAATCACCCAAGTGATGCAGCACGTTTAAATTGATCTGCAGATGACAGGTAGGAATAAGTGAACTAGACATAAACATAGAGGGTGAGTGAAAGAACAGGCAAAAGAGAAATGTCCTCAAATAGATTATACAGGTCAAGTCATGCAAGTGCTTTTATTACTGCTGATTAATTATGTCAGCTGTTATGTTAATGTGCTGCATGGCATGAGCAGGCACCAAGCAAAAGTACAAGGAAGCTGAGACTGTTTTCTAAATAAGGATGTGGTCCAGACTGCTTGAAATTGTGTGTGTCTGTGCCTAGCAAAGTGATGATGGATGGTAACAGGATGAGAATGAAATCTCTATTGCTGTGCTTTGGCAGTGCAGATACATGTGTTTCCAGACTCAAGGAACAAGAGGCAGGTTGCTTTTTTTATTGCCAACCCCAAGCCTTTAGAAATCTTGAGACCATTTGATACCATGTATTTTTTATAATAATAACTATATATTCTGGTTTTGGTTCACCTTTTTTTTCTGTAGGGACAGCACTTCTTTTTCAATAATCCTACTTCCATAAGGGCTAAAACTACACTTTATAAAACAGAAAGCCAAAACTTTGCTGTGTGCCAAGAACTAGAATCTTGGGAAAAACTGCAAGCTGCGCGAGTTTCTGATAGCATTATGCATTATGTAACTTATCTGTAAGGTCAGGCCTTAGGATGGGAAGCACAGTGATGTGTGCAAGCTGGGACAGGCTTCACAGATACAGCACGCAGGAAAAGAGCACCTGAGAGGCTTTGGCAGGGAGTTGCAACACAAGCCTGGCATTTCAGCCAAGGAGCTATTTAAGAGAAGGTGAGGACTGTCAAAGGCATAGGCAGAGCAGTGCATGAGCTGCTCGAAGCAGCTGCAAGCTCCCCAATGAGAAAATCTCGCACAGGCAGTGGTGTGAAAGCTCGCCAGAGTGGCCTCTTCCCCAGCACGCTGAGAAAGCAGCAGCTTTGTTCCCTGGGAGTCAGGCTCGGAGTAAGGCTGCGGCTTTCTGGCACTGCGACACCTGCCCTGGGCTGTCACCCACAGCCGTCCTCAAACACGTCGGCCACTCCTCTCCTCTCCTGAAAAACAAGGCGTGTGCATTGCTGCAGAGACAGGAGCCCTTCCACTCTGTAAGGGAAGGGGGTTTCATACTTAAGGAAGCACTTTTCCTCACCACGGTTCTGGCACGGCTCAAACCAGCACAGCCCATCTGGCTTTCCTGAGATGCGGGATTCCCCTGCAGCTGTACAGAAAAATTCCCCACTTCAGATGTGTGACGGGGACTTGAAGTGCTGCCTGCAGGGCCCCGAAGGAGTTGAACCTGGTGAGAGCTATGGCGTACTAAGGAGGGGACAGCCCCGTAGGCCTAGGACAGTGTCGGGGTGAGTTTCCCTGGGAGGCAGGAAGAGGGTGGTGCTCTCTCTGCCTCTGTTTTAAAGGGCTGCGAGTGGGAGGCACGCAGGAAACTCTTCACTGTGCTGGGCCACTGTGCATGAGTGTCCTCCAGGAGCCCTAGAGAAAGTCCTGAAGATAACAGCAGGGGAGGGCCACAGGACGTGGCTTTCCTGCGGGCTCCGGAGCCAGGCAAGCCCCTTGTCATTCCAGCTCCTGTCTCCGTGGGTTCTCCCCTCCAGCTGCAGCCTCCGGTTGCTCACTGCTACAGCACGGCCACAGTTCCAGCAGCACAGGGCATAGGTGTGGCAGTAGCCCAGCTGAGAGCCTGTCCTGAGGAGTGAGGAGCGGCTGGGGTAAGAAAGGCTGAAAGTGGTTTCAGACTGCACCTTGAAGAAGAGTGTGTTCCTCAAATTTGTGCACTTTTTCCAAGTACACCAAGTAGAATAGTAAAATGATTTGTTTTCACCTAGAAGCCTTGCATTCCTCTCATAGGCATAGTGATGCTCATCTGCTATGGAGAGACACTCTTGCAATGAGTATTGTGGCACTATTTGGGTGTCTGTTACTAAGAGCACCTTGTTGCCACAGGAGATTTCTCTCTTGCTTTTAGTAGTAGTTTGCGTGGGATCATGGGTTTGTGAGGGAAACTCAACACTGACTAATGCCTTGCTACCCTTTCCATTGCCACATGCTTTGTAAAAGCTGCCCCATGCCCAGCAGGCTGCATTTCAGCCCCAAGCAAATATGTTTGGTCAAGTGGTGCAGCCAGGTGAACATCAGATCACTGGAATCTGTTTTCATCAATGCTGGTACTGTTTAATATGCAATCCTTTTTTCCATTTCCCTTTGGCTGTTAGGAAATTTTCTCTTTTTTTTTGGCTGCTTAAGTATGGATATGGTTGTAGATCAAAGAAGAATTACATTATTTTATATGCATCTTTATAAATTATTTTCAAGAAAATATATAAAAATAATTTTATATGATAATTTCCATGCAGAGATAAAAAAAGAAGGAATGAGTATACAGCTGGAAATGCAGTTGTTGCAAAAAGCTCCCTTCTTTCTGAATTTTTCTGTGCAAGTGAAAGCGTGTCTTAGATGTGGGTAGTTTTGGTGTCTGACACTTAGTAGACAAGTTTATGCTTTGTAAATTTGTGAAAGGATTTTCTAATAGTTATATTTTCTCCTTTTCCTTCTCAGAAGGGGGCTGGAGAGACTGGATTTCAGTGGCTGGAAATAAAAAGCAGGCGTGAGGGAAGAAGGATGGAGACTGAGCAACTGAGAATATGACCAGAAGGCTGAATGCTGACAAAAATGGGAAGTAACCCCATGCTCTGGCAGATGTTTGAAGAATTAATTTGGCAGCTTTCAGTGCAACTAGAAGCGGTGTTAGTTTTTCTAAGTTGTTCAACAGGCTGGAGCTGTTCAATAGGCTGTGGGGGAAGGCAGCTCCAAACTGCAAGAGCAAGAGCATGTAGCAGTGATGAGACACAGCACAAAAGGACAGGAGTGGAGAATTACAGGGTGAGAGATTGCACTGTGTAATGGAGATGCTGAGTGTTATCAGGAGACTGAGTCAATGAATTACTCAGAGGGTGGTCTTCTTGTCCACCTCATCTCTTCTGTGTCTGTGATGTTTCTCCAAATTCAACTTCATAAACTTTCAGCTTTTTCGTGCCCAGTGAAGGGTCAGTGAGTAGGCTGGGGATGGAGCCCATCCCCTCAGAAACAGGGGAAAGAGAAGCTGGAACATTTTCCCCATACTATCCTGTCGTTTGGTCCTCCCATCCCTTTCAGAAGAGAGGTAGCCATTAAACTTGCTGTGAATTCCAAGGATCTTGGCACTGTCAAACCCTACATCAGCAGCAAGTGATCTTTCTGACCACTTGACTTCTCTTGGGTCCGTCAGAAGACAGTCAGAAATATGTCAGAGTAGAAGGAAGGTGAAATACGTTTTGCTTCTGACAACAAAAACCCCTCTCATTGGCAATCATTTTTGTAACTAAAAATAGGCTCTGAATATGTGATATGAAAACTCTTTTCAATAGATACCATGCCCTCTCTAGGTACTTGACCCCTTTCTTCTGGAAGACTACTTCTGTTTTTCTCATGCCCCCTTAGTAGCCCCATTTTTAAGAGAACAAGGCTTAGCTAACCTCATATCTCACATGTTTAGGAGAAAAGCTTTGAAATCTGATCTGCCAAAAGAAAACATACCCTGACTCTTAGAATTCATTTCAGAATATGCACTTCTTAGCTGTCCAGTGAAAGGGTAACAGAAGCAGAAGGGAAAATGCATGTTTTAAACAGACAAGCTGTATATTTTATTCCTAATGCAAAAAGACAAATTGCTATGAGTGAGCATGCACCAGAATGTGATTAAATCTAAATCCAGAGTACTCACCTTCTTCACAGCAGGGGCTTGCACAAAGCTCTACTCTGAGTGTTTCTGTCTGTTTGTGGAAAAAATAGTTGGTACCTTGTCAAAAAGCCAGGCCAGGCAACACATGCAAAACCTTTTGCCCAGATATCTATTTGTGTCTATCCTCCACAATACAAAATTTGAATTTGTAATGAAACAGCCTCAAAAGCATCTGGAAAATATTTGGAGCCACACTCAGCTCTTTCAGTCAGCTTCAGAAATATCAAGCATAGTGCCACAGTGCAGTTTTATTAGCTTGCAAATTTGTACAAGGGCTCTGACACTATCTTCTCAAGGAAAGGCTCTTTCAAGTTGATCGAAATGAGATTTGTTATCTCATGCAAAGGGAAATTAAGACTTTGGAATCACTAATGAAAATTTTGAAAGAAATTTCTGAAAGAGAATCTGCTAAATGCAATGAATTAATGCAGGGGTTCTTTTTGGTGCATAGTCATGTAACAAAGTACAATTTGGCTTACCAGCTGTCATAAAAAAGGCTTCCAAGTTCTGCTGTGAGCAATAAAATACTAATACAGATAAACAAAGTAAGTAGAGCTGTTAAAAATTAACACTAAAGTAAACAATAGCAGAATCAGGCACCAAAAAAAGAGTTCTAGTAATTTGCCTCTGCAGACAATGATGTAAAAGAACAGCATCATTAATAAAAAAGTTTATAGAACACTTTCAGTATTCATCACTAATGGCTACTTAGTGATGTAAAGCTTCCATAGTACGTATGGAAGGAAGCTGACTCTAGACAATTACAAATCTGGGTAAGAAGTTTACTGAGGCCAATGGATACATATCCCAGAGGCTCCATTTGTGGCAATAGCCATTAGTAGGATGACCCCATAAGCCTCAGACTAAGATTATTTCAGTGAAAAATCACAGTTTGGTTTGCAAAGTACTTCAAAGCAGCAACAGATGATTCACAGGCAAAATTTTTTTTGACATCTACAGTACCTTGACTGACTAAAAACTGAAGTGTAAATCGAAGACAGAAAGTCCAGTAAGCAGATCTTGTTTCTCATTCTGTGTGATGACGCTTGTCTTTCTTGATTCCTTTCCTGTAAATTGGTGGAGCTCCACGTGAATTTTTGAATAGGAGTTTTCAGGGAAAATCCGGGGTGGTGCAAGAATAAGTAGGTGCATGTTTCTCCCTGAGTCAGCCCTCAATCTTATCTCCAGAAAGTCTTGGGGCATTTCTGGTGGCCCCATCTTTCATTCAGTAGTGTCCCGAAGCCTGACCACCTGTGAGCAGAGGGACCAGGATCTGGGTCACCAGCCGTGCTGGTGGGCACCTTTTCCATGTCAGTGTCGCCAGTACCAGTGAGGGATGAAGCTCTGGCCCCCTGCCAGGTTCAGATGTTTCACTGCCTGAACAGTGGTGGCAATGATGGTACCCAAGCGGAAACTCTGATTCACTCGCTGTGGTTTTGCTTGTGGAAAGTTTCAAATCAAGCTGTAAATTACAGTTCAGTGATCATTGTATTTGTATTTAGTGCCTTCAGCTGCCCTTTCAAGGGTAAGATTGTGCCTTCTTCACCTACCACGAATTATGGCTGAACTGAGTTTTAAAAAAACAATTGTAAGGCAAGAATTTCCTTCTATTATTTTGCTGCATCCTTCAAGTTTCCTTAGTATTAGCAGAAGCAAAGGTTTTGGCCAAAGTTGAAAGAAATAGTGTGAGATTCCATCACCAGTGAGTTTTGATATCTTATTTGTTTTCTTTCCTTCTACATCTCTGCTTGCATGTATTTCAGAAATGGAATTTGAAAATTCATTCTTACTTACAGATTGCTCCAAATCAAGAATCTAAATATTTCGCATTTCTGATTGCAATTCTTATTTTCTACAGTTGCAATGCTTTAGAGAATAGATCGTTACCAAGATTTAAACAGTAGCATAAGATATTATGGCTAAAATAGAATTAGCAGAAAAGGATGTGCTTTCTCCATGCCTGGCACAAATAGAAGGGCTGGCAATTAGCTTCTGGATTACTTGATTTTCAAAAAAATCAAAGGGGAAGTCAAAAAATATGGAGTGAGCCATATTTCAGATGTTAAGACCTAAGGTGGAGTAAGCAGACCATGCTTGAATCTAGGCTCTTACTTAACATCTTAACACTTGAAAAATGGTGTGTGTATATATATATATATATATGATTTTTGATGGAACCAACTTCTTCCTCTCATTTTTGCCTATTGTTTGTTTAACCTACCTCTGTTATGAAAGATGTAAGAAGGCCATGGTTTGTAGAGAAGGGAAGGTAAACAAAAGATGTTTAGAAGATGTTCAGTGTACACAAGGCCAGAGTTTATTTGTTTCTTCATGTAGCAGCAGCAAGACTAATAAAATTTATTTCTTCTGCTTACAGACCTTGTCTCAAATGCTGCATAATTTTGCTCTCCAAATGCCACATTCTGTGCTTTGTTAATATTCTGTGCTTTGTTACAGCCTTTTGATGCTGTAATCATTAAAAATAAGAGACAAGCATTGAGATAAGCTGTCTCAAAAGTAGGAAGAATGCATGTATTCAGATCACACACAGTTTTTCTAAGGCTAGTCTTGGCATATGTATGTGTTTTTGAAGTACTTAATGCCAGACACAATCTGGATAAATCTGATTTTTGTCAAGGTTCCATGGAAGTATCAGTAAGGTGAGATGCTGAAATCAGCACCACCCAGAAAGAGGCAGTTTCCCATCTCATACCTACCTAGCAGGTAGGTACCTACTGAGGCAGGTCAAGTTTTCTCCTGCACATCTCTGCACTGGCACACAAGTCACATCCTGCTGGGGACAACAAACTCAATTAATAGTCCTGGAGGATAAGAAGGAATTTCTCATTAGGCTACAAGTGCTGCAGCATTGTGTGAGATGGTGAGGTTTGGTGGTCTGATGCTTAAAAGTAAATTGAGCTCTTATCTACCCATTTATGTTTTGCTATTAGCCTGGATCAGGTGTCATATAAAGTTTGGCTGAAGGGGCCTTTACACCTCATTTGGTGTCTTAGCTCATGCTTGGGTGTTGAATGTGACACAGTTACTGTGCTGCTAGGCTGGTAAACCAGCTGGAAAACTGGCTGGTTGGTGTTCGGGGTGATTGTACAGCAAAGCTGGGATAACTGTGGAAGGTGATGGCTGCTGATGCCCACCTTCCCTCTTCCTGACTCAAAAGAAAAGGCTGAACAAGACCTTTGGAGGACAGTGTCTGCTGCTATCCTTCTCTCTTTGCAGAGAGGAAATCCACTTGATACTTGCCATAACTGCAGCTACAAATCTGCTTCATAAATGTGTTGTCACTAGACAGGGCTTTTTTAAAAAGTAGCAGTAATCAATTTGCTGTGTTTAAGTTTGACAGACTTTTGTGGTTAATGTGTTCTTACGGGAGCTGATGTTTCCAGGATATTGTTACTGGAATGCTGCAGCTGTGCTTTTAACTCTTAGAGGACTGGAATCTCTTTACTTTCCTGTTCCTCACCCAGTATCTTTCCCATGGGATGTCATAACCAAGGTGCTGGAGAGCCCTCTTGCTTAAAGGTGCAGGAGGGCTCTTAAGCTTGGTGCTGAAGTGCTGCATTGGGTCACGGTAATGCCTAATAACCCCCTGGGGAATCAAATTTTAGCTACCCAAAGCTTCTCAGATAATAAACTGAAATTCAAGATTTCCATTCAACATCTGCCTTCTAACAAGTTTGGATGGCTGTTGTGCACAAATGTGGTTATGCATCCTGCAGATGCCAGAGGTTGGAGGATCAAACCATAAGCATAAATACCATACTGTACCATAAATGAACTAGTCATTACTCACTCTGTCTTACCAGTTTATTTTTCATTTTCCTAGAAGCTATAGTTATCCAGTTGTCCAACAGACCTTGGATCTCACAGAGTTTTCAGCTTCACTGAACCGAAAGTACTGGTATTTCTTTGTGTAAAATGTAGTACTTTCTGCCCATTCTTGGTACCTGGGATGGAAGAGCAGGCTCCAGTTGAAACACATTTCTCTGAAGGAACGTGCTTGGTCTTGTTTTTGATAAGTTTCAAGTCATTACAGATCTACTGAAACGGAATGATTCCTCACCAAACCAAGACATTCTTATCATTTCATTGCATCTTGAAATCTTCTTAGAAACCTGAGGCAGGAATTGAAAAATTAAAGGAAAAATCATAGAAAGGCTTGTAATTGAAAGCAAAGCCAAGCACTCTCTTGTACTAGCTCTTTGTAGGGCTTCTTCCGCTTAAGCAATGTCAGTGTTCTAGAATTATTTTTCCCATTCTCAAGTTAGCAAAAAAAAAACCCAGTTAGGAGGACTATTTATTTTGGACTTGTCAACAGATCATACATTTAAAAAGTAAGCTTGAATTTAATTAAAGAGTGAATTCTGAAACTAATTAATTAAATGGAATTAAACTGTTCTGTGAATACTTTTAAAAACACTTCTATGACTGCCACTACTAATCCCTTTGGAAGAGAAGGAGAATCTCCATGAGATTTTAATTTAGTTTAACCAATCCACTTTAAAGAAAAGAATTACTTTCCTGGGTGTCCTCATTTGTACATTTTGCCTTCTTTGTTGTTTACTGTCTTCACTTGAGGCATACTCACTCCCCTGTTGTGGGACAGCTCTTATGCTGTTCAGATCCAGCCCCTTGCAAAAGGGAGAAACCCTGTTCTGTAGTTACATATAAACATTGTAAAATGTGAACATTGCTGGAATTTTTTTTTGCATGTGCAAAGTTTAACATTGAAAGCCATTCTATCTGCCTATTGTTGCGTTCAGCATGGGGAAGAGTGGCAAATTCCCTGAGCAGCCCGTGGAAAATGGAGGTTAAGCTCTCAAGGCCGCTTCAGCCTTCCCGAATTGACTTTCAATAATCTGTGAGACATCACAGAAGAATGAAAGGGAGTTTCAAAATAGCCTTACTTTAAATAAAAACATACTTTGGCAATGCTACGTGAAATGAAAACTGACATGCTTGACCATCATATTGACATGTTCATCACACCCTCAACAGACTGCAAATATCCATGCAGGCTGAGTGCCAAAAGCTGGAGCAGACAACCAGATGTGGAGCAGACTGGCTGAGTCTGCTCACTCAGCAGGGATGGGGAGAAGCTTCTTTGTTGGGCCTACAATCCATCAGCTCCTCTCTGGACAACCCCAGCCACAGAGACAGCAGCATCCCTTCTCCTTGTGGGATATTTTGGGGGAGAGATTTTCTTCTGTTGGCTGATGGAAGGCCTGCTAGGGAGAGTATTGTAGCAAGAGCACAAGGAATTTTAGGATGGGGAGTGACCAATTGTCTGCAATTATTCAATGTCATACAAACATGTGTAGCTGACTTTGTGTTTACTGGGTGCAAGTGTTCCAGCACATTCCTTGGTCAGATGTCTGTACCTCAGGGAACTGGGCTTCTACTGAGATTTTGCATTACACCGAGAGAGACTTTTATTCGAGCCACTTCTGACTTGTTTTAATTAATGACTATTTGTGCCAATAAATTTCATTGCTAAGATAATGCTGGGAAGCAACAGTTAATCTAGTCCTGAGCAGCTTTAAATCTGATATATATATATATATAGTCTGCATGCAGATTCCAAGATACAGCTCCAGACAAGCACAGAATTAATAGATAATTGACATGATTACTGAAAACACCCTGCAAGCAAACATGCTTGAAAACCTCAGAGAAAGGGGGAGTTTTAATCTGTATTACTCAGGTCCCATTCTGCACAATGTTTTCTAAATGTAGTGGGAAATGACAATGCTGGGAAATCAGTGCACCCATGCAGATCACCAGGTATCCATGATCCTCAACGAATGTGCCATTAGTCATTGGCCTCTCTTGTTCAGCTCTGAGTAATGATGAAATGAAACAAGAAATATTTCAATCACCCAGTTACAGTAAAATAGAGGCTAATGTCAAAACAAAGGGATTGACAGGAATGTAGTGATACATCCAGCTTAATTTTTGAGCAGCTAATGGTGTGTAAGGATATCATTTAGCTCTGCAAACAATGTACAGCCCAAACCAAAGCTCTGGGGAAGCTGCACCCTTAGCCAGACTCCTCCATGTTCTCCCTTCCTTTAAGCCCACTATTCTGTTGAGACAGTTTATACAAGAGTTCAACAGTGGAAGGTTACTGACTTTCTTTGTAAATCACCTGAGAGGAAATAGAATGAGTTTGGAAAGTAAAGGGAATGCAAACAAGCCAGGGAGAAAGAAACAAAAGAACTCAGAGTGATGACTCTGAAGGAAAAAGGAACGTTCTGAGTAACAACAATATTGTGATTGTCAGGAGACATGTAAATAGTGTTCAGTAAATATTAGTAAACACTGAAATAAGGCTTCAGTCCTGAAGCACACAGTGCACATATGAACATACTGTGTTTAATGAATCAGAAATACCTATCTTAACACACGCTTAAGGAGGAGGAAGTTTGACCCAAACAATAAAAGCTAAGTTGAAAAATTGCAAACTGAAATGTGAATTGAAGACTCACTCCTGAGCCACTGAAGAGTAGCATAGGGGACTGTGACACATGGGTTTAGGGAAATGAGTGAAATTCCAGTTTTGCTTCAGAAAGATGTACCACTCCCCCCAGCCCCTACTGAATGAGGTGTGTGCTCTCCTTCGTCTCACTGTCTCACCCTTCTCATCTGCTTACACTAAAAACTCTTTCAAGAGTGTATCTTATCATGCAGTTTATATTAACCTCTTCCTTAATTTCATTCGGCTGCTGCTTGAAATCATTTGGTTTTGATTACTCTGAAAATTGCATAAGAACAGAAAATATCCCAATAGAAACAGGAGAGAACTTTTTGGGCCAGAACTGCTGTCCTTTTTCCAAGCACAGAAGTGCTAGCTTTGTCTCAGACAAAAAGCCACCTTGCCCACATTAATGCATGCTGCCAGTATAAAATGGGATTTATTTGCCCCACGGGCAGCAAACCGAATCAAGAGTCACCACAGTGACAGTGATGCTAAAACATTCAATTGTAAACATAACATTGTTCTGTAGTGGGTCTCCACACTGACAGCCTGGGTTGGGGCTGACCTGGAGCACAGGGAGCTGCCACATCCTGTGTCTCCCTCCCCACCATGAGTGACACATCCCTGCTTATCCAGGACCAAAGAGTGAGCACTGGCTCCTTGGAGGAGTTGGGTTTTACAGCTCAGCTGCTTCCAGAGCCACCTCATCACCCCCAGGAAATGCTGTCATGGGTAAATGAACCCCACCAGAAGCTGAAGTTTGACTCTTGGTAATTCATGGGTGAATATGAGGTTGCCCTGGCTTTGCAGACGCTTGGCACTGAAGTCCAGACACAGGGAGCAAAAATCACTCTTTCAGAAAACTGCAGTCTTTCTTCTTGTCATGAAATCACAGGCTCAGCCCAGCTATGCAGGAACCCAATATAATGGAGGTATTTTCTTGCACTGTATAATAAAGGGACAGCTGTAGGGTGTAGGGTGCAGATGTACTAGTGAAGTGATGTCCTGCTGTGCTGTGGTGCCCTTACTGCACTCTGCCAAATGGCTCTTATGGAAGAACATGTTAATGAGGAAATGCTACTATCTCATACTATTCTGCACAAAGAGGTGAGGGTTGATTTTTAAAGTTAAAATGGGTAGCTCACCTCATGATTCTCAGTGGGAGTTGGATAACAGATAACACACTTCTCTCTGCACCCAAATTGTCTTATCTATATCCTTTGTGTTTAAAAAAATCTGACCCCAGGCTCTACTGTGCTATTTAGACTTACTTTGCAAAAGACAGAAATAGATCCAAGAGCTATTTCTGCCTTTCACAAAGCTATTCTAGTATTTCTTATATTCCTTGAAGCCTGAGACACATATTCCCTTCTCTCCCTACCTGCTCCCTCTCTCTGCACAGGATCCACACCATTAATTCTGTGGTTTGAAACTGCACTTTACTTCCTCTCAGATTATTCTTATCCATTTTACAAAAAAATCTATTTAACTGCTCCCTAGTCTTTCAGGCTCGTCTCAGAGGGCATATTTGCATAAATATCACTGTGGTGGTGAAGAAATCCTTTCAAAGGAATTGGATTGCAGAAGCCAGGTGCTTAGTTTCAAAATTTAAAAAAGATTTTGAATTTCTATGCAAATATGACAACTATGTCATTCACAAAGCATCATTTTCAATATAGCACACAGTTAAGAAAATCTGCCTTTAGAATTCTTTTTTCACCCTTTGTATTACAGCATGCTATATTAAATTGATTAAAAATTAAAATACAGAGGCATGTACCTTTTTCATATGTATGTTTGCATGGTCTGCTCTAATATTCCTTCAAGTGAGTATAATGCCATCTTTCAAAAAAATTCAACTAAGATGTAAAATGCCAAGTATTGAACATAAAAAGTTTATTAAATGTTATGACAATTGCATCAGGAAAAATAATAAAGTCAACCCAGACCAATAAATTTGTAAGAAATACACATTTCTACTTTGCAAAATGAAAAATGTACTCTCCCCCTCTTCAGTTTTATATCCTACTTTATCCTACTATATCCTATAGTTTCTCCATAAATTATAAGTGATAAAAGGTACTGTCTGCATTGCTCATAGTACATTATATCATCATCTATTTTCTAGCAGGGAATATTCTAACACCTTCTTGGGTCATCTTTTTCTGAGCAGAACATAATAAAGGTTATGTGATGAGCTGTGTTCATTGCAGATTAAAGTCAGGCTGGGAAGTAGAAGAGATCAGAATGCTTCTTCTTTTTTTGTTGCTAAGATCGCCTTTGGGACAACCCCTTCAAAAAACTCCAGAAAAAAGGAAAATTAAGTTATTTGTAGCACTTTTAAGCAGAAATTCTTGTTATGACATGACAATGTTGAAACTTATGTCCATTTTAAAAATGCAAAACTGAAATCAAACATCTGTTTTGACTTAATGCCACTGAACTTTGGCTTTTAATTTAAAGATTTTGACTTTTGAATTCACATCTTTTTTAGAAAAACAGGCTGCTCCTCTTTCTCCCCCCACCTTGAAACCTCAAATCTGGAAAATATTTAAACCAGCATGTAAATATTCTCTTTTTCCCCTTCTTCCCTCCCAACACCATTTTCCTGCTGTTTTCTAACAATTTCCAGTTGTAGGGAAGATGTATTAGTTAAACAGAATAGAAAAGAACTCATTATATACAATGAAGCCCAAAGAACATACAGGTGTTTGCACACTTGTGTGTCTGTGAGAAAGATCTCTAATCTTTATGTGTCCTCTAGAGATACAGACTTTGAAATAAAATGCCTCAAGCCATGTATTTATCTCACTTGTGTGTCTTGGCCCAAAAGCATCACTGGGATGATTCACTTAGAGCTGCACTGAGGAAGCATTTCTGCTGTCTGAGGGGAACCTGTGGTGTGGTAATGACATCTGTGAAATTGGAACCATCCACTTTAAATAGGAATAGCAATACTTCCTGCTGGAGAAAGTAAGATAGAGAAACCTTATAAATACGATGGTTCAGCAAGAGATTCTGAAAATATGAAACCTATAATCAAAGTAGAAATGAAAGTTAGCTTTGAGATGCAGGATACTGAGTCAGTTACTATATAACCCAAGAAAAACAGCCTAGCCAGCTGAGAGAGAATCCTCTGGATTAATCGATACCCTTCTGCTAACAGAGAATCCAAAGATCGAAATAGAGATGAAAGTCAGTTTTGAGATATAAGTCACCAATGTTGATTGGCAAAAGCCTGGCCAAGGAAGAGTCTGAGGAATGTGAATTCAAATATGATAATAGAGTCACTCCTATAGGCTACATGTAAATCCCTTTGGATTTTGTGTCTTAAGTTGGTTGGTTAGTGTAAACTAGAATATTCATTATAGAAAGAGATATAATGTATTGTAACAAGAACATCAGCCTCTTTGGCGGGCCTTCCTTGGCCTTCTCTTGATTTCCTGTCTCTTAACTATCTCTTAACTCTCTCTCTTTTGCTGGCTCTCTTTGGCCTTTTCCTATCTCCTCTCTCCCACCTATCTCTCTTCCTCCTCCTCACCTACCCCCCTTAGCTCCCTCATCTCTATCCCCATGCTCGCATGCTCAGCTCCCTCTTTCCAGTCTCTGTTTCTGAGCACATTTTAGGCTGAGGCTGGCAGCTGAAATGGAGCTCTATCTACCATAATAAACCATTTATCCCCTCAGCAGCCTTGAGTGTTTAGAAACCCGCAACAGAATTTCTACAACTTCCCTTCCATTTTACAGTGCTTTGAGATTTGGGGAGGAAACAGAGCTGTGGAATAAGATTGCATGAGTGTCTTTGCTTTGCACTTACTGATGTTTTTGCAGTACAGAGGTTTTTAGCACACACAGTAAAATGCAAAGAAAGAATGAGTTTTGAGTTTGAATATGGGCTTTTTCCTAAGTAAGGCTGTTTCTGAAGAATTGCCATATCTGCTTATATGTGCCTTGTTAACCTGCTGCCCTGCATCTGAAAATTAGATGACTCCATTTGAAACTTTGTTGGTTTGGGATGACCCAAAGTCCCCAGGAACAAGCAGTGGTCACCTGGAAAGTAACTGAGACTTGAAATGTAACTGAGACTGGAAAGTAACTGAGACTTTTTCTCTCCTGGCTTGAACATGTTCAGCTGAGTATTTTTTGCTTTCCTTAAAAGAAAACACTCCTGACTGTTGTGTGGGGGGAGGTACAAAAATGTCAGCAGCCTTTTTATCTTTCTACCACTGATTTACACAGGCAGAGTTCATGGGGGATGGTAAGAGCTGGAGCTGCTCTTCATGCCCTGTCAACTTCTGCAATAGTCTGACAGGACTTCAGAAATAAGAGTCTGGTCAAAAAGCATGACCAGAGTACAGTAAAAGGTAACTTTTTCATCATCATCTCGTTTCATAAATGACTAAATACAGATTTATGAGTAATTGTAATTTTCATTGTTCTCTGGTTGTCTTCTTGTTCTCTCTAGACCAAGACTCCTCTTGCCAGTTTCTTATGCTGGTTTCAGAGCTCAGAAGGCATGCCTTGTGCTGAATCTGGAAAGACACTTACCCCATTATCTCTAGAGGATCTTGTTTTGGGTAACACTATAACTGGGAGGATTGGCAGTTCCACAGGGCTCACTGTGCCATCTGCAATACTTGAAGGAAATTCCTGCCCTGTGTCTTTTGGCCAAAGGAAACTGACAGTGCCTTCTTCCAGGAGAGAGATCACTCTTGTTAGCAGCAGAGCAGTAAATATAAATATGCTGCACTAAGTATTTCCTGTAGCAAAAAGAGCTCAAAGGGTGAGTTTCTTACTTACCCCGGGTCAATACCACAGGAGTCTTCATACTATGTATAACTCATTTCAGAGCAGCAGAATGCCACATTCCCCGCTTTGAAGGAGCATTTTAGCAATAATACTTCTCGGATCTTTGTTAATCTTGAGCTATTTGTGGGTATATTCATCACGTATTTTGCTTGAAATGCAAAATTATTCCTCTGCGTTGCATAGTCTGTTAGTACTGAACTTCTCTTGACCAAGCTGGCAGGGCCAGGGAAGAATGAGCAGAGATAACAGAGACTGTAGATTTCCTTCCTCAGATGGGATTTTTCTTTTTCTTTTGTTACAGCTGAGATAATCCAGACTTCTATTCTAGCCTGTGCTAGCAACCAGCAGGCACAGACAGACAATCCAGTGCCTAGAGACTGGTGGACTGCAGAGAGGAATTAATCATGTTTTCTTTTTCATGGATCCACAAGGCTTGTAGAGAGAAAAATATGCTGCATGGCTTGCTGTGATAGCCTAAGCTCCTTCCCAGTAGGTTCTATTTGTTGGCTTTACTATTACGTGGACTTCATGGTTAGTTTCAGCTGGAGTGTTTGGAAATTAATTGGTTTTTATTCAAAGCAATTTTATTGTGCCATGATAACCATTCATAAGCTGTTTAAGATAGATTGGTGTATTCATGGATATTCTCTTCCAGAGAAGTTTATGTTTTACAGTCCAGTTCAACTGAACTAATTTCATTTCACTGAAAGTGAGACAAGCGTCAATCCACTACTGCATGAGTCTATAACAGTATGGATTGCAAAAGCCCCACAAGGAAAACAACCATGTAATCTAATGGCAGCTGAATACACAATACTGTGGAAATGGCCAGTTTCTCTGCAAATTAGTAGCAGGCAGTGGTGATTTTCACTGGCTGAACTTTCCTTTGAAAGTTAAAATGCTGTTTGTAAAAAGTGCCAATCTATGTTGCCATTTAATATTCTGAAATGTAATTATTTTCCCAAAAAAGGCAGTTCAGTTCTAGCCATCTTTCAACCCCTGTCCATAGGAGTCAATGGCATTCTAGAGAGAGAGACTTAGATCAGGATTTTGCCCACAATCATCTACCTTAAAAGATCTACCTACAATGATCTGTCTTAAAATGTCACTTGCTGCTGCTGGTGAGTGTCAGTAAAGGTTGCCACTGAACTAGCTCTGTATTTAATATGACTTGCTACAGCAGACAAGGACAAATTATTCTGGAAAGAGTGGCTGAAACATGCTCCTGGGGTTTTTATGGTTGCATGGTGTAATCTAGCCCGCAGCAAATCTGTTGCCCCACCAGTATTTTTCCAGTATATAGATTTGTTCCAGCTCGGAAAAGAGGTGAACTATGACTGGAAGTAGTATATTGCACATATATCTCTAAATCTGGAAAGGTAATTCTGCTGGATGAATAGCCTGATGTAGAAAGAGGTACAATGTTTTTCTGTAATGTTCTAGGTAACTGTGGATGCAGCAGAACTTCTCTGTAGAAATTAATTTTTTAAAGGCTCATTACAATTGACAGAAATTGGGAAAAGAAACTTTCTAATTTTAGATTGCAGAATATGGAATTACATATTTAACACCTCCAAAATTGTACTGCAGACAGATATATTTGTGGAAAAGCAGACAGGTGCCTGGTATAGGGGCCATGGAATATCTCTTCAATTAACCAACAATTGTACATGCCAATCTTCACAGCATTTGAGTGTCTGCTTTGCAAGAGTCAGAAGCAGGTATTGAGGATGTGGGGAGCCTGTACTGTCTGTTCATAAGACTTTTCTAAGGCTGAGTGCTTGGAAATCCTGTAAAGCCAAGGCTTGGAATCTCAGGTATGCCTTTTTGTGCCTCTGAAGAATTTGAAAATACGAGCTCCCAAGGTGTGCAAGCAGCTGGGATTTTCTTAGATTCCCTCATTATGAATCAAACTTCATGTGTGTATTAATTAAAATCTGTTAACTGACTAACCAAATATTCATGCTATTTTTGAAAAATACAAATAAAATCTCATGGTGTAATTCTAGATACTTTTAAATACTTTTTAAGGTTGTAGCAAGCAGCTGCTGAATCGCCGTTGCAATGAAAAGACGAAAAAATGAACTGTCATTACAAAAATGTCAAGGTAATCAACAAGTTAAACTGTTGAATATCTTTCAATATGCCAACTTTTAAGCAATGGAGTACCAATCTAGCAAACATGCATAGGTTTGCTTTATTCTCACTATTCTTTGTGTATCCATGCCAAAACAGGACTGCTCCTTGTGGTAAGGTTCGGCAGTCTTATAAGGGCTCATAGGAGTCTGTAAGATCAGTGTCTTAAATTTGAGGTGTTTTGTTTCATTTCAGTCACAGCTAAGTGGGTAAATTGTAAGAACTTAGTTAATTTGCTTAGCTGGTAAGCAGGAACCTAGATACTTCACAGCTCTTTACTTACATATTACTAATATATTTACGTATATATTACTTATATATTTATATTTACTTATATATTTACTTACTTACTGTAAGTTTTGGGAGAGGTGGATGGTCTAAGAAGCATGAAAATTTGCATCTGGTGGTGAGACCCTGGGACAGAAACAGCAGTAGCCACAACTGTGCTAGAAATGTGTTTAGAAATATTCAGGTATTTATTAAAATTTCCTAAATTCCTGATAGTGAGGTGTATTTGTTGTATTAACAGGATATTGCTGCCTGGAAGAGCTGGAACAGAGGCTAGATGGAGTTGAGAAGAATAAAGGATATTTACTGAGGCCTTCAAAGGCCACACCTGGACAGCACCAGTGTTAGAAATCAGGCTCTGTCTGGATGGCTCCAAAATAGAGGCAAAGGGAGGGGGGGCCATTCCTGAGATCTCACTCTTTTTATATGTGTGGGTCCATTTGCATACAGGAGTCCCACTTGCCCGCCCTCTTCCATCCATGTTGTTTTCACTTTGAGCCTGAAGTTTGGAAAAAAAGTCCTTGAGTGCAAATTGGAGTAGTATTGTTGTGTCTTCATCGCCTTGTGAAAGTATCTTAGTAACCCTGAACAAAAGCCACACACCAATGCAGAATAGAAAACCCAAAAGCCCAAGGCATCAATATTGATCCTGAATACATAATCACGAGTTAACCCTGGGCCATTAGTAACTCTACCAACCATTTCAATATGGATTTGGTTTAAACTGTGTGAGCTGACTAGTTGTTTCATGTGATGTGATGCATTCTTGATCTGCAGATGATAGCACAGTATGGTTTGCACTTGACTGAAAAAGCAAGATTTTTGATCCTTTACACTATGTTGTATTTGTCATATAAAGTTTAAATTAATCGGATCCAGTAATTCTTAAATTTATTATTAAAACCTCCCTGGGATCACTCCCACATAGAAGAAAAAAGTAGAAGATACCAAAACTTTCTCCATGTATGCCTCCATTTTCTATTTCACACAATTAAAAAGTGCTCATTAGTGAACAGAAAAGCAGATTACCAAAAGGAGGAACAAAAGAGCCATGGTAAGTTTTCTCAGGAATTAAAACAAAAATTAAAACAAAAATTCTCACAGATTACTACTAAGATTTCACAAGTGAACATTGACTGAAAATATTGGTGCACTTACTCTTTCAGCCCCCTTTGAACTCATTATTGGTGCTTTTATGAATACATAGCATACCAGAGAATAAAATATCTTTTGAGAGCAATTTGTGGAGTTTCATGAATGCCAGTGATTAAGATCTTTGCTGTTCCTGTGTTAATCTAAAAGATTTTAAATCAGCAATACTTGAATAGAAGCAAAACAGGAAATTAATAAAACCCCATGAAAATCTTTTCAGGGTATGTTACTTAAGCTGTGAATCAGATGAGGAACTTGTCTAAACAGATTAATTTCAACGGTGCATAGCTTGTACAAAGTCATAATGATGTACACATACCTTACCCCAGCCAAAGTACTTTTGTTCTTTGAAAAGCTCTATTAGAGGCAAAACTCTGTAGAGACAAGTTGGTGAGCAGCCCCTGAGCCCCCAGGATACTGCCAACACCACTGAGTGCTGTTACCAAACTTTGAGTGCCACATGTGGTCACACTGGCAGAGAAAGAGTTAGCCTCTCCTCAAAACATCTCATCTGAAACGAGAGAGTGTTCGCTTGCTGCCTTTTTTTTTAAATGGAGATTTAGATGATTCAAACTCCAGACATTTGAAGAAAATAAAAATGTTTGAATGCCTTATGAATGAGTCACAATGCAATTTTAGATCTGTCTTTTGGCATGACAAAGTATCCATTGTAGAGAAAGGATTTCCTGATCTCAAAAATGCTACTGAATCATTGGCTTATAAGAGCAAACTTTTTTGCAAAAACTCTGCCATTAAAAATTATCTTTTTAAGCTTTCCATTTGAGACTCAGCTTGAGGGTTTTTTTGTCAAGCACTCTCAATTGTATTTTCACTGTTGTAAATTCCTGTTGTCAGACTGCTTGGGAAGGAGAAGCAGCAACTAACTTTTCACAGGGGGCAGGCAGAAAGATTCAGAATTTACTACCTGGGGACCATTACCCTAATTTCTTGAGCTTCTGACTTAAAACAGTCTGTATTTCTTTTCTACTAATCTTATTTTTATTATGACCTTGCATAGCTTAAAAAAATGAAAGAAATGGAGAACGCTTGCCTATTAACAAATGAAATGAGAATGTAGTAAAAGAAAAAAAGTAATAAAATAAAAAAATAAGCAAGTAAACAGAACAAATTTTCATAAAATGTTGTTTGTATATTTAAAAATAAATGGAAAAACATCAGAAATCTTGAGTTCCCTTCTAAAATTGCCCAGAGATTGCACAATGTGTCATGCATCAATTTTTCATTCTGTTTTTACACTTAAAACATATATGTATGTAATGCATGCATGCATTTTAATTTGAATATTCAGAAGTTCAGTATGTTCAAAATATTAGCACTGGATAGTTCTTAAAATTTTCTCCTTTTTGTCTGTTTTTCATTCTCAAGCTAGGATATGGGAAAAACAATAATGCGATTCTACCACTCTAGGAAACGCTGTCAATATTTTTGCTTAGTAACAGGCTGGCAAACCTCTCTTTAAGATAGAATTTCTGATTTTTATTGATACATTTATGCTACTTAATTGCATTTTTTGGATTTTGCCTTTATACATTTAACATCAAATAATGACTTGACTTACAGGTGACGTAGGAGCTCAGTCTTGTAGAACCAAGACCTGGACTTCAAGGAAATCTGAATTGCAAGTGCATTCACAGTTGTCAACAGAAATTTGCTACCTCATTTCAAGAGCTGAGATGGCTGAACATTGCTTCTTGAGGAAGAAAATACTGAGCAGTATGTGAACCTTAACAGGTCATTACAGAGCTCTGCTTGCTACCTATGTACGTGCTGTATCTAAGTGTTTCTTAGTTTGGACTAATTTGCAGATTCTATACTATGGGAGAAATAGTTCTGAGTGATCCATGGATCATTGCATATTTTTGGTTCAGTGACTACCTTCAAACATTACCTTTTCAAATACATAGGAGACAGCAATCAAGTCAAGATTTGTTTATTTTTAGCTCACACTTTCAGTTATAAAAGTCATTCACACTTTTAGTTGTGCCAGAAGCACAGAAATTTTAATATTGCAAATGTTGTCATTTCATGCAAAATTAATTGGTGAAGCAAGAAAGCATAGGAATGTTTGTTCCTGATACAGATTCAGTATATATTACATTCATCCATGAAAAGATTTCAAGTATGATGTTACCTTTCTTTCCTACATCGAAGAAAGAATATTCAAGGCAAAGCCATGGCGTGTAAAGTTTTCTTGAAATGAACAGAAACATATATAAGCATTTCATATTTTCCTTCCCAAATAACTGTAATTGTGGTTGTCTTAAGGGTATAAAGGAACCATAGCACTCTTCAGAAAAGGAGAAGCAATGAGGCTTTTATCCAGATTCAGTAAAAGTCTAACCTTAAAACAACTTTGTATTTGCCTAATTTTGTCCCAATAGTACTGGTAAGCATGGACTGGCTCACAGGCACTGCTGGACAGACAGTTGGCATTGAGCACATCTCAGCCTTAGGATAGTTTCCTTGAGGACCTTATCTCAGAATGGATCTTCTTTGGCTACAAAGCCATGATCTCACTCATAAATCAAGGTGAGAGCAAATAAACTGATGTCAGTAACAAATAATTCCAGCCCCAGGAGGAACAGGTATATGGAAGGCCAGGCATATGTTGTGGACCCTATGCAGACGCTCTGAAACGTAAGAACAGTTTGTTCACCACCCTGTCTCCTCCCTTAGCAAGGAACTGAAGTCACCAAGCGAAAGGATATTGGCAGAGACAGAAAAGCCTTCAGAAAGACATAGTTTCTACTCCCAAATGACAAGTAAGAGGACAAGAGGAAACACACTCAAGTTGCACTAGGGCAAGTTTAGATCGGATGTTGGGAAAAAAACTCTTCAGTGAAAGGATAATGAGGCATTGGAAAAGACTACCCTAGGGAGAAGATGAGTAACCATCCCTGGAATTATTTAAATGACATGCAGCTATGGAACCTAGGGACATTGCTTAGTGATGGGCTTGGCAGTGCTGGGTTAGGAGTTGGACTCGATAGTCTTAAAGCTCTTTACCAACCTTAACAATTCTGTGATTCTGTGTCCACCCTGAGCAGATGCTGGCAGCTGTGCCCCAGTGTGTAGGTTTTCCATGTAATCCATCACATCTTGCAAGCCTGTCACTTCTAACTGTCCTGAGAAAGATCTGCTTAAAGTCCTCAAGTTTTTCTGTGGTTCTCATACTCTAGTATTTTATCACATACTTATCAGTAGGGAAGCTTGATCACAGACAATTTGATTTAGCTGTGTGTGGAAGGATGGATTCTGGGGAAACAAGACAGGCAGCTAAGATTTGAGAGAAGTTTCCAGCTCTTGAGTGTGCAGCTATGAGACTCTCCTTAGCTGTGGAGACACTGGTGTCAAATAGGTGGCAGTTGTAGGTTTTCTGCATTTCTAAGGTGAAATGCCAAGTTTGAAAGATACCCTGTTTGAAAAGCTTAACAAGCAGACAAGAGGGAGCCTGTGGGTTGTGGCTGCTGCCCCACAGGGCACCACGGAGACCTCACAGCTCATGTACCCCCTCTTTGCTGAGCAGCCCTGCACACACCCCGAGCCTGTCCCAGTGGCGTGTGGATTAATGCCTGCTGTTCAGGTGCAACATTAACCAACAACCTGCACAGTTTTGTGCCTGTGGAAGTCAGAACAACAGAATTAACTGCAGGGCAAATGCAAGGGACAGCTTGTGTTTCCTGGCAGTATTTATGTTGGCAATGCTTTTGGAAGACAGCATGTTTCAGCCGGTGTGTACCCTTCTGCACATAAAAGAAAAAGACACTAAATTTGTTTTCAATGAAGGGGAAATATGATATTTCAAGCTCTATTTTTTTAAACAGCATTTTTCTTGTTTATTTTTTCTTTCTCATTTGTTTTATCCATATCCATTTACTGCATTTTTCCTGAACTTTTCTTTCCCATATTCTTTTCCACTGCATACTTTCACTAAAGCTTCATTTACTTTTGAGCATTTTAGTTTGCTCTTCTTACCTTGGTCATAGTACTTTGCTGTTGTCAATCCTTGTAATTTTTCAACCAAATAAGTTGTATATTTTATTCACATAATTACTATCTGTCTCTAGTTTATTTTTTATCTAATTGTTTGCAATTTGATAACTATGGAATTAAATAGAGGGTTATTGGAAATAAGAGTGAAATGTTACAATGTGAAATTAATGGGGTTTTATGCACATTTACTTTTCTTACTGTTTCTTGTTTACAGCTATTTGTTATTCTAAACACAAAACTGTGATTATCATTTCTTTTTAAGCTGATTGATAAATCCTGAAGTAGCAGTACAAAGATACTGAAGCTGTTATCAGTTGATATTTCAAATTTATAAATACAGTGAAAACAACTCCTCCATTTCTAGCTTTTTTATCCTTTTATTGATGAACATAAGGCACCTGAATGGCCATGCAGAGTACTTGAAGTACTTGATCTTATGATGCCGTGTTGACAAACCTGAAGCTGATATTCACATTCTTCATTGGGGTCCAAGCTTCTTCCTTTCTAAACAGCAACGTTACCTTGATATGTTCAGACTGGCTCCTGAGATAGATCAAGTTCACATCTCTGAGCTGACCAGCATATATTAGAGTATTTCAGTGATGATAAAATAGCAACGCTCCTGATGAACATGCTGCAGTGAATGCTTGTAATTTTGTAGTAACTATTATAAAATAATAGGCTTCTGGGCCTTCCATTTTTTCCTGTGATATGAGCTCTATTCTATATCCCTTGGTGTTTCATTAATCAAGACATTCAGTGCTGCATATTATAGAAGCCACTCAAAGATTTTTTTTTCCCCCACAGGAGAGAAATTACATTTTCAGTGTGTTGTCATTTGAAGAAATAATTTTAAATTATTTATAACCAAGTTCTTCAGGCTTACTAATAAATTTTATATAAGATGCTATGGAAAACAAACATGTAGGAGAATTTGTTGAACTATAATATCACTGTTTTTTCTGTAAAATGGCTAAAAACCCAAAACAACATTAGGAAGGTATAAAATTCTGAATTTTGCAGGTGTTCTGTTCACCACTAGGCTGTGGTGAACAGAACACCTGCAAAATTCACAGGGTTGTTTTCAAGGGTTCCAACTGGACTTTCACCTTCCAGCCAGGCTGTTGGGTACAACACTGTGCTGCCATGAGCCATTCATACTGTTCCTTGATCCAGCTTTTTTCTCTCACATCAGTTGGGTTGGTCCCAAGTGATGCTCATTGGTTTGGAAGTCTTTCTTCACAAATATTTTCTTTCTCTTTACTGTTATTCACCAGTGTTATGACAGAAAAAGACCTGGCGTTGTCTGAATGTTCCCTGTTCTTTGTGTGTCAGAAAGTTTATTAGCACTGGTGAGTCAGGAGAATGGTTATTTTTTACTGGCACAATCACTGCAATTTATTTTGGAAATAAACTGCTGGGAAGAAAGCTGTGAGGAAGATGTTTGCTGATGCTGCACATAGCTCCTAAAGAACCTGACCTTGTATTTCCTGTAAAACCTGACCTTTCCCTATGTTTTATATTACCCTTAAAAAGTCAGCTTGCATTATCTGGTGGCAAATTCCAAACTCAGGAAATCATACATAAAAGGCAGATAAATATGGGGGTTTGCTGTAGTCTCTGTCAGGGGTCTGCACAATATTTTCCATGAAGCAAACACTTTATGGAAAACTGAAGTGCACTCTTTTTTCCAAGACCTCTGTCAAAGTACCACTGATTGTGGCATGAAAACTGGCTGGACAGCCCTGATAGGGAAAAAAAGCATTGGAGAGAGAGAGGGAAAGGGTAGATGAAACCAAATGTAAGTTTTTTAAGCAAATTATTGAACAATGTGGGGTGAGATAAAGTACTGATTAATGCCTCAGAATGAAATACTTCTAAGTATTGCATCTTTTTCTTGACCTTGAGGGAGCACAGAATGCTCTTAAGCTCAATTTCCAAGCCTTTATTAATCAAGGGAAAAGAAACTGTATTCCTTGGACTGTATCCTTTGCTGTGATGTACTTAGACTAAATTATGCATCAAGTTTACAATGAGTATTTTGACAGTCCAAACAGATACATTCGTCATTGTGCATTAAATCAGTTTCTAGGGGAGTGGGAAAGTGCACTATCTGTTCTTATGGTATTAGAAAATATGCCTACACAGAGTTCACGTGATGCAAGAAGAATCATGAACTTCCTTTTCCAAGGCACTCTTTCAAAACACTGAATGGATTTGATGTGGAAAAATCACTGCAAAGTTTGCAAAGATATGGTCCAGGTGGGTCACCTGAAACTTTGCATTATAAAATCCACAATGTGATGACTATAAATCCTCTGAATGTTTGTTTCCAGATTATATGGTGATCTTTAACCAAATCCCTTTACTAAACTTGAGAAAAGGGATTTGTGAACTAATTCCCACAGTCATCTGTAAGGATCACATGTCACAGCACAGAGCATGAGGTTCTATGCTGCCCTGATGTGTTGGCTCAGTCCCCAGGCTGTTGTAGAGGATCCATGACCATCTCTTCTCCATTCTACTGAGTGCAAAATGGAGACACTTTGCAACTATGTGAGTAGCCTGGGGAATCTATCACCACAGTCAAGTGATTGAGGTGGGATTTAACTATATCCAGAAAGGATGGATTTTGCCTTGGTCTTGTTCATGTTTGCCCTTGTAACAGTTCACAGGAAAGACACTGGCACAGTTTAAAATAAATCAAAGTAGACTCCAAATAGCTGCAAAGTTGTCTATTAATTAAAGATACTTATGCTTATGATCCCCAGGCAGCCAACATGACTGCAATGCTTCTAACCTCAGATTTGCTGTAGAATTGTAATGCAGATGACATCATCTGGATGGATCCAGATATACTGCATCAGGTATATCCTCACTGAAGTGATGAAAACATTGTACTATACAATGTGAATTTATGAATGCATGTTCTAAATATTCTGTCTCTGCATGGTGGTGCTGCTGAGGGAGTCACTGACATGGTGCTTTACTCCAGAGATCTGTGTAAAGCCACAGCTATCTGAAACAGATCTGAGTTGTAAGATTGAGCTAATACCAAAATGGCTCATATTTACAAAAAACAAACCTATTTTTTCCTCTGTCTGAAATGAAACCTAGAAACTTGTTGCATGCTTCAGCTCACAGTCCTCTAGTTAAACTGTCACTGTGAAGCATATTTTCCAGATCTGAGAACATACAGGGAACTCTAAAACATACAAGAGGATGATTTTATATAACTGTGGTTTCTTTCCTCACAGAATATGGCTGTTCATTTTTATCAGCCATGTTGCTAAAGACCTCATTTACATTGGTCCAATTTGAAAAAGAAAAGCCCCTAACTCAAGAATTTGGTTTGATGACCCTTTACAAAACCTAGGCAAGAAAGACTGAGATTTAAATCATCTATCATCTTAGACAGATTGGGCTGCACAATTCTGTTTTTTACTTGACTTCTTTAGGGACCGTGTTCCAGTTTGGAGCTTTGAACATGGTCAGGATTTTGCACTGTAATGGATTCACTAGTGTGCAGAACCAGCTTTAGTAATGCATTTTTCTATCCACCAATCAGAGCTAAATATTTTTAAATCTTATTTATATTAGTGAACTCTGTGAAATATTTCTCCATTTTGTAATAATCAGCAGAAAATCTAAGCCTGCCTTCATTAGTCATTACACATACACTTCACTTCCACTGTAGTTTCCCACAGGCTGCAGTCCAGCCTTCACCTGGTACCTGGGGATACAGCTCTTTGTGTGACATCCACTGGACCCTGATGGACAGGTGTCTTAAGTTTTCATACAGTTACTTAGCAGATGAACCAACTCAAAAACCTGTTTATTAATGCCTTTCTTCTAATACAGCATTCCATGCATGTCTAATAATAATAAGCCATAAAAAGGAGCAGTGTTACCTTTTCAGTTATGAAGAAAAATGATTATCTAAGTGGATAATCAGGTTATATATCAGGAATAATGCAGGATTTTCCCGGTTTTCTTATGGTGACTGATCTGTGTTTCTGCTCCTATAAGCTAAAGGCTGAACCCAGCTACACTATGAATGGGAGAGAAAAGACAAAAGACTCATCCTGGTTTCTTTACTTTCCCTTATCGGTGAAGGCACATTGACCCAAGCTGTGAAAATGTGTGAGAGAGGAAAAAATAAGTAGAGTTTACTTAGTCTCCCTTTACTATCTTAAGAAAACCCATACAAGGTAAAGTGAAATCTAGGCCCAATTCCTGCTTTGCTAAATCATTTTTACCTTTCAATCACTAATTTTTCTACAAAAGGAATTCAACAGCATTATCATCCAGCTGAACTTTTGTAGGAGCCAAAGAATTCCTATTCCTTCAAGTTTGTTGCTGCTAAGTGCTGTGGAAATAGAAAGCGATAATATTTAGAACTGATCAAAATTAATATTAGTTTGGTAGCTGAATTCAGTGTTTCTTTTTGTTTGAATTAGGCCCCAAACTGCTATCAAAAGAATTAAACCTTCCAGAATATTTTATTTAGGTTTATCTGAATGTTTCCTCTTCAAAAAGACCAAAATACTTGATTTTGACTCTGTCATAAAGAAGGCTGAAATTAATATTTTGATAACACTATTCACGCAGGAAAAAAGTGAAAAAATGCACACATCCATGTGAAATGTTTCCTGTAATCCTCTCATTCATGTGGATAACAGATCATTTAGCAATTTTGACTGCACCTCGATGTCACAACAGAAACAGAAATATAAACATCAAAAGAGTCACCCCCAAAATAAGTTCTTTTTTATAAATTAAAACCTACTATATAAGGGACTTGATGTCTTTGACCTACTGATTTCTTTGGTGAACTAAACAAATTTCAGCCATCTGTTTTCAATTATCTGGCACAAGTATGTATTTCTTGTAGCTTAATCTTTGATTAAGCTGAGAAGGGAAATGAATAATTTAATTGAATTGCATTTCTATTTGGAAGATTTATTCCCAGGATTAGAAACTGTCTTCTCTCCCAGGTCACAAGAGCATATGAACCCTGTGTCCTTAAGTCTACTCCTCTGTGGACATTTGCCTGCATCATGAAGGATGTACATAATCTGACACCACTGATGGAATTACATTAGAAGAAAGATCGGGGCTGGAAAAGCTTAGAGAGCAAAATGTACTCAGAGCTGCATGGGATACTCATAGATAATTTGCTTCCTTGTACTTCAGTCTAGTTCTAGCCAAACGTGATTTGTTCTCTTTTTTAAGCTCACTAAATTTTCTGCAAAATGTAAGAAAAAAATTCTCCTTCCCCCCTCCTTGTATCCTGTCTAAAGCTGTTAGAAGAGTGCAGAGTTGTCTCAGATAACCAAATACACATGAAAAATTTTGGACAAGCCAAAATCCACCTACTAGAGGAAATTATTTGAGATTTCTCTAGAGGAAATTATTTGAGATTTCTCTAGAGATAACACTAACAATTCAAAATGTGGTTGGATTTACTCACTATTGCTGCAAGGTAATTGAAAATGGTCTCTAGGCCTTTAGGCCTTACACCTTTTTCTTCTTCACAGCACACGATGGAAGAATTTATCTGGAAACACTCCAGATCACTCAAAGACATGTCATTTCCTCAGTTTCTAGGGCAAGAACAGAAAGTTGTTTTAATCTTTCCAAGTAACATAGTTATGCAACTTTAGATTTTATGAACCTGCATTCCTTCCAATTAAAAGTACTGTTTAATTAAACATAGGAGAAGAATGCTAACATTAATCAAGGGAACATGAAAATAACCCATTTGTGTCAGCAATATTGAAATTCCTTCAGCAATAACTCAGATGAACAGATAAAGAATGCCACCTACAGTTAAGGACAGGAATCTTAGTCTCCGCCAGAGTACCTGTTTCAAGTTTCTACGCTGGGATCAAAACACAAAAGAACATTTAATGAATCACAGCAATACCAAGCAAGATAATGAACTGCTGAAGCTAGGTGATATTGCTTGATACAAAACTAAAAACTTTAGAAAGTGATTGTCAGGTGATTGGTCAGTCAAGTGATTGAAAGGCATGGGCTTTCAACTAATTTCTTTCTTCAAGGGCATATGCAACTTCTTCCACAAGCCTAGACAGTGTGCTGGCATCCAGGCTGTCCACGTGGACATTTACAGCAAGGATGATGAGAAGTTGAAATAGCGAGGGGTGCTTTACAGTCTTTTCTACCATTAATCTAAAATTCAGAGAGAGTTCGGAGGATTGTGATTTAAGCTGAATGCACTATGCTAGAAATGGAAGTTTATCTTTTTTCTAGCCAAAGAGTTATTAGACTATGTAAAATGTCTCCATACAAAAGCATTCATTACTTTGAGATACTTTGCAGTACAATAGCTGAACAATAGTTTTGAGTATTGATCAGGTTGTTACAATAGGCAATGTTAGAGCTAAAAGAAATCTTTATCTAAAATATTTTATTAATCTATTGCATATGTTATGAAGAACACCCAGTAGGACAGCAGCACCACTGACTACTTCAACCTAACTGCACCAGTACAGCAAATGTGATTCAATTGTTCAGGTAATAACTTCTTGCCCTTCTGATACTGTCCAGCTCTGAGCCCTCTGTGACTCTGCTTTGCCTTTGCTTTCCAGGCAGAATGATGCATATAATGCTTCAAAAAGGTGGGTGACACAAAGAGTGTCCAAGACTACTCTGGGCAAATGAACATAGTGTCTGAGGTTTCGGTCTGCAGGATGTTTTCCAGCTTTTGACAGCAAAACCCTTCTGAGCAGAGATTACACAAACAACAGTCCCCTACATTCTAAACTTGGCCAAGCTATGAATTCTTTGGGCATTATTAAGGTGCTTAAACTTGTGTTATGCACCATCACCAGATTGATGTTGTTTTTTAGGAATACTTGAGAATCATGAAATTGCAGTTTTACTCTCTGTTTTGGCTATAACTTTGACTTTACTTTCACTGTTGGTTTTCTAAAACCCTTCTGCAAATTGTGTAGAGAACTACACTTTCCCCTCAACCTCAGGCTGAAGCACAAAATGCTGCTCTACCATGATGGGCCCCTGTCCACCACAGACCATCCCTGACTATGATTAAATGACAGGCTGAAGTCCATGATCCTAATTATGACTCAGACATAAACTCTGGGCCTTGACTGCAGTGACCTGCTTTCCTTCCCTTTCTCAAAAACAGAGAGACAAAGCCTGCTTTGAGAACACCATGAGATTTTAAGTTTATAAAAGATTTATATAAGGACAAGGAAGTGGTATTAGGATTTAACAGACTTACCCATAGCATATATAAGTCTTTGAAAGTAAATCTGTCTCAAGTAATAAAATCAAGATATAATGCAAAAAGAATGAAAAATGTAGTAGTGACCTTTTGGGTCATTGATTATCTTTTTGTGAGAAGGCCCTCACCGACTAGGTGTTGAACAGCACTTTTCCAGTAGTTCCATTGCCATGAGTCAGGTAGCTGGCACAGAGATCTGGCTTCCTGCTTTTCTTCAAAAGGTTGGCTTTTTGTAGTCTGGATGTTGCTAAACCAAATCTTTTCTTCTGTGAGTCTTTACACGATAACTCAGCAAAGACTGCAAGGCTATTGCAAGATATGCAACACTTTCAGGGTTATCAAGGGTATTGTGAATGTTGTGATGGTTTTGGTTTTAGCTTAAGGCTCCATTTTCTGGAATTCTGGCAGTTAATCTCTTTAAAAATGAAAATAAGACCAACAGTTTCAAGATCAAGGGCAAGCAGAGCCCAGGATATTTATATTTTGACAAAATGCTACTGAGCAGAGCCAGGACAAACCATGAGTTTGTAATACTGATTTGACCCTTGATTCCACAAAAAACTGAGAGAAGTCTTTCACATGTGTTTGCTTCCTTCAGAGAACAAGGGAAGAGAATGGGTTGAACTATTAGGTTGCCAGTATACAAAGAACTAAGGAAATAAGTTTACACTGGAAATTGTGGGCGCCTTGGACTGGCTGGTATCAGCTACCATGGGTGTGTATTTGCTGCCTGCCAGGCTGGGGTTGGATGGACAACTCTGTCTGTCAGAGTCTTTCCATTACTTCTTTTCCCTCAAAAAGCAGTATACTGGTTTCATACAAGGTCAAGCCCTTTGTGTTTAGAACTTTCTTTAGGTCACTGGGGAAGGCTTGAACTCAAAGAATTACTTGATTGCTAGTCAAGATGTTCCTCTAAATTTGTGCAGCTTCTGTTTCCTTCAGTGCAAGAATCAGGAAGAGAAAAGGTAACATCAGCTGAGGTCTTGGTAGTTCCTCTGCAGAACTGCAGCTGTGGTTTTGGCTGCGACTGTGCCCCCTCTGAGGCAAGGTCATTTCCTTCCTCAAAAGGCCAAGCACATCAACGCCTGCATGCAGCAGATGGGCTCTGGGAAGGAGCTGGGTGCTGTGGTGGGCAGTGCTCTGGGACAGGGCTGTGGAGGCTCTGCTCAGGAGCTCAAAGTGCAGAGTGTTTCCTACCACGCTGGCACCATGGCCAAAGCTGCGTTGTCTTGATAAGAACTGAGTCATTTTTCAATGGGCAGTTATAGTGCTAAGATGTCAGGATTTCTCATTTTCCTACTTCTTTTGGCAGCTTTTCTATAGCTCAAAATTTATGTTTGGATTTGACCAAGGCAAAAATTCTGGGGAAAACTAACAACATTTTGGGGACTTTTTGTCTCATTGCAAGCCACCAGCAAAACACCCACACACTGAAAATCAGTCTGAGAGGAGGCACTAAAGGCTGCTCTATCATTCTCAAGAATAAGAGCGTGACAAAGGCTGCTAAAACCAGGGAAAACCAACACTACCTTTTGGCAAAAATTGAAGTTGTCATCGCAGATGTGTGTTTCTGATTGAAGTTTTTGGAGATGGTGAAAAAAGGAGTATAAATTTATCTGTATCAACATAGGAAATGCAGGTTGACATTTCTTATACTGATTTTTACCCTATGTCAGTTTTCATTTAGTCAGGGTTGTAGTCTAGCACATATTAGAAGGTACCTTCAGAGGATACTTCTGAAAGTGAAATTATTTTTTTTTGCTTTTTTGGGGAAGGATTTTGGTTTGTGTGTTTGGTTTTTTATAATCAATGCCTGTTATTCCAAATCCTTTGATTTGGTGAATAAATGCATTCAGTGTGAATGGTCATAACCTTCCTGGGAAAAACAGGGTGCTTATAGAGAGAAAAATAAGAGCTAAATGTGCAAGTGATTACTATAAGACGGTGAGGAGCCCTCATGTCTTCAGGAAACCATGTGGCCATTTGCATTTACATCCCCTCTAACACATTCATTGTTGAAGCCTAGAATCTGTCAACAGCATAAATCAATACCCTGCACATAACACTGAGTTCAAGTTTATTATACCATCAAGGTGGAGCTCAGCTATCCCTACTGTCATGCTGCTTTAAATAAGCAAATAGATGAAGCTAATTTAAATATCATCTGGTTTTCAAGAGGATGGAACTCTGTGCTTATATTGCAAAGAATTTGTGTTGGATTGGATTGGAAATAACAGATCTGAGTGGGGAATTTTTTAAGTGAGGCAAAAGTGAAGTGGAGTGAAAACTAATACTTAGTTTTTGTATAATGCATCAAAGCTTTGGCACGGTTTTTGGCTTTATAAGTGTGCAACTCTATCTCCTAATGTGAATCAATTTCACCCTCATGACAGACCATTGAGTGCTGTGCTGCAGAGCTGGACATTTTCTTTTGGGCCCTGATGCAATGAGCCCAAACTGGTATGACACACATATCCTGACTGTTGGGTTTGCTTGTTCTTCCCCTAGAAGAGAGAATGGGCCAGCCATTTTTGTTGTGGTATGAATATATGAAAAGAATTATACAACTCAGGTGAGGATAAAACCAGTGACATTCTATGGAGAAAATTTTAGTACGATTCATGATTCCCTCTATGCCTGCTATAAACTTACGTAATTCCTCCCCACATTTTATAACAATGCTGAAATATCAGGTGGATGTGAATGTTTCACCTACAAGTGGCTGCACTTCTGAACTCAAAAATACTTTTAATTTTTTTCCATTTTCTGCAGATCAGTTTCTCAACATCCATGCCAGGCAGATGGAAAACTTTCCATTCCTTTTTAGACACCATGAAACAATAGAACTCAGAAAAATATAAATTGTATTATTCTATTTTACAAGTTCAACATTAATTTACATAGCAGACCTGCTTTACATGATCCAAATAAAACTCTGTGTCTACAGTTAAGTGTAGTTCTGTTTGTTGGGTTTTTGTTTTGTTTTGTTTTTTCTTTTTTAATATTAAATTGAAAAATACCTTTAATCACCTTGATTGCATTGTTCTTGGGCTATTATGAAAAATTCACTCTCTCTTGGCTGCTTACCTATCTCAGATACTCATGGTAGTGCCTGATGGTAGATCTTAGAACAATTAACTATTTACATTGAAGGGCAATGAGCACATAGCCCCACATCCAGGACATTCAGATGGGAGACCTCTATCCCTCTCAATTTTTTGGTTTGTATCTCAAAAACTTCAACAAACAAAACAAACAAATGAAAAAAAAAATCAGCAAAGAATCCAGCACTGGTTCACCACAGACGTGATGACAAGAAGAGGCAAGATTGAAGTTTGATGTCCTTTTATTAAAGGGCTGATGGGAGAAAGATTTTAGCTGAGATTTCCCACTATTTAGCTGATTGTTGCAGTCATTCAAGAGCTGATGGTTGGAGAGGGAGGAATGGGCAAAAACACCCTCTACTTCTCTCCCTGTGTTCACTGACTATTATTAGAACATGAATAACAAGGAAAAGGGCATAATCATCCCAGCTGTGAAAGCTGCAAAGCATTTGGATATTTCAACGAGCTATGGGCTAAGGTCTTGTGTTCTTGTGTTGGACACTGCAGGCAGAAGCTGATGCTGAGAGAATATAGGTAATTGTAGAGTTTGGGAAGCAGAAGAATTGGCACTGTGAACTCAAAGCCAGCTGTTTGTGGCTGTGGCACACGCACTCCTTACCATAAACAAAATTGCGCGTGCTGCACTGTGTCTACTTCTCAAACTCTGCAATAGAAAAAAAAGCTTCACTTTGGTTTTCTTTGCACAGCTTTAGCCTTGGCCTCTGTCAGTAGTAACAGAAATTTATCTCTTTTGGCATGAGAGGATCTACTGCTGCAGACCTGCGTGTTTACCAGAGCTCCCCATCAGGAGCAGCATTAATCATCACTTTGGCAGCTCCGCAGAGGAGCCCAGTGTTGGAGTGAGCAGCCAAAGGCACTTGCAGCTGGGCACTGTGGGGCTATCCCATGGCTGATGTGGGATGGAACTTTCCTGGGAGTAAGAACCCACACCAGACTGCCACTGCACAAGCTACTTGTGTTAGGAGTGGGACGTGGGATGGGCACCTCCTCATGGACACAGGGAGAGATGGTCCATTGGTCACTGCCTGCCAATGTCATTAATCACTTGCTAATGTTGTGAATGTGCTTAAACTAGCATCAAAAATAAAGATGAGACAATGACTGATTGGAAAAGGATTTTCTTTATCCCTAATGAGCCACATGGAAGAAAATCTCCTGAATAATTTATCAGCTGGCTAATGACTGAATACAACTTTTATAATGCTGACGAAATAGTGCTAAATTCATCCCTGATATACTCTATGGAATTGCACCAGGGAGCAATTTGGCCCAGTCAAGAAATTGCAGACATTTTTAACTGTTTCAGTATCAAAGGGGCAGTGAGTAGGTTCTAGGAATCGCTATTGTCGGAAGGAATCTTCAGATTGTTTTAAATGAGTGGGATTTTTTTATTTGCTCATTTGTAACATTAGATCTAAAAACAATACCAAACTAGTGAAGACTCTCATTTAGAAAAGATTGCATGTAGTCCTTCATTCCAGATAAACTGTAGTCACAGGAAATAATAACCAACAAATATAAGAAAAAGAAAAATTATGCATGATGTTGAAATATCACTCTTTCTTCTTGATTTATCTTCTAAAAGTTAATATTTGTTGCCATTTCCCTTTCAAGCACAGGAAACATAACTTGTGATCCATCAGAAACTATTAATTGAAAGGAACTATTTTGGTAATTATAAACTTTCAAGAAAAGATACAAAACTTTAGTGATATAATACAAGAAAATGAAGTAAGAAGCAAAACTCTTCTTGTTCCTTATCCCCTCAAGATCTGGGTCCAAATTTTGTGAAAAAAAGATGTATTTGAAAAAGTAAGGAACTCTCAGCTAAAAAGAATTGAGTTAATTCTCCTGCTGCTTTTTATCAATGAAGGAAAGGCGTGGATATGGACTGCTCAGGAAAAGTGGCAACAGCAAAGACAGCTCACTTTGGTAAACTGGGGGCAGTGAGAAGTCCCAATGACTGGGCTTAGTTTGTTCTTAATAAGTACAAAAGTCACAGCATGAGGGGAAAGAAAGAGAAGCCAAACTTTATCTTCTGAGGAATTAGGATGTTTCCACCCCTACCGTGCCACACCGCTGTGTCTTAAAGTGTTACCACGTATTAAGTAGAAATTCTGGGAACCCACTGAGTGCTTTGGAAGATGCTGCATGTGTCTGCTGCAAACTTCAGTTGCCACTGTGCTTCTGCCACAATTATCAGCGTGTGCTAAACATAAAGGCCAAATTTCATGTTATAGTAAAATTGCATATTTTCTGGGTTCAGAGTCAGTGGAGCAAAGCCGCTATCGTGTAGCAAGCTCTGCAAGCACTTTGGAGCTGGCATTTATGGGATCAGAAATGACGCTTAGCACATAAATTCGGCGTGACACAGACAGCAGGTCTGGCTCACCACACAGTTGTTTTACGAAAGCTCCAAATCCTTCAAGTTTACAAGGACAGTAAATTCCTAAAACATACCAATTACTAAGCCTTAGAATTAGACATTTACAACTTGTGTTTCCCCACGGATATTCCCTGCGAACATAAACCCGGGCGTGCGTCACAGCTGCTCCCCTCGTGGGAGACTTTCCTCGCCTCAGCGAGCAAACACAAGGCAACTGCAAATGCTCCCTGAGCTTCGTGGCATCCCTTCCAAACGCCACGGCTGGAATGTGACCGGAGCCACCTCGCTCCGTTTGCGGCCCCGCGCTGCTCCTGTTTTGGGTGAAAAGTCCCGGCTTTCGGCGCCTCCGCTGCCTCAGCGCCTCAGGCGGCGCGGCGCTGCCCCCTGGCGGCCGCGCGGCCCCGCGCCGCCCTCAGGGAGACGAGTGGCGAAGTCGCCTCTGGAAGCGGGACAGAGCCAGGGATTGGCGCTCACCTCCCCACGGGCTTCGCCCTGGGCTCCGTGGCCGTGTATCCGAGGTCAGCTCGGGGGCGTTTACGTGTGTATTTGCCAGATATTTTATTCAGTAAGTCCTGTCGGAGTCGAGGATTAGCGGCTGGAGATCGGCCGGGCAGCCGTGTGTGCTCGCGGGGCCGTGTGCGGGGTCTGGCACTGCCCTGGGTGCAGAGTGAGAGCCGTGGGGTTTTGGGGCTGAGGCTCTTGGCAGCAGCGCTGGAGTTCTGTCCGTGCACAGAACTGAGCGAAGGGGTTCATAGATCCGCAGACAGATTTTTGAGGCCAAAAGGGACCATCAGAAAATCTTGCCTCATTTTTTGCATAGCAAAGGCTGCAGAGTTTGGCTCAGATCTGCACTGAGCTTCTAATTTGTTCACTGAAATCATCTTCCCCAAAAAAGCATCTACCCTTGATATGACAAGTAGCAAGGGCTGAGGAACTCACCACATCCCTTGAAGTTTTGCCACAGTAGTTTATAACTGTCGCAATTAAAATGTGCTCCTGTAATATAATTTCTTTTTTTGTCTGGCTCCTGTGACTGAACAGAGATGTCAATCATTCTGTCCTTAAAATGAAGGGCCCTTGAATCCCTGGTTTTGTCTTTTCTGAAAGTTTTTATGTGACAATCAGCTCATCTTTACTGTTTTGATAACATGCACAGATTGAACTTGCCAGCTCTCACTGTATTGTGCTTTCTCCAGCACTCAAATCACATTTGCAGCCTCTCTGATTTATCAACATGCTTTTGAAGTTACTCTGCTAAGGAATGAGTATACAGAGAGGAATGTGTGCTGCCACTAGCATTATCAAATACCCATTAAGAAGCTGGAATTTATTTACCAGATGCTGCACTTTGTAGTAGAATTGGCTACAACTAGGCTGGTAGCAGTTTTTTGGCCTTGAATTATAAATCTTGCATGTTTAAAAGCCAATATGTAGGATAAAAGCTTCCTGCCTAGTCAGAGAGTCCTGCAGGTGTCTGATTGAGAGGCTTGCAGACAAAGAGTTGTTCCTAAGGGAACAGAGACTTTGGAATATGCTTCAGTGTCTGAAATAGCTCAGTGCAGATGTTTGATATGCTCAGCAAGGGTTTTTAGGACTAAACAGAACCAACAAATTGTGATCTCAGTGTCAGGAGCAGATTTCCATGGCTGTCTGATCTAGGGGAGCTGCTCCTTTTGGTTTTGTGGGATAGTGTTCAAGTGCCAGAAGCATTCAGGTACAGGGTTTGTCTTACACTTCATAGGAGTACAAGACCACAATTTGCTGTACAAGCTTTAATATTTTAATTTGCTTGTTTTACCCCACTCCTGCTGAACAAACTTTTCCTGCAGATTTTCCCTGCCCTTTCTGGGGTTAGGTTTTGTCATGTCAGTGATGTTCTGGGACCATACTGGCCACCTCTTGTCCAGATTTAATTTCTTTCTGTGTGTTGTGCTTTCTGTTTTGCCCTCCTTACTTATCCATGTGTTCAGTTTACATTGCTCTTCCCTCTTACCAACATGTTTCCCATTCAGCTGTGGCACTTACCTGGCTGAGGCTGAGATGTCTGTTCAAGCCTATTCATCCTTCTTAAAGGTTGTATACTTAGCTTGCCCTCGTTTGAAAGTTTCATTATCCCTTTGAGGCAGAAGCTCCATATATTCCCTAGCTCCAAGATGTTAACCAGACAAGGGTTCAGGCACCCAGATGCCAATAGCAGAATTTATATCCACAAGCCATTAGGAATAGAAATGCATTTATGCAAAAGCTTGGCCAGTTGACTTGTTGCAGGACTTTGCTGAAAATCATAAGAGGCTGACATTTTTTTTGAGCTCTCTCCTGTTGAAAATTCCCACTTGAACTCCTCTCTGTGGTCAGATCAATGAAAGCAGCTTGTGGGGGTATTTGGCAGACTAGATGGAGTGATTTGTCTCCAAGCTGTTCCTGCTGGTTTGGGTCTGTCCGCATGAGAAACTTCTCATTTCTGGGTCTTATTCAGTCATGTCTGAAGATTTGAAAAAGAAGTGCAATCAACCCCCTCCCTTCTGCAGTTAAACACCTGCCCAGAAAACTTCCTGATAACACCGAACTGGCTGGTGGTTCCAGCCAGAGCTGACTTGTTGCTTTCAGCAGTGCTTTCTGCTGGGATGCTGTTTGTGCCTAATTGGGCATTGGTTCATGGCTTGAGTCCAGGCTCTCCCACCATCCTCACTTCCTGTTATCGGCTCATGTTTCAGCTTGCCGCAGGCAAATCAACCGTATTTTCTCAGGCAGGAAAAATCAAACCCCACATGGAGATGAGCTTGACACTAAACTGTGCCCTGCCAAGCACTCAGACCTCCAGGCAGTTTGGGCCGGTGACTTGAGGGCACATTTGGCCATGGCTAACAAAGACATCCTGGGATACAGCTTGTGCAACTTCAGTGTGTGGCCACTCCCAGCTAACCAATTTCCTGAGCTGTTTCTTGTCTACTTACCAGATTTATCTCTTTTCAAAAGAATTTCCAAACTTTAAATGCTTCCTTCTGCACTGATAAAAGGCAATGGAGCAAGACAGAAAAGTTTTACTTTCATAGCCTTTTATGCTTTCATAACTGCTACTTTTTATACCATTTTAATGAATTATCTCATTCTGGCATTTCAGTGAAACATAGAGGATCAAATTGAATAACATCACATCCTAGTGATTTCAAGTGATAAATAAGCCGAGGCATAATTTTTGTGATTTACAAGGTAATCAGCCACCTGATATTTGTAATGTGCATGTGATTAACATCAATATTTGAATATCCAGATAGCCTATACCCTAATATATATGATCTGTAGATTGTTCTTATGTCAGGTGACTTGCAGTACTCTATGCCTACCCGTCATTAATATCTCCTCAATCTCTCCATAAAAGTAAATGTAACAAATAGAATGACAAGTCCAGCTTCTGATTATGTGAAAAGCATAAAACAAAGCATTTAGGACAAAACCTAAAGGTCTTGTATATATGGGCTCTTCCATGGGGTGCAGGGAGAAGAGATTCTAGAGGGCTGCTGTGCAGCAGCCATGCAGAGATAGGTAGGAGAGGGTCTTGTGTATTCTGCTTGCAGTGCATACTGCCACTGAGGATCAGACACAGAACGGGATAGGAACCTGTTGCTTTGTCTTCCTCTTTTTGCCCTGCTTTGTCACTAAGAAGAAAAAGGTGTTGTGGTGAAAGCATTGCCAGTATAACAAATGAGGTGTGCCACAGCTAGAAGCACAGACCCAGTTAATAAATAACGATAAACTTATTTTACTGGGGCTCACCACACTTTCAAGGCATTCTCAGGTCCCACAGGGTTACAGGGCTGAGAAGGGTAAGGACAGTGGCGGGACTCTGGAGATGGAGAGAGAGGCTGAAAAAAAAGGAGGAAGGGAAAATTAGAAGTGCAGATCCAGCCATCTGCCTGACAGCTGTGCCCTACACCTCTGTACCAGTAAGATCACCTCTGTACCTGTAAGAGAAATAGCAAAGTGAAGATTTACTTAGTGTGAACAAAAATCAGATGTCAAATGAAGGAAGTGCTTTAAAAGCCTTATGCTTCTACCTACCTAACTGGTGAACTAATTATACCCAGAGCAGATCTTTAGCTTTCCTCTCCCCACCCTCTCCATGCACTCCCACTTGCATGTAATGACCATAAAGGCTTCCAGGTGGGTGCCTCTTTGTACTGAACACTGTGAGCCCAGGTCTGTGCTTTGGGCTGCTGTGTCATTGGCTTTAGAAGGCTGTTGATAATTTTGGTGACTTGGTTTTGTTTGAATCAAGAATAAATCAGCCACAAAATTATATGCAAAATGTTCTTTGAATTTGTAGGACATAAAAGAATTCTTTAATAAGAACAAGCAATCCAATGTCATATACCCAGCTAAATGTAGAATCAGTGATTTTTGAGCAAAAAATAAATCCTTTTAAAAGGAGACTGATAGTAGTGCCAGATCACTCAAATCCCGACAACAAATATATTACAAAACCCAAAAAAGATCTGGCTGAGGGAGCTGGGGCCCAAGGCAAGCTGCAATTGTTTTGCCTTTTCTAGAGATAGAAATACCTTTGTCTCAGAGGAAATAGAGCAGACATTCTTTGTAGCTGATTTCCTTCTGACTTCCTCTGTGCTAGAGATGCACATTTTCCTAGAGCTTTTTAAGAAACAACATTTCTGCTGTGATTTTACACTTCAGCAGCTTAAGTCCAGCTAGTTCTCAATGATATCAAATTTTGCTGATGTTAACAAAACCCCCTCCCAAAACCCTACCTAAACTTCTCTTTACTTTCCCTAGCAGACCATTTCACCCACTTCAGAATATTCATGCACTCCAGCTTGTGCTTTCCTTTATGAACAAGCTGAATACTTAAATTGCTGGTGGCAAAGTTCATGTTTGCATTGTTTTCTCCACTATTTAGTCTGGCATCTGTTTCAGTATTGCTGCTTTGTGTTAGAATTAGTGAGGAAAAAAAAAGAAGCATATTTATGCAGTACAATATGTTTTCATAATCATTTCCAGATGGCAGATCCCATCCTTCCTTTTCTTATGATTCACTGAAACTCAAAACACTGTATGGAGTGGTCTGGAGGTAAAGAAATAGGAATGAAAACTTCATCAGGGAAAGGGTGAAGGTTTTCGTGAAAAATCTGTCTAAGAAAAAAGAAATTTAAAAAATAGGATCTGAATTGGTAATCACTAAGGGAGGAATTTATTAATCACATTGAATGTGGAAAATGCACTGGTAAACTGTGTGATGATAAAGTCATCATCACAATCTCATGAAAATGGACTAGACCTTTTCTTCAGCCCTCGCCCATTTGAAATCAAATGTATTAACATCAATTTATGTTCAATGTAATTTTCTCTCTCTTTTAAGAAATATACCACATTTTTTGAGGTCACAGCAAAACATTTACCCAGGCTGAGTTAGCCTGGCAGCAGCAGCTTTTGCTCTAAGATCCAGAGAGATGTGTAAGGATTCATCCACAGAATGCATTGTTGTTTGGATGACATCTTCCTACTACACCCAAAGCTGCCTTACTAAGGAGTTGGTCAAAATCTCTTCCAGGCAGTGGAGATGCTGAGATTCCCAGCATGTGAAGAAGCAGATTACAAAGCTATACAATACTAGAGGCATTCAGCAGAGTGGGGTGTCTGGGTGCAAAGAGGGACACAAGTCCCTCTTCACAGTTCTGTTTGATGAAAGCCATTTAAGAAAATGTGTATATCCTTACTTCCAGATGTCAAAGAAATCTCTTGGCTATTCTTGTAGCTCTCAGCCTCTGACTTTCAAGCACTGATACCATAAGTAAATTTGTATTGGCTGGTATAGTGCCAAGAAATTGAGCTGAAAGGGACTTTGTGACAAAGTTGATTTATTTTTCCAATGAAAATCATCTCCATGAGCTTCAGATGATAAAATGACACACAGTTGCCATGCTACTTCTCAGAGTTTGGCAAGAACTCTTTTCCTGATGTTTTGAAGATGAAAATACGTTTATTTCTACATGTGAGATTTATTTATTATCTTTCACTTCCATCTCCCGTTCATTTATCTGTCCAGGAAAAGAGCATGTCACTTTAAAACAAATAAAATACATGATATGTGGATGGCTCCAAATTCACTGCAGATTGCTACAGAAGCCTTCATTGTTAAATACCCCTGTTTGGATGTGGTAAAAGCTGAGAGTTTCATGGATTCCTGCTATCCTCCATTTAGGTGACAGTGCTGTAGTCTTTAATTGACCAGCATGATTCAGTATGTTTTGGTTTCTGTCTTGTTTCTTTTCGTGCTTCACATATCCTCAGTAGCACTATCCTCTTCAAATATAGAAGTACCTCCCATTTAGCCGGCAGATGTATTTTACTTTTCCCTCAGTGGGATATGAAAAGAAATTAAAGACCTCAGTGTTTAACTCTTTCATAATCTCACTTTTGCACAGGGGACATGATGGATAATATAGAAAAATAATCTCAGTTAGCAAGGCCTGATTTTGTGACTCTTGCAGCTGTTTGTGAACTGGCCATATTTTTCAGGGTACAGAACATAAGCCTGAAAGAAAAAATGAAAATAAATGCAAATTCTGTACCATCTTTAGTTGTGGAAGAAATTATTTGCAACATAGGCACAGTTGTCGCCCAAGAAAGACTCGCTCTTTCTAACTTCTGGAAAGACACTTGATAAATTTGCGGACTGTGTGTGGGCTCTTTTCTTCTTTTCCTGGAACAGATCCTGTTAAATACACAGAGGGTCAAATGCTTGTTTTGGCCTTCCTGCACGGTGTCCAGCTCGAGAGCCATGGTGTAACAAAGCACACTTCTCCCTGCTGCCAGTTACCTCTGCAGGAACTCACTGGGGACACTTGAGACCTGCTCTGCTCTCACTGCCTGCAGCCCAGCCCATAGAGCTCTCCCTCAACACACTGCCAAAGGGGGCTTTCCTGAGCAGGCTGAGAGAATCTAGTATTGAACAGGTCTGTCAGTGCCATGGCAGAGTTCTCTTCATCTCCATGACAAAAGGCACTGGTGTGTTCGACTTTATTTCAAATCAGATTACTTTTCAGTTTTTCAAGTAGATGAGTTTGTAATTTAGTAAAAGGAAGCATTTCCTGAAAGTAGATGGGGAAAAGACATCCAGTAGTTAGCAATTCTTGGATGTTGTGGACTATATGCAGGGATATCAGAAAGTAAAAAGAAAAACTAAGGGAGAAAAGAGGAGCACTTTTATGAAAGACTGGGTCAACTGGGAAGACACTGCTGGTTTGGCAGGAGCTACTGTCACTGGACAAATTACCCAAGTGTAGTTTGTGGGTAAAACTAATATTTTTTGGCATTTAATGTATTACAGTTGCTGCAAGAAGTGCATCTTTCTGTGAAAACACCCTGCTACCAACTGTAAATTTGCCTCAAAAGTAAAAAGCATGTATCAAAATGAAGGCAAGGAGGAGTTTAAGTGGTATGGTAAAAAAAATTATTCACACAGGTACCAAGACTTCTGTTGTATGTTCTTATCTTGAGTATACACCTTTCCATTTCAGATGTCTGGGTTGTGGATTTCTTTTTTAAAGAATGATTGGCCATTGGCAGTTTCCCAGTTTCTCAGTATCTGCCTTTCAAATTTCAAATGGCACCAAGAATTAAAGAAATATCCATACAACATATTGGTTGTATGGTGTGCAGCTCACACTGGTTTTTACAGCTTCCACAAGGAAAGAGGATTACCTTTTCCCAGTGGGTGTATAAACACATCCAAAATGCAGTTTTTCAGGCAATTTTGCTCCTCGGGGTATGCCAGGGTGAAGTGTGTTGATATAGGAGAAACTGAGATCTTTAGCTGCAACAGATTGTTGTTACTTTTTTTTAGCAGAAAATCTCTGAACCCCAGATTTAAAACTTTAGTGATGGAAGGCAGAAGAAATATTAATCTTCTCTATCAAATAAAGAATTCCCTGAAGTCTGCTGTGAATAACAATTGTGTAGGAAGAGACTATCAGAGCATGAGAGGGATAAGTGCTTCTGAGGAAACCAGGAAGCTTTATGGTCTGAGACTGCTCCAACAATAAATACGCAATCAGTTCAAATTATATGGCAAACTTAAATAGCGTCAGTGTATTTTGGCATGAAGGCTGAGTTTAAATGCATTAAGCTTTTCAGTGAGTAGTAATAATATGGCTTTAGAGCATTAAGAACAAGATGAGCTCTGCCAAACCTTTGCTTTAGCTCTTTGCCTAAGGGCATGTTTAAAAGGTAATTTCAGTGTGGTTTTAACTGGCTGCAGTGCTAACCCAGGAAGGGCGAGGAAAATCTGGCAAGGGCTCTTGAAGTTTTGAGGACTTAGATTTTTGGATTACTGTCATAGTGGGATGCAGCTGGATTATTATGTGAGCAGAACCTTGTTGCAGCTTGCATGGCTGTAAAGTGAAAGGAGTTTCACCCCCCCAAAAAAAAGGAGAAGAAACAAAATAATATCTGTAATACTGATGTGCATACACATGAGCCAGAACCTTTTATAGAGTAAAAGACAGCCCTTGTGCTCAGTACCTGCTAAGGCTCCAGACTCTGGGCTCTGCCACATGAGGCCCTCTTCAGTTTTACAAAATACACTTTTAGTCATTATTTACAGGCAGGATCCCATTAACCTCTGGATCTGATTGTGGATAAAAGCTATGATTCATCAGATGGTTAAACACATGAAATCTCTAATGAACAGAATCAGAATGAGACAGAAAAGGGGTTATGAGGTGGGGAGAGGTCTGGCCTTCACAGCACTGTGTCTACTTGATGTTGGAGACAAGCAATTTCCAAGGCATTTTGTAGCCAGAGCCTAACACAGCCTTAGGCTCAAGGCTGAGATTCAGAATGGCTGGCACTTGCCTTGGGAATACTACTCGGGAAAATTCTTAAATTGGAAAACCAAACCTCCAACTGAGAACACGTTTTGACCTTTTTTTCCCAAGTATTCTGTTTGAGAGTGCAGAACAACAGGTTTTCCATCAGGTTCCACAATCAATAGTCATCTAAGGGCGATCACATCTGCTGTTGTGCAAAATTTCAAGTTGATGTTCTACATTTTAAATTTTAATCAAGTTCATGTTGTGATTTAGTTTATTTCCAGAGGGAGCTGTCTTGTGACCAATGCAACTGTTGACTGCTTTTGAATGATGATATTGGTGGATGTAGTATTGCTGTCATTCAAAGTCATTTCCATGGTCTAGTCATCTCAAAACTACACTCAATACAACAACTTCTTCAAGAAACATTTTCAGAAGACCAAAGTTAATATTTTTATTCTGTCTCAATGAAAATACTGTAAACTTCTTAGTTAATCGTCCCACGTAGAATCTCTGCACCTCTTGGGATCTCCTGTGGTCAAGATGACCCCGAGATGTGTAAAAAGTCTCTGCTCTCCAATTCGGCTGTTCAAGAACGAGTCTGAAGTCTTCAGCTTTTGGTTTCAAGGTTGTTTATTGTTGCTTATCAGAAAATGTTTTCAGCCTGGTCTGTGGAGGTCTGTTCAGCAGAGCAGACCAAGGCACTCCCCCCTCCCACAGGGCTTGCGCTTTCTTTTATACTATAAACTATGTATAATTT
>VWYI01022575.1:3848-14506 GCA_013399455.1 Anthoscopus minutus | reverse complement strand
CAGGCAGAGAAATATTCCCTCCATCCTAGATTTCCACAGGCCCCAGGTGAGCCCCAAAAACCTTCAGTGGCTCTAATTGCAGCATGGAGATAATTTGCTTTTAAAGATAATTTGCTTTTAAAGATAATTTATTTTTAAAGCCCGTACTTGATAGTGTTGCACTCTGATTGCATCATGCCTGCCTGGCAGAGGCTGCCTGCTCCACAATTAGATGGGCGATTTTTCATTCCACTCAGAAAAATGAGGTTTACAAGGAAATTCTCCTTTCCCTCCAACACCACAGATATGGGAAATGCAGGAGTGAGGCAGATTTATTCCAGGTTAATGTGCACCACAACACAAACAGCATCTGTGTTGGTTTGCTGTTGGTTGGTATTTAGACAGAGATGAGAGTAACTCTGTGTCTCAGAAAGAAAAGAAAAATACTTCTGTTCTTAGAGATGAAGATGATTACAGAAATCAGTAAAAAGAGTCTTTCTTTTAAACATCTCATCCTTAAAAAATGACATCCCATAAGTTAACATGGCCCACTCACTTCACTGTGAAAATAAAAACAATTTCACAATAGCAGAAGTTTTTCTAAACCAAGCAACTACTATTTATAAAAATATAAAACCACAAAAAACCTGATTTCTCCACAGTGTTACCAAAAAAAACTCCTCACCCTATGAGAACTGAAGAAAGATTATTATAGAAGTAATAACTGATTTTAAAATCCCCAATTTTGTTTTATGTTATCAAGTGAGAAAAAAAAAGAAAGTAGGCAAAGTGTTCTATAAGTTTCATTCTAATTTTCTCCCTATTCTTTTAATTTTGTTAATAAAACTTTCTTCATAACCTTAAAATTTAAAATTGTTCTTCTTTCTCCTAAAATCACATCTCACAACAAGAAATAAATAAGTACACTGGTGAGTTTAGCTAATTCTAAACCCACCACAGCATCTTAAGGTCCTTCAGCACCAGATTAATCCCACCTTATCACTGGCATCATAATCAAGTCCTTAATTGTCCTTTACTGATGGGAAAAGGGGGAGAGAAGGTTCATTCATTATGAACTTGCTGGGAGACCCTCAGAGAGAAGCCAAAAGAATTCAGCTCTTTGTGCAAAATTCAGCTCTGTTTACTCCTGTCACCTCACAGGCAGGTAAGAGATGATTCAGATTTTAGTTTTCATTCACAGATAAATCCAGGGCTCATCTAATCCAAGCCTCACAGAGGGTTCAGCTTGCTCAGGGCCATCACCAGTCAGGTTCTGAGCATCTCCAAGTTTGGATGTTCCACAACCTTTTTGGACAATTGGATTTCTGCTTTCTGAAGCAGCAGTTTGCCAAAAAGCTCTTTTAATTGCCAAAACCATAAGCAATCACATAATAGCAATTACTCAACGGGCATGGAAGGCTGCAGCTCTAAAAATAGTTTGGTTGAAGCTGATTAACGCTTCAGTGTGAATCTTTAATGAGGAATTCAAACTTCAGGGATTTCACAGCTGAGGCCACAGCGCAGAGAGCCTTCAGCACCTTCCCAATGCAGGGAAAGCAATGAAAATAAAGTTGAAATTACAGGGCTAAACACTGGAATATAACGGGGTGGGCTGGGTTTTTTTTTTTTCTGGAAATAAGAAAGAGAGGAGGAGAGAAATCCCTTTGATGAGCAGAGAACCACCAGGAGCAGCGCAGGATCTGCAGGGAAAGCTCAGATCTCGCCTGCACCCCGCAGAGCCACAGGCAGGAATTGTGTGGCATCATTCCCTCTCCTTCTCCAGGCTCATGCCAATCACTCCTCAAAACCCCACAGAGCCACAACTCAACCAGAATTCTCCTTTTTTTTTAGGCTGTTATTCCTAACCAAGCACTGCCAATGCAGGACCCGATCCAGCTCCCACACAAACCTGTCAAAAATGGGGATGAACACTCTGCCCACGACTGTGACAGGAATGACACACCCAGATCCCTGTAAGTGACACAACTGTGGAGCAAAACCCTCTTCAAAACCCTCTTCAAACAAAGCTAGGCAGCTTCAATGCAAACAAGCTCCATCTCAGCGTTTCTATAGAAATTGTAGCAAGAAGCTGCCTGCAGTCAGTGCTGGGGAAGTCACCTCTTCCCCACACAGGTGACAAACACATCAAAAACCACTTTTTCCTCATTGATGTAATGGCTGCTGCTCTGGCTCACGTTATTTTTAACACTTTAAAAAAAAAAAAATCTAAACCCTCCCTCTCAGTGCAGGGTTTAGATTTGGGATGGATCTGCCTGCAATCAGCAGTGAATGCATCCATGGATTTATCCCCTGGATATCCTCGGTCACATCTGATCTGCAGCACCACACTCAACACTTGTGCCCACAGGATTGCATCTTCCCTGCTTTCTCCACTCCACCTTTATTCCCAGCACTTTGTCCTGCCAGGGATAATCCATCATCTTTTAGGATGCTGGAGAGGTTTTGGCATTTTGGTCCTGCACCTGCACTGACAATGATGCAAGAATTATTGCATTACAGCCCAAATCTGCACCGATTTCAAGCACAAAAGTTGACTTTTTATGGCTATTCAAGGATAATTCAATTGGTTTAGGCCTTGCTCTGGCTGTATGAGCTCGAAGAGTCAGCTGGCACATTACACTGCAAGAAATCCATGGAAGCTCCGTGCTGAAAAGTTCCTTGGAATGTTCAGGACAGACATTTGGAGCAGCAGCAAGCTCCTTACTTGGCTGGGGAAGGCAGGAGTTCTGCTCAGGAACACGAATCCAAAAAGAACAGCAGGGAGGAAGGGAAGCAGCGATTCCTTGTGTGACTCTGAGAAGGGAATTTTGATGTGCACCAATCCCATTTTGCCCTCTGCATCACACTCCAACTGTGGGCAAGGATTTTCTGAGCCTGAGAGAGTTTTTCAGCCTGGCAGGGGCTGATCTGTTCCCAAGGGAAAAATCTTTTAGGAAACTTTCTCTTTCAAGGATTGGTTTTTGTAAATAGGTTTTGGTTTTCTCAGAACAACAGCACACAAATGTCATGAATGTGTTTTTCTCTTGTCCCACCAATGGCACCAGACAGGTTCCTTTGGCCAATCATGTATGGAAACACCTTATAAAAAATATAAAAAACCCCAAAATAAAAACTTTCTGCCTCACTGGGATCAAACCTCACTGTTGTAATTTGAATCCACTCCTTGATTTTGTGTCCACTAACACCACTCCAACCTCAGCACTGCCACAGTGACCCCTTCCAGAAGCTTCTGAATCAAACTGGTGCTTGGGCTGCCAGCCCAGCTCTGCCTCATCCTTCATTTCAGCCCAGGGCAGCTGCCCCAAGCCAGAAATTCTGCCCCATTCCCTCCAAAGGAGCTCCAAACAACGCTGCACTTTGCAGGAACACTTCCAGTTAAGAATTTTAAAATATTTTATGACTGGCTGCCCAAGAGCAGTGGCATGCAGGGAATATGATTTCTTCTCTGCTTCTTAATGAATAATATTTCAATAGCTGTGCCATGTTCAAGGTGTGAAAATCTCACTAAAATACGGATATTTGTGGCATTTAAATTGAGATCTACAGAGATGAGACTGGTTTGGTTGTAGCACTGCTAGACACAACTGTGCTTGGTGTTACATCCCACTCCATGCCCAGCCAACCTAGAAAAAATATGACTCTCAATTATGTGCAGAGAAGCCAAGGAAATGAGTGATTTTTAGAGTCCTAAGACCTTACAATTTCTTTTCCTCAATTCTTTTCCTCAATTTCTTTTCCCTCAATTTCCTCAGGAAGGGTTTGGAATAAGAACTGGGCAAAACAAGCAAAGCATTTTAGCCACACTGAGAATCTTCTGCCTTTTCTCTTTGCTCCCTGTATTATTTAGTAAATTATTTATGTGCCTGTATTTCAATCTCACAGGTGTTAATGAATCTATTCCTGCAGCTGTCCCAAGAGACAGACACAACCCTCTACAACAAAAACAGCCAAGTCACAGTACAAAGGGCCAGGTCAGCATCATCCTGACCTAAATCCAGATTTCCAATGCCTGAGTTCCAAAACAATAAATATTAACAAGCCCCCATAAAATTAAGCAGTTCTTGAAAACAGCTTAGGGGGGAAAAAAATAAACAAACCACTGTAAAAGCAGCAGGGAATGCCTTTTTCAAATAGCTGGCTGGGATTTGGCTTTCCCCAGGGTGCAATTATCTCCCAAACTGTGGGGCAGGACACTCAGAGCAGCTCTCAGGGATTTCATTCTGGGCAGGGTGGGAATCCAGGGCTCTGCAGGTCCTGACCTGGCACTGGGAACTACTCCTCACATTGCTCAGGGCTCCAAAAAAACATCCAAAGGCACTTCTGCCAGCCACTCTGGGAGCTGGGAATGGAAAGGGAAAATCCAGGATGGTTTTAGGGGCTCACCAGCATTTCCCAGACTCACTGATACCCAGCAGGAGATGCTGCACAGCTTGTGAGTGTATTGGCCATTCCACCTGACAAATATTCCCAAAAAAAATTCTCTGTTTCTGTGCCAGGCAGCTGAGATTTTAGCTCATCCTTTTAGCTGTGCTTCCAGTCCTTTTGAAGTGATTTGGCAAGCACTGAGAGCTCCAGGAATTCCCAAGATGTCAAGGGAATAACTTGAATTCACCAACACTCAGCCACTGCTCTGGGAGCCCTCAGCCAGAAGAGTGTGGATACCTCAGCCTGAGCCTGGAATTCATCTGCTCAATATCCAAACATTTCAAGGTGCTAAACTCAATTTGGTTTTGTTTTGAAATAATTATGTTCTCATTTAAAAAGATTCTCTCTGACTTATTAATGCCTAGGGAAACAAAAAAGCTCTCAGAAACAGCCAGGTCCTCATTTGAGAAAATGAGCGTTTGTATTCATTTTGCCAAAATTTCCTGCCCACCTTCACACCAGCCATGTTAAGGAGACAGGTGCTAATCCCACTGATGGAAAAGGAAGGAGATTTTCCTGTAAAATTGTGAAGGAAAGGTTCAACATCACACTGAAAATGATGATTCTGGCTGGAGCTGTCCAAGAATCATCTCCAGAGCAATAAACTCCAGGAATGAGTCAAAGAACAGAATTCCATCAATTCTCTGCTCCCAGTATGGAACAAAGCACCTTTCTGGAGAGGTGAAAATCACTCACTGAGGGCCAGCAGAAGGAGCTGCCTTTAAAAAATGTCCTCACTCTTCACTTTTTGGTCAGAATGACTTTCAGTCCTCACAAGGGAAGCAAGAAAAAAATCAAGTTCAGCCTTAGAAAATGGAATATTTTTTTCCTAATCAACTAAAAGTGAGTTTATTTCTACCACTGGGCCTGGCAGCCGCTCCAGACCTCTCATTCCAACTGTTCAAATCCTTACTCCAACTGTTCCTTTTCAATAAAGGTGTCACACAGCCAGGACAAACTCGGTGCCAAACAACACAAACCAAGAAATGTTCAACACATTCAAGATGGGGCAAGATAAAAATCAGTTCTTACTCCTCTATCAAAAGCTTCTTTTGTGAAAAAGCACCTCAATTAGAATAATAAAGCTGGGCCAAAAAATAGCCACAAGTGTTAAACAATTGCTCACAGAAATATTATTTGCAGTACAATTTAAAGTAATTGCAACAAAGAGATGAATACACCAGAAATAACCACATTATCCACCAGTCCCAGATAGTTGGGAGAGAAAAGCAGCTGTTCATAAATTTATTTAGTGTGGTCCTCATGCAGGAACCTCCAACACTTCTTACAGATAATCTCTCTCTTTCCCCTCCAGGTTATTTGTCTAGACAGATTTTAATTAAATGGCATCGTTCTGGTCACTGATGTGGTGAAATGGATTTAATTTAGGTTCACAAGGTTCCTTCCAGAAGTGTGTGGGAGATTCAAACACCTCTGGGACCTTCCAAGCTCACCCAGAATTGCACAAAGCACCCTAAAAGATCTTTGATTTTATGGGGAAAAACTACGACCCTAAACCAGCAAAATTCACCTCGACACACTCGTTAATTAAACCAGAGTTGGTGCTTCATTAATTACTCTGGAAAATGGATTCCAGTGGCAGGGCAACCCAAATTTGCTTTCTGCTAAAATCAAGGAGTGTAAAGATGGGGAAAAAAGCAGAGCCTAGATATCAAAGCTTTCCATGCATAAATAGGATGGAGGTGGAAATCTTTTCTCTTGCTGCTGGAAGAGCTGAAGGCTAAAAAAGATCCAACCACCCTTAACCACAGAAATTCTCCACAATTCCCATTCCCTGCTCAGCTCCTTGTACAGAAATGCAACCCAGAATTCCCAGAGAGCCTCAAAGGCAGCCCAGGAGGGTCAGAACAGGAATCCCAATTCATGTTCCAGCTGTTCCACACCTGGCCAGGGCAGCTTTTGTGGCCAAAGCCCCTCTGGAATGCAGATCACGAGGTAAGGCTGTGCTGTTCTGCCCCTTGCAAGTTTGGTTTTCCACAAGGAACTCCAGCTGCAGGCACAGCCAGAGCCCTCCAACATTCCCTGGGACAGCAAAACTGCAGGACACTCCTTTGGATCATGAAAAACTGGGTTCAGACCTCTTGCCTTCAGAGCAGGGAAGAAATTCCACCCACTCTGCAACTTCAAAGTGTAACTGGACCTGCAAGTTTGTTTAAGCATTGAAAGAGGGATTCCCAGCTTGTCACAAAATCCCAAGTTAGATATAAATTAAGGAACAGGGAGCCTTTGGATCTGTGTCCCTCTGGGATTGTGGGCTCTCTTTAAAGATTTGCACCACGCAGAGAGAAAAATCTGTGTTTTCTCCATGGGAAAGGTTTTCCAGCAGAGAAATTCAACAAGTCCTTGATAATAAATGCAACCTCCCCAGCCCCAACTTTCATGTTTAGGCATGGATTTGCTATTCCAAGCTAAGCTACAACACATTTTCAAACAATATCCACTATTTCACTTAGAAAAACAGCTTTCCCCACCAATTCCTTAGCCCTCATCTAACAAGACACATTTGCCAACAGCTCTTGAAGTAATTTAAGGGAAATAAAAATTATATAGGTCTAAAATCCCAAATCATTCAGGCAAGACTTTTAAACACGCACCAAGAAATGGTTTTCCTCCAAATATTCCTCACGGAAACATCATCCAGGAGCTGGAAAAACACACAGGGAGCTTGTTCTGGGAGGGGCCCCATGGAAATCTTCACCTGCCCAGCTCTGCCTGTTTGGTTTCCCACCTCCCACTCTTTTAAAAATCATTTCAGCAACCAGAGAGAAAGAGCTCAGATAAAAGGGGCTGGGATTTTTGTGCATCACAGGGAGAGAACTGAACCTTTTCCATATGCAAAGCGAGAGCAAAATGCAAAATTTCCTTGCACCCCTGCACCAGCCCAACTGCATTTGACTTCTAAATGAGCATTTCATGGAATCCCAGAAGGGCTGGAAGGGACTTGAAAACTCATCCAGCTCCCTGCCATGGTCCCAGCGGGCTCCAGCCTGGCCTGGGGCACCTCCAGGGATGGGGCAGCCACAGCTTCTCTGGGAAATCCATCCCAAAACATCCCCATCCTGCCAGGGAAAACCAAAAAAAAATCCCAATCCCATCCAAAAATCCCACCCAGCCCTGCCCTCTGCCACTCTGAAGCCATTCCCTCCTGCCCTGCGCCCTCAGATTTTTGTAAACCTGCTGTCTGTATTTAAAACCAGCTCTAAATACAGAATCCAGCCTCCAGAACTTCAGCCTTCCATTTCCAGTGCAGGAATGAGAAAGGAAGTGGGGAAACACGAGCCCTGTTTCTTGTTTTTAGTGAACACATCCACGCCAAGAGGGCCGAGCCTGAAACTGGGAAGAAATTGGGAATTTTCCCTATTAGTGGAGTTGTTAGAGTTGCAATACAGGGATATATTTCTGGGTCCCAGGCTGCATTTTTGTAACCCGGGCTGCATTTCTGTGTCCCAGGCTGCATTTCATTGCTGCATTTTTGTAACCCGGGCTGCACTTCTGTGTCCCAGGCTGCATTTCTGGCTGCATTTTTGTATCCCACGCTATATTTCTACGTCCCAGGCTGCATTTCTGTGTCTCAGGCTGCATTTCTGTGTCTCAGGCTCCATTTCTGGCTGCATTTTTGTATTCTAGGCTGCATTTCTACATCCCAGGCTGCATTTCTGGCTGCATTTTTGTATTCTAGGCTGCATTTCTACATCCCAGGCTGCATTTCTGTGTCCCAGGCTCCACTTCTGGCTGCATTTTTGTATCCCAGGCTGCATTTTTGTGTTCCAGGCTGCATTTTTGTATCCCAGGCTGCATTTCCATGTTCCAGGCTGCATTCCTGGGTATCAGGCTCCATTTCTGGCTGCATTTCTGTTTCCCAGGCTGCATTTCTGGCTGCATTTCTGGCTGCATTTCTGGCTCACACTCAGCTTGGAACACACAGCAGGGCTGCAAATCATTTCTCCCAAATCCCAGCAGAGAAGCAAAAGGCATTTGCCAATCAAAACAAGGAAAAGAGCCCAAACTCATTGTGTGACAAGCACCAAAATCTGCAAAGCTGCAGAGCAGACTCAGAGCAGTTTTTCCAGGAACCAGAGCAGTTTTTCCAGGAACCAGAGCAGTTTTTTCAGGAATCAGAGCAGTTTTTCCAGGAACCAGAGCAGTTTTTCCAGGAACCAGAGCAGTTTTTCCAGGAATCAGAGCAGTTTTTCCAGGAACCAGAGCAGTTTTTTCAGGAACCAGAGCAGTTTTTCCAGGAACCAGAGCAGCTTTTCCAGGAATCAGAGCAGTTTTTCCAGGAACCAGAGCAGTTTTTCCAGGAACCACAGCATTTTTTTCAGGAACCAGCCTCTGAACTGACTCCAGCTGAGCTAACACTGCAACAGGCAAACCCTCAACTTTGATTTCCTCGCTGCTTTTTCTTGCAAACACAGAGCAGAGCATCTGAGCAACTCCAACTCAGCCAATCCACCCTTTAATCCCCCACAGCTTCCCAAATCCTGCTTTTTGCAGGAGGACACCAATAGCACCTCTCAAGAGTGAAACTCCCACTCTGTCACTCCCTAATTCTGAGTTCACTGAGACATTGATCCTGCTCCTTGGCACAGCCAGATAAGGAGAGCTCCAATCCCTGTGGATTTGTAATCTGGCCATTCTTTAGTGCAGCTGTGCTCCTGTCTTTACTCATTTTCTGCCAGAGGCTGGGCAGCTTTACCAGCAGCACTTCCCAGGGGTTATCCAGGGGCTGATTTCTTAATTACTGATCCCTGGAGCCTAAGGAGAGCAACAGAAGCTGTTCAAAGGAGACAGCAGGGATGAGAAGGAGGGCAAGGGGAGTGGTGGGGATGGGAATTAAACACGGAGAAGTTGTTGAAATCAGCCCAAAAAACATCCTGAGTGCCTCAGCCTCAGGGAAAGGTCTCGTTGTTTAAAGGCAGCATCCAATAAGCCACCAAAAATCCCTTTTCAAAAGTCAGTCTGGTGGGGAAATCACAAACACACATCAAGCAAATCTGTCCCACAGGATCTTGAAGAGTTCAGGACAACTTCAGCACCTCTGAATTTTCTAACGCAGGCATCACCTCCTGACCATGTCCTGAGCCAATGGAAATTTCCTTTTCCAAAGGAAACCTGTCTCCAAGAAAACTCAGGTTTAATAAAAGCTCAGATTTTGTATCCTGCCTCCCAGAACACCCTCTGTGATGGCACCTGACACCTGCCCTTACAGCTGAACACCTGGGAAAGCAAATCACATTTTGAGAGCAATAATATATTTTCAGGAGCATTTTGTTTTGTATTTAAATGTCTCTACCTGCTATCCTTAGAGAAAAGGATGCCTAAGGGACTCCACCAGCTGCCAAATGTGCAAATCTCTATTTTTTAAATTTATTTTACTTGGCTGTTGCACATAAAATGAAAATACCTTAACAAACATGAACCTGTAAAGGTGAGAAACCTGCAAAGGAGAAGCCAAGCTAATTCTAGGGCTGCTTTAAATGAATTTTTACACAAATGCAGTTTCCAGGAGCCAGGTTTTGCAAGAGCTGACACCATTTAGTGCTGTTCCACCATCACTTAACCTCAGAGGGTCCCCACAGCCATGAAAGCTGACAAGAACATCCCACTTGTGCAGAGTTCTAAATCCATTTCCTGATTTGGATGACATTACTGCACAGGAATCCAAACCCAGAGAGCTCTAATGATGATATTGGGGCTGCTCTGAGAGTTCCCAGCGCCCCAGTTCTTCCCTGACATCTCCTAAAGCTTCTCCTCAGTTTGGGAGCCAGGGACAAATCAGCGCTGCAAGAAGCCCTGGGGAGAAAGGGAGAAGGGAACAATAAAACCCAAAAGTTTCTAGGATTGTAAAAAAAAAAAAAAAAAAAAAAAAGAATAATCTTATTTTTCCTCAGTTTGAAGCAACATATTTCAAAACCAATTCCACCCAGGAGCAATCACTGCAAGCAACCTTTGGTCAGTTTGCCAGGCTTGGCTGAAGAATGATGGCATGAATTTGTTCTTGTATCCAGCAGAGCCCAGGATGTGGGCACAGAGAATGATTTTTATTTCCACTCACTTATTTTCTATTCCTTTCACTTTTATTTCAGGAAAAGAAAGATGTGTGCAGACCTAATGTTCAAAAGGGGGGAATTCAAGCCCTTTCTTTCCACCAAGTTTTATGTTTCTACACCTCAGAACTCAGATAACCACAGGCAGGTTTAAAATATATCATT
>VWYI01022574.1:0-57798 GCA_013399455.1 Anthoscopus minutus | reverse complement strand
AATTCTCCAGTCCCTTCCCAGCTCCCTCAACCTCTCCTGAGGTTCCAGTCCCTTCCCAGCTCCATTCCTTTCCCTGGGCAAGCTCCAGCCCTCAAAGAGACCTGTGAGGAGGTGGATACAAGGATTTGTTCAGAGTCTGAAGGACACTTTTGCTGGTGATTCAGGAGCTGATGGAAGCTCTCAGCCAAGGAATGCAGCATTTCCAAGCCCCCCAGAATTTGAGCATTCTAAACAGAATTTACTGTCCCAAACTTAAAAAGCATTTGTTCTATGCTCTTCTGCAGAAAAGAGCTCCAGAAAGGACACATTTTTTTCTTGATCTATGAACAGCCAGGAGAGAAAGTCTGATTGCTCCACAAGTCACATTTTAATGGCCTGGAAAGCAGAGAATTTCAGAAACCACTCATCCACTTCCTTTTACACAGCATATGACACGACACTGGAGCAATGCTTGTTTGTCTCTTGTACAATTACTGTGTCTCAACACAAAACTCAGTGTAAACCATGAGGATTCAGAGCCCTAAACCCATAAACCACTGCCCTGCTGCCTTCTCTCCAGGTTTCTGACCATGCCCATCACCTGAAAGCCAAGGCTCTGCTGGCAGCGGGAGGGATCTGAGAATTGCTGATACCAATCACAATCAATTCATTACCAAGAGCCTTCACCAAAACAAAAATGCAATAAAGGGAACCTGGGGACAACAGAGCAAAGAAAAGCGCCAGGAGTAGCCTCATCTGTTCATCTTTTCTGGCCAGGACACACCACAGGAAACCTCTCCTGGTCCTAATAAAACATGAATTTACTGGCACATTGCAGAGACAAGCTGGGCTTGGTTTGTTTAAACTCTACTCCCAAATACAAGGCCTAAACATCAGCAATTTTCTTGCCAGGGCCCAGAGCGTGCTGGAGAAGTTGAGGATCAAGTAGCTGAGCCCAGAGGCCACAGCCTGACAAAAATCCACCTCATTTCCTAGGAAGCACACTCAGCTTAAGGAGCTGGATTTAGGTCAGGAAGCATCTGCTTGAGCCAAAAAGTTCCACAACTTGCAGCCTGGCCAGAGCCCCCAGCAGCCCAGGCTTTCTGCAGAAGCCAAAACTCAAATTCTCCAACCTCAGCAGCCCAGCCACTGGGGGAAAGTGGAGTTTTTGCCCCAAGCAGTGACAGCACTTCCAAAGGAAGATCTAGAAATAAAGCAGCCCAAACCAACAGCCACGTTGCCAGTCGGTGTAAGCCAAGCTCAGCCACTTGAGGTGCCTCAGCCTACCAGGAGGATTGAATTCAGATCCATTACTCAGCTCTGGGTGCAGGCTGTGCTATCTGGAAGGTAACCAGGGACTTGTGCAGTCTGTCTGGCTCCTTGCAGCAGCTCTGAGTGCTCTGGGAGGGCTGCTTTACCCCACGGTCGCTCCCAGAGGGGAAGGCATCAGCTGCTTCAGCAGCACACAGGCCCACTGCAAATGGAACAAGCTGTAAAAGTGGGAGAATCTCCATGGTTTTCTCTTCTCCAGACTGAAAAGAAAAAGAAAAGTCTCTAAAATTTGTCCAGAACACCAAGGCCTTACAGCTACGCTAAGAAAAGATGCCAGGGGTTTGAAGCGCTCTCCTGTACTTGTTATCTGACTGTTCTGTACCTTCTAGCAGGGACTGCAGATAATCCCAGAACAACAGCCAGCCACGGTGCCAGACACCTGGCTGTGCTAATTACAGGCTGTGCTAATTACAGAAGCTTGGGGCAGATCTGGCACTCCTACCTTGCGAGGCGCTGCACTTCCCCCTCTGTGCTTCGCTCCTCAGCGACATCGTGCCGTACATGCCCAGATCCTTCCTCCCAGGAGCCAAGAAATCCCCCAGCACACCCAAATCCACTCTCCAAAGAGGAACTCAGACTCAGGGAGCAGATCCTGGCTCTGGGACACTGCAGCACCTTCCCAGGGGCTGAGCAGGGAGTGCTCCTGCCTTCCCACCCCACTGCCAGGCTGGGGAACCCAACCCCAGGAGCAGCAACGGCATCAAATCCCTGACAGAGCTGCGAGCCCTGGCTGCCAGGCGGCCACTGAGGGATTGATTTCAGCTGTGCCAGGTGGCTGAGGGTGCAGAACCCGAGCCAGGACACTGCTGAGCAGACCTCTGCACAGGGGCACCATCAATTATGCACACAGGTACAGAGTCAGTGTAGCTTGACCCACCCATGTGGTTATTCATTCTCCATCTCATTAACTCCAGCTGGAGGGCTGCTGGTGGCTAATTCAGATCCCTTGAGGCCCCTCCTCTGAGCAACTTTTCATCTGTTTATCTGAAAACATTTGGTGAGTACAGTGAGGTTTAGAGAAGCAGAGCTTCCATTTTACAAGCAGGGAAATGGAGGCACCTTTTTTCTACAAGCAACTCTCACCCATTCCCAAAACCCCACAGAGCCAGGATCCAGGGAATTCCCATCAGCCCTCATGACCCTGCTCAGGGGCTGCCATGGGCTTGGAAAACCTCAGAAGTTGAGGGATGAATCTGCTTTAAACCACAGCACAGGAGAGAATTCATCCCCACACTCTGCCAGCTTATGATCAGTAGGGAACAGGAGATGCAGATGTTTTTCAGAGTTAGAGAAGGTCTGACACAGCAACCTTGGAAAGGAAGGCTTCCTCAGTACGGTGGTTCTCCTCCTCAGACTGTAAAGGATCCCAAAATTTCATCCTGGACTCCAAAATTTCATCCTGGACCCAAGTATTTCACATTAGACCCCAACATTTCATCCTGGACCCAAAATTTCATATTGAACTCCAAAATTTCATACTGGACCTAAAATTTCATCCTGGACCCCAAAATTTCATACTGGCAGCACCCAGGTTTTGTTGAGGGTCATGGCCAGGAGGCCAGTGAGGAGCTTCTGGTGGCTTTGGGGACCAGGGAGAGCAGGGACATCCCACAGTTACTCCAAGAAGCTTGGGCTGAAGTCACTCAAGTCTCCCAAGTCTCACTGGAGCTGTCTGGGAATAAGAAGCTTTAATTCAATTTGCCAGAGGAGAGGTTTGCAATACCCACCAGAGGATTTCTGCTGCAAGGAGAATTCCCTGCAGCTTTTCCATCAGGCCATTAAGAAACTTCTTATTCCTGACACTGATCAAATAAATGCTATTTCTGCAATGACTGTGCTAGCAGTAACAATATTTCTGCTTTTGAAACACAAACCAACTTTCCAGCTGTACTCAGAGACATTCCTCAAGAACCAGACTTCAGATGGCCTCAGGAGGACTGGATGCAATCCCAGATCCAATCCCAGATCCAATCCCAATTCCCTCTGACCTGAGGCAGTTCACCTCACTTGCTGCTGCTCCCAGCAAGGCCTTTACAGGTCTCAGTGGTGCTGTGAAGGTAAATTATCCAAGGTTTGTGTGTTTGGAAAGATATCCAAACATCAATTGTTAAGCACAAGATCATTTTGACACCAGCTTTTAAGAACAGTTTTAGATGTTGGTGAAAAAAACTCTGAGAAAATGTTCGGGGTGGGGGGTGTTAAGAAAAATCTTAATTAAGACACTTAAAAGCATAACTCATTTTTTTTCTCTAATTAACACAGACATATGTACCAGGCAGAGGAGCAGCAAGGCAAAGAAACTAAAAAGGGAGAGCAACAAGCACATGCAAAAACAAAATCCCAAAGGAAAAAAAACAACCAAAAAAACCCCAAAATACCAAACAACAAAAAACAAACCACCTTATGCAGAGGTAGCTGCAGTGTTCCAGAAACATGGGGAATGTCTGCCTCATATCCTTGTCTGGATAAAGTCCTGCTGCTGCTGCTTTGCTCAGAGATTGGTATTGATTTCAGCAGGTCAGCAAAGCCCCAGGCAGTGGCAGCTCTTTGCTGCTCAAGCCCTGCAGTTTGATAAATGACCATCCTGCAGAAATCAGCTCCAAGCAGGCAAAAGACTGCATGGCCCCCAAAAGGAGCAGCATAATTAATGGCTGGGCTAATTGGGCTGCAGTCTCAGAGGTTTTGCTCCTCCAAGGAGCAATTCAGGCTGCAAGTGGCTCTGCTGTTCTGGAGGCAAAGGACACTCCAGCACCTCCAGAAAACTGGAAACCCCAACAGCTGCTCTCCACTGTCCTCCAGCGCTTATTCCACACAGGAATTACAGGGATGTCACAGCTGAAGGGTTGCAAGTCCACCAAATTAAGGAAAAAAAAAAAGAAATCTGTGTGGTTTTCCGCTCTAATCCCACCATTTCACACCATTGCAAAGCCTCCACCTGCCCAGCAAACCACCAGCTTCTCTTCATTTTTCATTTCATTTTTCATTTCATTTTATTTCACCCTCTCTTCATTTTCTGACTCCCTGAGTCCCACCCTGCCACTTTTGTGCTCCTTTCCTCCGTGGCACTGAGGCAGCAATCCAGGGCAGAATTTTGCAGCAATCTGGAATTAATTGCAAGCACTCTGACAGAGGGGCTGTCCTTTGGGCTGATCAGACAGACAGACAGACAGACAGACAGACACACTCTGCAAATCAGGGTTCCCAACCACTTCTCCTGCTCAGCAAGCTGCCAGTGCTGCCTGTTCTTTAGCACTTCAAGGCTGGGAGCAGAACATGGGTTTTAAAGGAGCCTCTGAAGCAGACTATGGCTCTGTGCAGCCTGGAATGCTTTATCTAGAAAGGTTTTCCACTTTCCAAGTGTAAAGCACTGGTGCTGGAGCAGAATGAAACCCATTAGAGCTGACTCAGAGGCAGAGCCCTCACCAGAATGCCAACCACCCACAGGCAGAACATGATCTCTGTGCGTTCAGCACATGCAGGTAGAGCAGGGAGTGTGGCTGGCTCTGATTCTCCTGCTACTACGCAGCACAAAACTTAATTGCAAGTGTAGCAGGCGCCGCCGCCNGCAATTGTAGCAGCCACCCCCCCCCCCAAAAAAAAAGGCAAAAAAAAAATCATTTAAGTAGTTTAGCAACTTTAACCCCATTTCTTTTCAAGATTTAGGCTCCTTAGATACTTTAGAGAGAAGTATTCTGGCGCCTATTAACAACCAAAGAAAGAAATAAATAAAAGCCATGTCATAAAATGACTTCTAAGAGTCCCAAAGCTGGTGAATGATCCAAGGGAAGACACTCCTTTGAAAAAGTCTCTTCTGGCCTCACAGTCTTGGATTAAAACCTCATCCAAATAATATCACTTTTGAGACAGAGGGATACTTTTATCTGCAGCCAACCTCCATATCAGTAGATATGCTCAGGGAGTTATGCCAAGGTTAGTTAGCAGCTTACTTATGTTTTTCATCTCACACAGTTTCCAAGTGCTCCACAAAAGCCTTTAAGAGCTACCAGCATTAGGATTCTGGGGAAGAAATGCAGTTTGCAAGGGACACACGTTGCCCAAATTCACATCCTAAGGAACGAGCAGATCCAGAGAGCAAACTGAAAAATGGCCAAGCAAAATAAAAGTATTCATTTCTCTAATGTGTGCTAGACAACCTTACCATGAAACCCTTGAGATTAATTAGCTACAGCTGCTAATAATTTATAGCCACTCAGAGAAACTTAGGAGACCTCACATGCCTAAAATGCTCAACTTCTGTAGCTTTAGGAGAAATTATTTTGAGAAGTAAAACTGCCCAAAGCTGCTGCTGGCTGATGACCCAGCTGGACAAAACATGCTGTCACAGAGATCTAGGTGAAAAATCACATTTATTCAGCAGTTATTTATAGAATTATAGAGCAGAATTGGTTGGAAAGGATCTTAAAGATCACTTATTTCAAACCCCTGCCATGGCAGGGGCACCTCCCAGTGTCCCAGGCTGCTCCAACCTGGCCTGGGGCACTGCCAGGGATCCAGGGGCAGCCCCAGCTGCTCTGGGCACCTGTGCCAGGGCTCCCCACCCTGACAGGGAACAATTCCTTCCTGATATCCAGCCTAAATTTCACTTTGAACCCATTTGTCCTTAGTTTTAAACAGGATGAGTATTTAGTTGAGGGGGAAACTGCACTTGTCTTGGTGAGGTCTCTTCCTTTCCAGGGCATTTTTTATGGATGAAATTTTCTTTTTTAAATGCTAAGGATACGCCTTGGAAGAATTATCTCAGGAATTAAGGGGTCTGGATCTCACTTACAGGTGAGAGGCTGGAGGCAGAGCTGTAACTTGGATTTCCATGGATCAGCAGCTCAAAACAAATCATGGATATGATGATGGATTAGGTCTTGGGAGAGGTTGTACTGCAGGTAGGAAAAACAGCTGAGTGCTCCAGCCCCCCTTTGAATTGATGACAAAACCCTGCCAGCCCTGATGGGAGCTGATTCTAAATAAAACACACGTGGCACCCCAGCCCTGCTGCAGCCCTGCTGTCCCTTCCCAGCCTGGGCATAAACAGCAATGTGCTGCCCTGGCCTGCCTCAAGCAAAAACAGCCCTGGAAAAACTCCTGCTGCACTGGAGCCTCTTTTGTTTGAGGATCTGAGGGTGCCAGGAGCCCAGATATGCCAAAGAGCTACAAAACAGCAATCCTTAGGGGAAGGGGAGGGAGGGAGAGGCATTATCCCACATTTCACAGAGAGGGAACAATGGCACGAGAATTTAAGGGCATCACCTCAAGACCAAGCTGCACCTTTCCCCAAACACTCAAAGCTGGAAGTTTGCACTTTTGTCAGTGGATCAAAACTGGGTGAAAAACTCATTGCAACAGAGCATCCTCAGGAAATAACCCAGCTTCTCCTCTTCCACTGCCTCAAAGAGAGCTGAGCATTTGGAATATCATTCCTTACACACTGATACTGAGTGGCTAGAGCAGGGTTTATTAACAGATGAGATCTAAACCACCCCCACCCCTCCTCACCCCTGAAAAAGAAAAGAACAAAATCAAAAACAAAAACAAAAACCAACCAAACAAACAAACAAAAACAAAACCAAAAGGAGATGGGGGAAGAAAAGGAGATAAAGGCAAAAGGGATGGAGGTGAAAGGAAACATCCATTTCACAGAGCTCACATCAGAGCATGAAGCTGAGCTGCAGAGAGGACAAAAAGCAGATAAAAGTCATCAGAGCCTTTTCATGCCAGTGACATCTCTCCCTGGGTCTCTGCCTCAGTCAGCCCCTGCCTTTCCCTGGGGAATGCAGGAGCTCATCCCAGCCTGCAGAGCAATTGCAAGGGGGCTTTTGGGGTTATTTTTAAGATAGAGTCATTATAGCCCCTGTGACTCACTGGCTTGTAATGATGGAAGTGTTTTGTTTGATCTGCACAGACACAGGTGGCCAAATAATTTCTTTTTTTTTTTTTAAAAAAAAAGGGGATCCTGAGGGCGAAAAATCTATTTCACAGACAATGACAAGAGGAAGAGAAGGTTCATTGGAGCAGGGTCTCACACAAGCATAGTGCCAGTTTTAATTTCCCATTTTGAACAGCTCCTCATCCCTTACATCCTTGGCTTTCTGGGGCCCATTACAGAGCTGATCCAAGGCAGGGACTGGGCAGCAGTGGACCAGAGGACACACGGGGACTGAGATAAATTGGGACAGCCTAAATAGAAAATAAACCAAATAAAGACCAATCACTGAAGCACTTCCTGCCCCTCCAGCTCCCTGTCCCCAAGGGGCTTTTGTGAACCATGTTTGTCCTCATTGTCCTTCACAGCTCTTTTCCTGGGATGGTCTAGGGCTGGTGTTGCTGGCCAGAAGTGGCAGTGGCAGCTGGCAGGAAGGACAGGCAGGGCAAGCCCCCAGGATGCTGCTGGGTGTGCAAATGCCAAGGCAGGATCAAAGCAGTGCTGCTTTGATAAAGTCCACGTGAAACTCCTCAGTTAGAAGCAGCCGTGGCCCCAAGTGCCCTTCAGCCACAGCATCATCACCTGAAGGTTGATTTTTCTAACACAGGCACGAAGGAGCCACTCCAGTGCCTTAGAGAGCACAGCAGAAGCCCCCAGAGCTGAGTCCAACTCGTGAGTTTTCACTTTTTTCACTCTTCCTCCTGTACATAAAGAAGCCAAGCAGAGCTGCCCTGGTTTCTGCTCCATATAAATCATATGGTCAGGGAGTGGGGATCACTTTGACAATGAATTAACATTTCTGGGTTGCTATTTCTGTCCCTTTGCTTGCCCAGACACAGAGGCTCAGCCTCTGTAGTTCCCAGATCACAATGTCTGTGTTGTAGGAGATCATGCTTGTGCTTTTGGACATGCCTATTTTTTTTTTTTTTGGAACAGCTCCTACTGAATTCCCCCAACTCAGCATTTTCCTTCCTCTTGCTCTCAGTTGATCAAACAAAATATCAAATGGAGCCCAGGAGCTGTGCAGATGCATTTTCCTCCTGTTTTTAATAAGGCTAGAGGAGGTGCTTTGCTCTGTGTGGTGATTTTGGGGAAGTGAATTGGAGGAGAGAGGAAGAACCTGAAAAATAAGAGGAGCTGGAGCAGAGGTGGGCACAAGAGGAGCTGATGGATGAAGCAGCAGGAGCAGAAAGCAGTGGAAAGAAGTGACAGTGACAGGATGGACAAGTGGGACTCAGACTTCATCTGGGCAAAGCCCTGGCTTTGTTCATCACAATCTCCCCAGAGAGAGAACCAGGCAAGGGACAACATCACCAGGCTGGGAATCATGGAATGGTTTGGGCTGGAAGGGACATTCAAGGTAATTTAATTCCACCCCTGCCATGGCAGGGACACCTCCCACTGCCCCAGGCTGCTCCAGCCTGGCCTTGGGCACTGCCAGGGATCCAGGGGCAGCCCCAGCTGCTCTGGGCACCCTCACAGGGAACAATTCCTGCCAAAAATCCCATCCAAACCCCCCTTCTGTCACTTTAAAGCCATTCCCCCTTGTGCTGTTGCTACTCTTATAAAAATAATACAGAGTCTACAGGCACAAAGAGCAGAAGCAGCTCAAGATTTCCAAGAGAAATGATCTGTTCCAGCTTTGGGAAAAGGGCACAGGGATGCTGGGAGCATGAGGGCAGTGCTGCCACAGCCGTGGGGACGAGCACACGGACCCTGGAGGGTCAGGAGAGGAGCTCGGAGCCTGCCTGGAGGATTTCTGCCTGTTCAGCCCCACCCTCCCAAAAGCATGGAACAAATGAAGATGCCAGAGATCCCAGACAGACCTGGAGACTGTTTGGGATGGCCTCTGACTGCAGCAGGAGCCTCTCCCCGTGCTGACACCGCGGAGGTGCGAGGCAGCGAGCCAAAAGGACACTTAGGGTGCAGCAAAACCCAGGGAAACAGATTTTACAGAGACAGACACTAATTCACTCAGTCAGAAACAAAGCTCCAATTTCCTGGTCTCTCCCCACAGCTGGAATTTTCAGGAGGAAGGAGGATCAGAAAGTCCTGAAGGAGCAGAAATCTCCTCTCTGCATGGCAGCTCACATCCTCCCCACAGCATCATAAAGACCATAACCCCCAAAGAGGAGAACAGTTAATCAGGAGAGCTAATTAACAGTGGGCTTCACAAAGAGAGACTCTCTCAAGCCCACTTCTCCCCTTTTTAAGGAGCAAGTGTTTTAAAAACATATTATTGGGCATATTATATGTTGCAGAACATATATAACATATATATGTTATAAGAATATATATTGAACATATTATATATTTTATAAGAACATATATTTTTGCAAATAGTAAAATAAATGCTATATGTATAATGTTAGAAAACTTTGCTGTATTAATATAATTTCTTTTATTCCTGCTATTCATGAAACTTAGAAATAGTAATGTAATATATCTATTTCTTAAGCTGTAGCATAGTATTAAAATAAAAACTGCTTTTTTTCATATAAGCCAAAGAATAAAAAAAATAATCAAAAAACCCCCCTGCATTCCTAAATTATCTCATCCAGATAAAAATAACAGTGACCAGAACTCCAGGAGAAAAACTGATTAAACCTCTATTATCAAAAAATATAAAACTAAACAGAGCCCCCAAAAAATTAATCTGCTGAGGGGAGGGGGGGAGAGTTAAAACAAAACAAAAAAAAACCCCATAAACTTAAAAAAAAAATTTAAATAATGCATAAAAATCTATAAATACACAACAAGCTAATGCCTTTAAACAACAACCCTTTGTTAATAAAGCCTGCTCTTAGCAAAACATCAAGCACCCAACCGTTTGAACCCTTTGCATTAAATTATTACCTTTATCTCCTATTATCTCTTTTATTAAACTCTTTTATTTGAGCTCGTTGTTCACAGCGGGGGAGGCAGGAGCTGGCAGCACAAGGGTCCCAGCAGAGGGACAGGGTGGCTGCCACCACCTGCTGCGACACACCAGCCCAGCCCAGCTGTCCCACAACGAGGATTCCCTACAAAAAGAGCTGAAAAGACTCGGAACAACCGCTACCAATAACCCTCCCTCACTGCAGCTTTTTGGCTGCCAGACGTCTCAGGTTTGTTTTCATTCCTTTAATTGATCCCTTATTAAATTCCCTCTAAAAAGAGCAAGCAGAGAGCGGCGTGCAGGCGGTTGGGAGAAGCAGCGCTGGCAGCAAGGTGCCCAAAGGGAGGAAGAACAGGAATTCAGGAGGGAAATGAGTCATGTCCAGCTTTCCACAGACAGCAGCCTGGCATGGGGACAGGGGTGCTGCAGCACACCTTCTTTGGGTGACTTGGCACCAGTGATTTGGTGATTTTGATGCCAAAAAAGCCTTCAGAGAGCGCAGAGCAGCCCCGGAGCGCCGTGTGAGGCAGGGTTTGGCCCCTGCTGCACAGCACACGTCACTGGGGCTGGCAGAACTGCAGCTGACCTCCAGCGATGGGAGACACGAAACATCTGCACCCAACACCCTCCAGCAAACTCCCCTCCTTCTCCTCGAGGAAAAAGGCAAGGCTGAGGTTGGGGAGGACACAGCCAGGAGCTCTGGCCGTAACCTGCCCTCTCCAAAATCACCAGCTCCTGATTCCCACCCCACCTTGCTGTCGCCACAATCACCTCCCAAAAAACATCTCCCCACTCACAAGGAGCCAGCTGGATGCGGGGTAAGAGAGACCTCATTTCATTCCCACCTTGTCTAAGACAATGAGGCTGATCTCTGAATTGGAGTGCACGAAGCTGCTTTATTTCCATTTTTGAGATGAGAAAGCAAAGCAGAGCAGGAATAACTGATCCATCTAAGCCCACACTGGGAGCAGGAGGCAGAAAAGGGCCAGTCCCAGATCAGAGCATCCTTCCTCTGCCCCAGGCAGTGCAGCAGGTGAGCAGCTTTCCAAAGCAGTGAGAGCTGCAAGACCTGAATTGCTCATCCAGCAGCCCTGCCTGAACACCTGCCAGGGCTTTCCTCGGTGCCTGTGTGCCACACTCTGAATCCTGAAGTGCAAGACTCTCCCAAAGGCCACTCAAGAGCTTCCTAACCTCGACAGGGTGTTAAGAAGATCAATAAATAAACCAGGATTTTGCTTTGTTACTTTGCAAGAGCGGCTTTTGTGCAGCAGCTGCAGGCAGAGAAACCTCAGCGTTATCATGTCCCCACAGCAGCTTTCTCTGGTAATTAATCACAAAGTTTGTGATAGCTCTGGAGAAAGCTGCCCATAAATAACCCCATGGGACATGAACTGACTGCAGGGCACTTTTCCTTTTGCTAAAGGAAAAGTTTTCATTGTTAGCTCCTTTGTCAGCTCGAGGAGAGGGCTGGGGTTTTACAGTCAGTCACTACCTGATAATCACATGGAAAACCTGAGAGCTTTTTTCCCAAATCATGCACTGGGAAGTAGTTGCTGCAAATCAACATTTCCATTAAGGTTGCACTCCAAACTAGAAGTGGGAAATGAGCAACACTGTGCCAATTTGAGCTGGAGGTGTGAGGCACAGCAGGAGTGACCCCAGCAGGGACATGCGGTCAGTCAGTCAGGAGGCAAAGGATGTCCTAAAAGTCTGCACAAAACTAAGCAGTGTCCTTATTTTAAAAGCAACCAAGTGACAGAATTGTGCTTAAAAAAATAAATTACTGACTATCCAGTGCCTGGACAAGTTATGCTCCTCTTGTGCCTTCCCCACATCTTTACCATGAGGGTGGGCAGGCCCTGGCACAGGTGCCCAGAGAAGCTGGGGCTGCCCCTGCATCCCTGGAAGTGCCCAAGGCCAGGGCTTGGAGCAGCCTGGGACAGGGGAAGGTGTCCCTGGTTGGACCCAGGTGATTTTTAAGGTCCCTCCCAACCCAGCCCATTCCACCACTGGCACCCCCTCGGTGCCATCCTGCACCAGGCTCCACCTGGCAGCACAGACTTGTCTTGTCCCTCCATCAAAGAAAGAAAAGCAGACAGGGATTGATTGCTGCCCCAAAAATCCCACTGGGAATCCTCTCTCCAAGCCAAACACAACAAGCAGAGCCCTCAGACAACTCCTGACCTCCTCCTGCTGCTCCTATATGATAAATTCCATAGTGTTGTGGTTTGGTATTTTGTTGGGAATGAAAATAAGCCTTGCCCAGCTCTCCAGAGCTCACAGTGCCACTTCCAAACAAACACTTCACTCGCTGGCCAGCAGCTTTGTCAGCCCAGCTCGATGTGCTGAGCTCTGCACGGGCTTTGAACACATGCTGGAGTCACAGAGATTGTCTGACCCTTTTTTAAAGCAGTCTCTTTGTGGGCTGCATTCAAACCATCCCTCCAGGCTGCACTGAACAGGGAATGAGCACCACTGGCCAGCCAGCAGCTGCTCCAAGGGCATCCACATCCAAAAAGGCACAAGAAGATTTCTTGCATTCCTCTGGGGGAAAAAAAGAGAAGGGTGAATGAAATAAAAAAAAAAAAAAGAAGCAAGAGAAAAGCTCTTCTCCATGGATTTTCTTCCACCTACAGCCTACTGTCCTAATGATCCTTAAATTGTTTTGCATCCATGCAGAAACTCCTTGTGCTCTTGTGACACAGAGAGAAGTCAGATTTCACTCGGTGCCTTTGGGCATTCATTCAGATTATCTCAACCCTCTTTTTGCTCCATCCACATCCATCTCACTCCTTACCTCCTGCACAGACAGGGATGTGCTCTTCCACGTTGCTTATCTGCCAATTTCCATTTTCAATCAGATGTCTCCCAGCATTCCCAAACTGTTACCCTGGGTTTCTTTGCCTGACACGTTGTAAAAATAACCCAGACTGCAAAGCTTAGTTGATGTTTACAGGAGCCTGTGGAAACTTCCAGCTCACAATAATTAACTTGCAATCAAATTTTAAGCTACATTAAAGAAAAAAATAGAGGGCAGTTCGGGGAGGTGCTCCAAAATCCACTGGTGGGAGACAATGCCCTCTGGGAACAAATGAGTGACATCAATTAATGGGAGAATCCTGGCGGATTAGGTGAACTAACAAAAGTAATAATAATTAACATTAGTCACATGAAACATAATTGACTTCCAAGCGCTTCTGACATTATTTTTCTAATAAAGATGCTGGGAAATCATCAGAGTTGGCTGGAGAGCTTATCAGGGGCCAGCAGAGGCAGCAGGATTAGCTGCTGAGCACGGAGCGTGATTCACCCCGAGCAAGAGCCGCTCAGAAATTTTCAGCAATCGACTTTCTGCTGCTCTTTCATCCCTCCCCAGCTCAGCCCGGGCAGGGGGACCCTGGAGGGACCCTGGAGGGACCCATGCACGGAGCTGCCTGCCAGGAGCTGCCCTTTTTAGAGCTCCACACTGATTACCTGTGGCGGTGGAAGAGCCGTCCCTGCCCGCTTTGGGCGGGGTTTATCCTGTCTCACAGTGATGTTTACCTCTGAGAAAAGCTTCACTTTGCACACGTGAAGTTGGGACACGGCTCCAAGCTGCCTGCTCTGGAACCCAGACCTCTTCCTCTGGGTAAAGTGCCTTTTCCACAAAACCTTTCTGCAAATAGCAGCTTGCTCCACATTTTGCAAGGTGATTTGTCAAGCCCTGAAGATGGTCTAATATTGCAACCACTCTCCTCATTGGAAAAGGTTCCTACAGAAACCGTTCCCTTCTGTCCAGTAAAGTCACAGGCTCCATCAGGCAAAGTCTAAAAAACAATTTCTAGACAAAGTAAGCTTTGCTTTTGGAGCAGCTTTTCCCAAGCCTGAACACGCCACTATCCCAGCCCTCCCTGCCTGCTGTCACCCCCAGGATATCTGTCCCTGCTGACGCATCCAAAGCACATCCATGGTGTCCACAGTGCTTCATTAGTCCCCAGGGATCCTGCTCACTCATTTATTAGTGCCCCTTTCTCCTGTGGGGCATTAGGACTGTTCCTTTTAACTCCCCTGTGCCCAGATGCTGCCTGAAAAAACCACACAGAAACACAGAATGGTTTGGGTTGGGAGGGACCCTAAAGATCAGCCAGTTCCAAACCCCCTGCCATGGCAGGGACACCTTCCCCTATCCCAGGCTGCTCCAAGCCCTGTCCAGCCCAGCCTTGGACACTTCCAGGGATCCAGGGGCAGCCACAGCTGCTCTGGGCACCTGTGCCAGGGCCTCCCCACCCTCACAGGGAACAATTTTTTTCCCCAGTATCCCACTGAAACCCACTCCCAGTGTGAAACCATTCTCCTTGTCCTGTCGCTCCAGGCTTTTGTAAAAAATCCCTCTCCATCTTTCCTGTAGGTGTCCTGAATCATCATCATCATCATCATCATCATCATCATCATCATCCTCAGGTATCCCTGATGCCCTTCCCAGCCCAAAAGGAGCCTGAGTGAGCCCTGCTGGCTGCTCTGGGCCTGGTGCCACCACAGGTGACCTCAGCACGGGGCTGCCACTGCCACGAGCAGCACCAGATCCGTGGGTCTGTCCCCAGTGCCCACCAGCTGGAATAACGAGGATGACTTTGACCCTCATCTGTCCCTCCCTGAGGAACAATGCAGACTTTCAGCACTCATGGTTCACTGGGAGTTAATGTCCCCAGCATGGCATGGTGTCCTTTGTCTCCCATCAGCTGCAAGCCCTCCTCAGCACCTCCCCAGAGGGTTTGGGGAGGATGTTCCCTCATCAGCACCTCCCCAGAGCATTTGGGAAGGATGTTCCCTCCTCAGCACCTCCCCAGAGGGTTTGGGGAGGATGTTCCCTCCTCAGCACCTCCCCAGAGGGTTTGGGGAGGATGTTCCCTCCTCAGCACCTCCCCAGAGGGTTTGGGGAGGATGTTCCCACCTAGCCCTGCCTCTCTGCCCCTCACCAGCCTCAGGAACTGCAGGGTTTGGACTTTGCAGTCATTGCAGAAATCCTGCTCACACTGTCCCAGAGAGCCTGCGGGAGACAAGTTTGTTATGGAGAAGCCAGATCACGTTTTTCCACCCTGAGCATTCTCTTGTCTGTGCCCTCTCCACCCTCCTGTCTCTTCCTCTCTCCCAGCCACGCTGGCAGCAAACACCACAGAGTTTTCTTCCCCCCTGGAGCAGATGTTTCATCTGCTTTTGTTGGTACAAAATGCAGGTCAGGCCCTGGCAAGACACACAAACCCTGAGCTGCTCAGCTAACGATGAGATTAATCCAGGAGGTGGGGAAAGGCACATCCAGCAAGAAAACACAAACCTCCCTTTCTAGCTGCTTTCTACTAATCCCAAAACTTTTATTCCCCAGGATTTCCAGGAGGTGGGAGAGTGCTGGTGTTGCTCAGCACCTCCTGTTTTGCCAGGCTGAGAGGGGAGTAGCGTTAACAGAATTCCTTCTTCCACATCAAAAGAGGGACATTGGGGGTGGCAGTGGCCATGCACTTGTCCTGTCCTCGCCTGCCCGTGACATCTCCTGTGTCTGGAGCATCCTCTGGGATTTCCACTGGCCCCTTGCTGCTGAGGCCCAAAGGCCTGGAACCAAAAATCCCCATTCCCCAGTCTTGGAAAGGAGGCAACAAAAAACACTTCCCGAGGTCGGGCTGAGAGAGGCCTCTCCCCCACAGATCTCCCCAGTTCTGTGTTCCTGAATTGTTAGGTTTGTTCCCTCCCTGGTTTGCCAAGTTTATGCCACCTTGCTCAGCGCTCCTTCACCTTATTTGGAAGTTCTCCAGAATATTTTCCCTTCCCTCAACCCCATTGGCCCTATTTTGCCACAGTGCTCCGCCCCCATGATCCTATTGGTTCCCCCATTCCTAGCCACACCCCCACACTGCTTTACCCTATTCCTATTGGTCCTTGACCCTACAGACCCGCCCCTTCTGTCCCATATTTAAGCCTGTGCCCCCAACGCAGTTCTTTGTTTTCATCCCTGAACCCATTCTAAGCTAGGCTTGCCCTGGACCCCTCCGTTGTTCCCTGGTCCTGAAAAAGGAGCCTTTGGATGCCCAGACCTTCAGAAGAACCCAGCTTTCTCCGAGTTGCTGATTGTTTTAGCAGCGTGCTCCAGGCCCCAGCACCACGGGTCGCTCTCACCTTGCCACTTCCTCCTCCCCGCTCCATGTCCCCAGGTATCCCCAGAGACGGATCTCAGGGTGTTTTTGGGGATAAGACTCATAAAAGCTGCCTCACAGCTTGGGGCGTTCCAGCTCCTGCGGGTGATCCTTTCCCCAAGGCAACATCTGCAGCAACAGCTGGTCTGCTCCCTCCTGATGGCCTGAGGAGGTCTGGAAGTCTTTAACACCAAAAACTCAGCTCTTGTGTACCCTACCCTTTTTCCAGGGAGTTTACAACAAGGATATTTGAAGTAGCAAGGAGAGAGGAACTGCTGACTCTTGCTAACTCTCTATGTTTTTTTACTTCTAAGGTCTCATTTTACAATCAACCGTTGTTTTCCTGATGGTGGATAAATGATCTGTTGACATCCTCAGGGCAGAGAAAGTTCCCAGTGGGCAGCTCTTCCTAAGAGACTGCAACACAACCAACCTGGCATGACATATTTAATATTTGTAAGGTTGGAAAGAAGTGTGAAGAAAACAAGCAGCACTTCTTTAGAAAACGCAGTAATTTTCAGGCTTCCTGACAAAGCAGAACAGCAAACAAGTCACCCAACAAGTCACCTTTAGGCTACAGCCATGTATTTTTGATGACAAGACTCAAATAAATTTTTTATCAGTGTTGTCTCAGTGTAATCAGCAGATCACAAAGCCTCCTGGAGACCAGAGGCAGGAGGGAGCTGGAGGAGATCCCAGCTGCCCAGGATTGGGTGTCTCCTGTGCAGGCTGAGGGATGGCCCTGCTGGGCGTGGTTTCCAAACCCTGGGAGTCCCAAATTCCCGGGGATGGTTTGTGATGGCACCCACTGAGCACACGGGATCTCTGTTACTCCCCAGCTCCATCCATGAGCACAAAGCTCAGCATGGAAAGGTCTTTATACTGATGCCTGAAGTTTGAGCTTTTATATTTTCCAGATTCTGCCCTGCATTGGTGCAGAACTCTGAACTTCATAAAAAGTGTGAGCAGGTTCTGCTCCCAGCTCAGTCACACCCAGCAATCCCTGTCCAGCCCCAGAACCAAGGATTTCACTCTGAACTGCACACAAAGTGCCAGCAGGTTCTGATCCCAGCCCAGTCACACCCAGCAATCCCTGTCCAGCCCAGAACCAAGGACTCCATTGCAGCTCCAGGCCCAAAAAGTGCAGCCAGCAGGGAATTGAGGGGAGCAGCCTGGGAGGGTGGGACTGCAGCACCTGGGGCTGGAATTGCACAATGAACCCCAGTGTGGAAAGGGACCAAAACTTCTCCAAGTGTGAAACTCCTGACCCAGGGCCCATCTGGGGTGTGGCCTCAGCCTGGCTCTTGCACTGCCCATGGTGCATCCTTTGAAGGTAGTTTAATAAATAATATAAAATAAATACATTTATTTATATTATAAATTCATATGATTTTTGTAAATATATATAATTATAATAGCTGTATAATTATATATGTCTTTATAGAATTCTATAAATTTTTGTTTGCTTATTATATTATTTATATGTTTTATTGCTTTAACTCTGTCCAGCCCCTGTTCCAGGTAACTTCTCAAGGCATCAATGCCTGGGAAAGCCCCCTGCCAAAAACGATGGCCAGTCTGGTTTCTCTTCCTTCCTGCTGGAGGGCCAGGGCCAGTTCACAGGATTCCCAGGACACAGATTCCCACACGGACACGCTCCCACCTCGTGACCCCACCAGGGACCCCAAACTCCCCTGCTGCTCTCCCAGGCTTTCCTCTGCCTGAGCCACACACGCTGGCAGGGTGAGTGTCCCCAAAGCCACCCAGGGCTGTCGGCTCCGATGCTGCTGAAGGGAGATGTCCACTTCCTGCCTCCCCATTTGCATCATTTACTTTATTTACAGGCACTGACAAATTCTCTTCTTCATGGAGCTGGGCCAAAAGCAGCAAATGACTGCTCCTTCCCCCTCCTGAGGGCCCAGAGCCCAGCGCACAGGGAAGGCATTACAACTATGTAACCTGGGGTCACATTTCGCCCTGGACTCAATTACCAAGGGTTAAAAATGGAACAAGACTTTACTTTCCCATAGGAAAGTCGCTCTCTGTTGCTCAACTGCCTCCAGCAGCCTCCTGACACTTCCACAGAAAGCAGCATCCTCTCCTCAGCTCTGCTTCAGAGGGAATTTCTCCGTGCTGGCAGCTCCCCAGCTGACAGCTCCTCTCCAGGCCACCTCATCCTGCCTGCATGGAGCATCCCGGGGTGGCTGCTCCTGCTGGGGGGGAGCCTTCACACCACAGCAGCAAAAACAGCCCAAGCACCGCAGTCCTCTGGTGCAAAACCCCCTCTCACACACAAACAGGCTCCATGAAGAAGATGGAGATGATTTCTGCTGGGAAAAAGGATCCAGGAAAAACGTCTCTCTGGAGGGTGGAAGAGGCAGGGCCAGAGCTCCATGCCAACTGCTCCATGCTGTGAAAATCCCTGCTCTGGGGGCACTGACAGCATCATCACCAAGCCCTTCCCAGCTGCTTTCAACCCCTCAGCAGACGTGGCCCGTGCAAGGTTCGTGTCCCACACGCACAGGGGAGCACAAACACATCGGGTTTCCCGTGCTCATTTACCCCCCACTGCTGCTCCTTCTGCAGCAGCCAGGGCTCCCCTGAGAGCTTCGGGCGACGTGAGGTGAGAAGGAGGAAAATGAGGGAGACGTTTCTGGAGCAGAGTGAGAAAATGCAGCAGCCCTCGGACTGGAGGGTTCCCAGCTGGGCTGGGGGTTCTGCATCTGCTCCTGCACAATGGACAGAAAAAATTATCTGGCAGGAGAAGGAAAAGTCCAGTTCACGTTGATGAGTCTTGTTCAGAGACCGCGCTGCTGCGGTTGCCAGTCCTGTTCAGCTCATGCAGGCACCTCGCTGTGCAGCTCCACCCATGGGCAGCTGTCCTTGCCCACCTTGCCCAGAACTCCCTCACGCTGCCCTACAGCACAGCTGGACACTTAGTGAGTGTCCTGCTGGTCAGGGCTGGCACAGGCCCTCCCTGCAGAGCTCCTGGGACACCCTCGTTGTCACCTGAACACCCCCAGGCACCACAGAGGAAAGGAGGGGCAGCACGGGGCTGTCCTGGGGAAGGGTTTGGTGTCCTGGCAGGATTCCTCAGGGCTCACTCAGGCTCCTTTTGGGCTGGGAAGGGCATCAGGGATACCTGAGGATGATGATGATGATGATGATGCTTCAGGACACCTACAGGAAAGATGGAGAGGGATTTTTTACAAGAGCCTGGAGCGACAGGACAAGAATGGTTTCACACTGGGAGTGGGTTTCAATGGGATACTGGGAAAAAAATTGTTCCCTGTGAGGGTGGGGAGGACCTGGCACAGGTGCCCAGAGCAGCTGTGGCTGCCCCTGGATCCCTGGAAGTGTCCAAGGCTGGGCTGGACAGGGCTTGGAGCAGCCTGGGATAGGGGAAGGTGTCCCTGCCATGGCAGGGGGTTTGGAACTGGCTGATCTTTAGGGTCCCTCCCAACCCAAACCATTCTGTGTTTCTGTGTGGATTTTCACAGGGGAGGATGGGGGCCAGGTCTCACTCACTGCAGGGATCAGTGTTCCAAGAGCTTTCCTTGGGCTCACATCTCCAAAGAGCTCAGCACCCAGCACAGGAGGGATGCCAGCAAACCTGGTCCCCAGGGTGAAAACCCCAGCATCCAGAACACTCCAGAAAAACACAGGCAGCCCCGTCTATTCTCTCTCCCACACACACTGCAGCACATATCATTTCCACCACAGCAAGGGGAGAGATATACATCAATGATCCTCTTTCATTTCTCTTGCTGAGAGCTGCTGGCTGCAGAATCTGGCAGCCAAGGAGCTGTGGTACAGCTCCCAGAGCCGCTCCAAAGGGGAGCAGCAGCTCCACACACGGCCCCATCCCTGCCCTCTGCCCTGTAGCAGACCAGCCTCATTTCTATAGCTCATTAAAGAGGGATAAAAGTAACCTTTAAAGGTTGCTTTCATGTGAAACAAGTCTAAAACCAAACAATGACTTGGCAAGGAGTGAATTGGATTTTTAAAAGCGATGTGTTTTACTGGAAATCTTACTTCTTTCCGTTTTTTTTTATTTATTTCCTCCTTTTTTCTCCTTTTGAGCCTGATGGTGGATTATTTTTCCTTGACACAATCCCGCCTCCGCTGTGATAGATGACGGCACATTTAGCAGTGTTCAGCCAAAACTTTTTATCTCCATATGGAAGATGGATGGACGAGGACTCTGAAGCCCTCATCAGTTCCTTCAAGAACAAAAAAGGATCCAGCCCAAACCCCCTCCCAGGTTTGTTTAAAATACACAGAGCACAGGGCAGACCCTGTAAAGCTCCATCCATCTGGCACCATTTTTCTGTGTTTATGAAGCCAAAGGCAACGTGCACTGCTGGAGACCTCCAGCCACATCCCTGGAAAACACCAGGGAGCTGCAGCTTGGATGGGCTTTGTGCTGGGGGCCAGCACTGCCTGCACCTTCCCCTGCCTGTGTGGGGCTGAGGAGATGTTCCCAGCTCTCTCAGCAGGGATCACACACAGCTCCTTGAGGGCAGAGGCTGGAAAAGCCAGAGAAGAACCAAATGGCTGTTGGGAAAAAAAAATAAAAAATAGCAGGCACTGCATGACTGCAGCCAATCCTTGTAGGAATGGACAGGGCAGGAGAGCCAGCCTGGATGAGCAGGAGATGGTGGAATTACAGAATGGTTTGGGCTGGAAGGGACCTCAAAGATCATCTGCTTGCAACCCCTGCCATGGGCAGGGATGCTTTTCACAAGCCAGGGAGATGAAGGCTGGAAGAATGAAGATGAGGACCTGGAAGCAGAGAAGACGAGGCCCTGGAGCAGCTGTGGGCTTTGCAGGTTGCTCCCAGCATGGGTGACTTCCCTGCACCACCCCAGGCCACACACATTTGCTGAGGTGAGGGAGCAAGCAGGTGATGCTCAGGACTCCAGGTGAGTCATGGAAAACGGGAAATCCATCAGCATCACAGCTCCTCTTCCCTGCCTTTGCTTCTCACAAGGGACGAGCCACAAGCCTTTAAACAGCAACCCTGAATGCAGCTGGAGTGCCACATCCCACAGCACCTGCTCCCAAACCCCTGAGCACTCTCCTAGTGCTCCTTCCCACCTGAACCAACAGAGCAGAGGTTTTGGGTGAACTTCCCTGCAAGATGTTAGCAGAATTGCAGAGAAAATTTGCCTGGAGAGCAAAAACCGGGAGCAGGTAGGGCAGAAATGGCACCAGAGGATGGGCACAGGAGCTGGAGACTTGTCCACCTGTAAGGAAAACGTCATGGCCAGGTCCTGGCACGGGGTGCAGCAGCAACAGCCACCACACAAAACAACACATGCACCACAGCACTCCCACACCTCATTAATTATGCCTGGGGCTCCCAACACTGCGTGCCAGAGAAGTTACCTAACCAGCAATAAAAACTCCTTTGGCCTCGTCTCTGCTACAAAAGCCAACACTCCTCATCTCATAAAGTACAAAAAGCCCCCAGATGTTTATAAAACTCTGTTGGGCAGCTCAGTGCAAATGTTGTTTATGCACCAGGGGATCAGGCCTGACCATCCAGCTGACAGGAGCTTTGCAGAAGCTCTCATGGGGCAGCAGGAGGATCCTCCCCAGCTTCCCTCAGCACCAGAGCTGTGTCCTCAAGCCACCATCTCCTGTCACTCCAACCCACTGACCACAGCTGCTTCCAGTGCAACACCTGCTGTCCAGCAGGAGCAGCAGGCAGGAAGCAGTTTAGATTAGGATTAGATGGGATCTTGGGCAGGAATTGTTCCCTGTGAGGGTGGGCAGGCCCTGGCACAGGGTGCTCAGAGCAGCTGTGGCTGCCCCTGGATCCCTGGAAGTGCCCAAGGCTGGGCTGGACAGGGCTTGGAGCAGCCTGGGATAGGGGAAGGCGTCCCTGCCATGGCAGGGGGTTTGGAACTGGCTGATCTTTAGGGTCCCTCCCAACCCAAACCATTCTGTGTTTCTGTGTGGTTTTTCACAGGGGAGGATGGGGGCCAGGTCTCACCCACTGCAGGGATCAGCTTTTCATCCACTCTGCTCACACATATGGATGGATAAACACACAGGTCAGCGGCAGGTGCTGCCCACACCAGCTCACCCACAGGGACATCACAGCTGGGTTTTGTGCACCCACAGGGCTCCTGCTGCTCCCAGGCCCTCTGCTGAGGGCTGGAGTGCCCTGGGTGCCCTGCGGGGCTCGGCTCTGAGCATCCACAGAGGAGCTCCACGGGGATCCCCCAGTGCCAAACACCCTCCCAGCTCAATGGCAGGGAGCAGGCCGAGTAAACACAGAGTGTATTTATTGCTCCTAGGAAATGCTTTCATTTCCCCCCTCCTCCTCCATGTTCAATTCAAGAGAGCAGCAGCGAGCTCCGGAACGCTTCTCTCCGTGCTGTTAACCATGGGAAGTGAACACACTGCTAGCTTGGACAGATCATTATCCCTTCATGCACGGGGCTGAGGAAGGGGGTGGCAGTCTATAATGACGCTAATTAAGTCCTTAAGTGTCTTGGTAAAAAGCAGGTAAGGCTTCAGCAGAAGGCAGAATATTCCATTAGGGCAGGCTTCACCGTAGACACAATGCTGCATAATGGGATCCTGTAATTATGCCTGCACTGCAGAGACTTTTAAAAAAGGAACCCTGTTTTACATTCTCAAATGCAAACAGCATGAAATGATGTTGCTTAGAAACCTTTACACTCCTACAGTGTGTGCAAAAAAGTTATTCCAGACATCTGTATTTAAAATAAAATTTAAAAACAATCCTAGCGCACACACTCACATGGATCTTGGCTTCACGGTGAGTGATGAAGCCTATGAAATGTCAGAGGAAATTTAAATTAAAGAAAAAAACCCGACACATGCATTTGAAAAACTTGAGCAGCTTGTTAAGTCATTTCAGGTTATGTCTGGTACTGTTCCACCTCACCCCTTCACACTGAGCTGCATCTCCCTGCATTGATGGTGCCATTTGTACCAATCCAGCCTGAGAAGCTCATCATTATTTCCCGAGTCATGCTGACCTCAAATACCTGGAAAGTATTTTCTTTTCTAGAGAAGCCACCTCTGTTTTCACTCCAGAACAGGCACACACAGAAAGCAGAGCACTGCCTAGGAGCTGGGGTCACAGGAAAACCCCTTCAGCACCGAAAATGTGACGATTTCATGGACAAGTCACAAGCAGGGCACAAGACCCAAACCCCACTGCTGCTGGCTGCTTCTCCAGGGCTCACCCCAGGCTGCGAAGGGCAGAGGGACACCAGAATTTCCTACACCCAAGGTACCACAGCCAGATCTGCAGCAGCCCATAAAAACCAGCATTTTGCCAAGCATCATCCTGATCCTTCCTCCTGTAATCCAGGCATCCCACAGAGCTGGCAGGGCCCAGCAGGGAAAGCTGTGCCTCGACGCCAGCAGGCAGGAGGGGATGGGGATCCTGCACCCAGCCAAGCAGGAGCGATTGGCAGCTTTGCTCCGTGACTCCAAACCCCCCAGCCAAGGCTGCCACTGCTCTCCCCACCCTCTCCTCCTCCTCCTCCTCTTGGAAAAGGTCACCCCTCTGTGCCTGGCAACGGGAAGCGGCAGGCACGGCTGATGGATGCGTCACAGCTGCCACCACGCTGGCACAAAGGCCAGCGCCGGGGATGTGACAGACCTGCCACAGAGCCACGTGTCCCAGCCAGCTGTGCCTGCCACGGAGCTGCTGCCCTCTCCCCCTGCCAGAGCTCACACCTTGCAGGTTTGCAGGCATCCTTTTGCCACTCCCTGCTGGCAGAGGGGCACGGACGCAAGAGATGGAGCCTGGGTGCCCTCGTCAGCTGAGAAAGGTGGGTGAGCAAAGGTGGAAATTCCTACAGGGAAAGGCTTTGTTGATGGGAGATGGGAATCAGCAGCTGTGCCTCTGGTGCAGTGGCCAGACTCCAGATTGTCTGAACTGTGCCAAGGAGCTGGAGCTGTGCCAGGGGAGGGTCAGGTTGGATTTTGGGAAAGCTCCCCAGGGAATGGGCACAGCCCTGAGGCTGCCAGAGCTCCAGGAGAGCTTGGACAGAGCTCCAGGGATGCCCAGGCTGGGATTTTGGGGTGTCTGTGCAGGACCAGGAGTTGGATCCTTGTGGGTCTCTTCCAACTCAGAAGATTCTATAAATCTATGAGCTCTACATGAGGCAGCTTTTCTCAGCCCTGCTGGTACCTGAGGTCTTTTCCAAGATTCCCTCAGTCCTCAGGACTACAGTGGCCAGAACACATCTGTCTTAAAATCACCCTTCAGAAATGTCACTTTTCTCTCTGTCCACCACAAAGAACTTCCTCACAATCAGCAGATTAGCTCTTCTGACATTTTAAATGGCAGAGAAAGCATCTTCTCAGCACACAATTTTCTGCTGTCACCTGGGAAGGTCCATAGGCAGCATCACTGGGAATTCCAGCTCACACACTTGGCTCCTGCAGGTGTTTCAGCTCCTGCCAGGGAGCTCTAACTGGTGCTGCAGGTATCTGCAAGCTGCTTCACCCGTGGATGCCGAGGATCCAAAGCTGGAGCCTCACTCTCCAAATTCCTTCGCACTGCTCTGGGGCAGGAAGCGTTGCTCACACCTGGATGCAACAACTGCAGTTGAGCACTGAGATGCTTTAAAGCCTTCTAGTAAAGCAGGCATGAAAAGTGTGATCAAATGTGAGAATTTGTGCCAGGAAGCAGATGCTGGCCAGCTTCTGAAGGCAAATTCCGCACCTCACCCCGCTCTGGTCCAACTTGGAGCCAGCTTCAGGAACACATCCTTCCTGGGGGAATGTGCACAGAGCAGCACAGCCCTCCTCTGCCAGCTGCTCCCCTCCCTCCCACTGGGGCAGGAGACAACCTCTGCACAGGCACATTCTTCTTCTGCCTTTGATTGTTGCTAAGAATAATCGATACGAGCAGCGTGGCTCAGCCTGTTCTCACCACTGCTCGCTGCGGGGTGGAGTCCAGGGCAGATCGAATGCAATTCCATGGAATTCCATGTGCAGGGAGCTGCTGCTGCTGGTGAGTGGGAGCACAGGCAGGGGCTGTGCTGTGCCCCAGAGAGACGCGGTGCTAAAGGGCAGGACAGGGCTCACGGAGAGAAGGCACGGATGGAGCCTCCAGGGAGTGGGAGGGAAGGGAACAGGAATGGAAAAATGGAGAGAAGGAGCTGGGTGTCTCCATGTGGGAAGCTGGAAATCCTGTGAGCTTTGAAATAATGAGAGGATGTTCAACCCATTGTAGCCACACAACATCTGTCATCTCCATCCTGGTACCTGCAGCCACCTGAAAACTCAGTGTGTGCTCCCCAGACCTTCTGCTCACTATCAAAGTCCAGGTGTAAACCACAGCAGCTACCAAGTTATTTTTCCTGATCCCTCAATGGTGAGACCAAACAGTTAAAAGGACAAGCCCAAAGAAGCCTGAAAGATAACACTGCCAAATAAAACATCCTGGCAACTTCTGCCCACGGCTCCAGAAGAAACCTCAGAACAGCAAGGAGGTCTCGTTCCTCCTGCACGTCTCATTTGAGGGGCCAGAGCACATCTGATTTCTTGTGGATAACTCAGCAAAGCACAGGTTCCATCTGGCTGCATGGATAATGGATATTTTACAGGGGGTGAACAGCCAAGAGAAATAAAGCAAAAGCCTAAAATTGCTCTTAGAGACGGGAACTCAGACAAGCAGCACCTGCAGAGCCCACGGGATCTTTTCACCTCCTGCCCCAAGAACCCAGGACTATAAAACCTTTGAAGTTATTTCTGCTGTGCCTTTTTTTTAAAAAAAAAAGAAAAAGCCATTTCTAAAGGCTTGATTCACCAATACAGAATGTTCCCAGAAAGAGTTAAACACAGGAAACCTGTTGATTAATTTACAGGCAACAAGCTGCACTAATAAAGCCCCAGGGACCTTAATCAAGCTGTTTGCTGGTTGCCAGACCAAAGCAGGAAGATGGGCAGAGCTGTCAGGATGGATTAGTGTTTGCCCACTGGCAACACTGCTCCTGAATGGGAGAAAGAGGGGGAGAAACTCACACAGAAAGGTCTTTTCCAGCCTGAACCGTTCTGTGATTCTCTGGAGGGGAAATTATGTGCCTGGAGCTGGCTGGATGGCTCTGGAGCTCCCAGCCTACACAGGGCATGGGTTTGTGTCTTGGGTTTTACCCCCATTGTTTGCAATTCCTTCCAAAAAGCCAGGAAGGAGCCATTTCTTCCTCTTTTTTTTCTTTTTAAAAAGACCCCATCCTTTTCCATTCAATACATTTTTCCTGGTCCCCCTTCTCTTCCTATTCCAGGAGAGCTGAATGAAATGAAGTTGTTTATAATTGACCCCGTTTTGAAGGGTTTGGGTGACACACATTGGGGTCAGGATGTTTTGCAAATTCAGCTGAAGCTGAAAAGGGACAATTTCCTTTCATTGTGACAACAAAGCTCGGCTCTGGTGCCCTTTTCTCCCTGTACCACTTACAGTTCTGTCCATGGGGTTAATGCAGCAGAATCCGAACAAACCCTCTGCCTTCCATCCTTTAACCAACAGCAAGGAACCCAAGCAGAATCAGTGCTGGAATAAGTCAGAATTACAGATCTGAACTCTGGTTATCTGCAGGGAAACTTTTCAGTAACTTTTTCAAACCTTTAAGCAACTAAACTTTACTCAGCCTGGCAGCTCTTTTCCTTTTTCTACATGCTGCCAGGAAGCCTCTGCCTTGGGGTTCCAGTTGAGCAGGCTGCTGTGTGGCCAAGAGGATGTGGAGAGCTTGTAAAACACCTGACTCCACACAGGAACCAGCAGAAAAGGCCAAAAGATCGATTTTATTTTGCTAAAGCTTCACAGGCCAAAACAAAGGAGCAGAGAGTTGCTCAGCTGTGAGTCTTGCTCACATCAGGTATGTTTGAACAAGGCCATTTCCCCCACCAGCTTTCTGCTGTTCCAGCCAGCAGGAATGAAATCTGCCATGGGAATTCCTGCAGCTGAGTGCTACAGATCCACTCAGCACAGCTTTGATAATTCACACCAGTCTAAGATCACCTTCTCCTGCATTTGCTGCTCCCCTGAACATCACTAGCTGCATGTTGACACCTCAAGATCTGCAGCCACGAGGGGATAAAGGGGATGGTGAGCACTGAGAAAACCCAAATGCAGCTGAGGATTAGCAAAAGCAATTATGACAAACAAGTAGTGGAAATAATGATTCACCAGGAGTTGAATCAGATGTGGAACCCAAGTCCTGCACTCGGATTTGGTGATGGCAGTGAGGATTCCAGGCCTACAGAAGGCATTTTTAAAGCTATTTAAATGCACAGAAAGCCCACTGATAGTCTTGCAACCCCACATTTTTGTCTACCCTACTACCTTTCAGACAGACCTTGGAAAACATCTGTGGAAAATGTCTGTGGCGTCCTTCTCACCCCACAGACACCCCCTTTCCTTTCCAAAACCTAGAGTCAAGAGGAAGCACAGCAAAACATGGATGCCAGATGGGAAGAGCTGTGTGAAAGTTTGCATCAGGCTGAGTGAGAGGCTCAGTCCCTCTGAACCACAAGTACAGCAGCACACAATGTTTCCTAGCAGATCTCAGAGCACTTCCAGGGCTCCTCAGGGAACGCTGCCGGTGTCGCGGTATCCCCCTGGATGGCTGGAAAATGTGGGGAAACAGAAATGCACGACCTTGCTCAAGGTGAAGAGCTCTTCTCCCTGCTCTAAAGAGGACACTGGATCCTCTCAGTCATTCCCTCCCCTTCCTGGAGAGGGAACACCCCAGGAGCAGCCAAATTCCACAACAGCTCCAGCTGCGGGATTTTCTCTGGGCAGAGACAGCAACACCAGGCCTAGAGAGACCCCAGTGACCAGGAACACCCTCTGATGAGGCAAGATTTCCATTGCTCTCACTGGGAGCAGATCTGAAGCTGGAACAAGGCTGGCACAGAACCCTGAGGAAAGCTGAGGCCCATCAAACCTGGGCTAGCTCTTGTCACACCAGCTGAGCAAAACGACCTGGCTCCGTTCATGTCAGCTCTCCATCTGCAAAGCTTCAGGTTAAAACATTGCAGCTACAGAATAAAGTCAAGTGTCAAGTGACTCACTACCATAAAGATGAAATAAGAAAGCTCAGCCCAAGTCCCTCCATCCCACTCCAGGCTCAGCAGCCAAGACTTTCCCTCATCAGCTGCAAACGTCCTGCCTTGCCAGTGAAGTCACCAGCAAAAAGCCAATAGAGCTTTTTTTCATGTTTTTTATTCTCCCTGCAGTGCTCAAAGCCCGTGCAGCAGTTGGATCCCCACAGGCTGTAATTCCAGCACCCCTGACATCCCAAATCTGTGCCAGGAACGTGCTGAGGCCACGCTGACACACAGCACCTGCCTGGGCCAGCCCCTTCCCAAGGGCTGGGGTGGGAATTGTTCCTGCTACTCTGCCCTGAGCTGGGAGAGCTGCTGAGGAAGGGGTGCTCATATGGACTCCGATTTTTGAGTGGGTGAGCTGCCCTGAGGGAGAAACAACACAGGAGGATTTTCTGTCATTGAGGCTGCTGAGGTTACCCTGATGAGCAAACTCATGGTGGTGAGTGGAACTCCCTCACCACCTTCTCCTCCCTTTGACAGAGCTAACCAGGGTCCCAGCCAGCTTCTAATCCATGTTTGCACTCCCCTGGGTGCAAAGCTGCCAGGGAGAACCTCTGGGAAGAGAAGGAAGAACATGCTCCAAGGGATTCGTGCCCCTACAAGGAGCACCAGGCAGACAGAATGGACCCAGAGCAGGTTCAGTGTCAGAGCCATCATCACCCAATTTCCCAGCCCAAGCAGTGCAGGGTTCCTGTCACAGCCACACAGGTTCTGGTTGATGGCCAAAAAGCCAATTTTGCCCATGGGCTGCCCCAGTCCCCTCCTGTGGTCACTTTGTTTGCTGGGCCTGTGTCCCCAGGGCCGTGAGGAAAGGCAGAACTGACCCTGCTCCAGCTCCAGCTCTGCTTAAAGGTCCCAGGGGTTCTGGGACAAAACCCCAGGACAGCCTCTGCCATCAAAGAGAGGAGGAAAAGCCTGGCTAAGCCAAGAGTGACTCAATGGCAACAACTGGAATGCAATTTCCCAGCAAAAAGCAGAATACAGAGACATCCCAGGCTGTCCATCATAAGACAGATAAAGATGAATCAGGGAAGACAAAAATCAGTAGAGAATGGGATGAAGGAAAACGTTCAGAACTCAGACCACACCAAAAAAGTAAACAGACAAAATACCCATATTTTTTCTTCACTTACTGTAGCAGAAAAATGACATGAAAATAAAGAATATAATCTTCCTGAAGCCACTGGAGCATGATTATAAATTGCAGCTGCCAAATAGCTGAAAACAAAATCAAACCTGGAGATCACTTGCAGGAGAATAACTCTGTGGGTCACCTCGATCTCCAGCAGTTACAGAAGGGAAAAAAATGCAGGGGAAGTAAATTATTTATGTCAGTCAAGCTTATCTGTCAGATGGATACACCTTTCCTACCACAGCACATTTCTGGGATTAATGATCAGGCACTATCTGGAGCGGGGCAGAAGTAAAACTGAAGTGATTTGGTTATTGGGGAGGAAATAAAAAAAAGATATATTACCCAGCTCAGCTAACAAACACTGGATTTCAGAGGAATATCTCCCTGAAGCAGGAAAATTAGACTTTATGCTAACTAAAAAATAAAGCACTGAAGGATAGCAAGAACAAGAGCTCTGCTGAAAAGTGCATCCAGGAATGACAGTGGTGCCAACGCCTGATAAACTAATTAAGATGCTAATTAAAACCAGAGCACTTTCCCATCTGGGGCTCCCAGCAGAGACTGGGTTTGGCCTGAACGAGTCTCACTGGGGAAAGGATGAAGGAATTGCCAGAGCCCTGAGTGACAGCAGAGGGTTTTGTGCCCAGTTTGCTGAGGCCCTGCACCAGGGGCTGCGAGGACACAGCAGAGCCACGGGAAATGGAAAAGCAGCAGCAAAGGACTCAGGCAGGAGAAATAACCCAGGAGTTTCATCAGAGCAGTTCCCTTACCCCAAAACTCCCCAGGGAGATCACAGTTTATCAACCCAGAAAACAGGTTGAGTGAGCAGGGGTTAAAATTCCCTCTTTTATACAAATTGTTCCCGAAGGAAAGCTGAGGAAAGTTTGGAGGAGCAGCTGTGGGTGGTGGTGGCTGCTGCCAAGGTGACACCTTGGTTCACCCACCAGCATGGGCAGCACCCACGCTCTGTGTGAGCCCAAAAATGGGTGAGAGCAAACTGGAAATCAGCTCAGAGATGTGGAATAAGGCTTGGGAGCCCATGGATGCCAGCGCTGGGAACGGTGCAGGGCCTCAAAGTGATGAGAAGAAAGCAGAGCAAGGAGGTGACAGTCCCAGGTTTCACTTCCTCCTCTATGAGAAAGTTACTGACTAAAAAAAAGATATTGATGGTCTGAAATGAAGGTTTGGAAAGGCAGCATTTGCCAAAGTTTGTGCTGGGTAATCCTAACTCAGCATTCCTGGCTGCTCCTCCTTTCCAGGGCACGGAGCAGGTGTCCATAAGGACTGGGAGAAAAAGCTGCATTTAAGGGTAGGCAGTGTGTGTTTATCTTTGCAGCCTTTCAGAATGTTTATTTTGGTTTGGGTGTGGACAGACTCGTTGGAGGAAATGATTTAAAAGACACCACATAATTGCACAAAAGCACATTGTGTGGCAATAACCCTCCCATGAAATTCATCCCTCGCTGAGCCACCGCTGCAGGGCTCCCACAAAAACCTGACAGGCTCAGCCCAGCCTGGGGCTTTTCCCCTTGCTTTTGGTGGCACTGAGGGACACCTGGCTTAGCACAGGTGCCCTGCAAGCAGCTCAGCCCAGAGAGTGGCAGGAAATCCTGAACTGAATCCAGCTGTGGGTGCATCTTCACCAGATGTGGTGACTCCTCCCCTGCCGTGCCGCAGGAGCTGAGCTGGGAATGCCAGCACCCCCAGTCTGAAGAGCCAGGAGAAGGTGCCAGCCTGGATGTGCCCCTGGCCAGCAGCCAGAACAGGCTCAGTTATGGGATGATCCCTCATTAGAGAAGCTGCTGATAACGAGATTTCCACAAGCACTCCCAGGGCACTTTGCTGCTGCCCTTAGGAAGGGCTCAGAAGGATTTGATCCCAGCTGGAGAGGCAGGGATAGATTATTCCTATTGGAATTTTACCACCATGCCCTGGAGCATCTGAGACTGGTAAGGTTTGGGTCCATGGGAAAGGATTCCTGCAGCACCACCAGGGCCTAGGAAAAGCTCCCTCCCCCAAACCACTTCACTGTGAAAAAGGTGGGTGGAGGGGAAGGCAAAGGGTCATTTTTGGTTTCCACTGGCACCAATTACGCCTCTGGCACGTCGATGGAATTTTTTTTTTTCCCATCATCAAGATAGTGAGGTTGGGCTTTTTATTTTTAAATAAACAAAGGCTGTAATGGGCAGTCTGTGCTGGGGCAGGTCTGGAGCCTCCAGCTTATCAGAGCTGTCACGGGACACAGAATTTTTGTTCATTTTATCTGGGGGGGAAAAAAAAAAAAAGAAGAAATCATTGAAGCCCAAAGGGGTGGAAGGGAGGTCTCCCTTCTCTCCAGCAGCTCCTGGATTTAGCATGCCAGCTTTGACTGGAGGCCACAAGGGAGCAGACACAGCAATTAGCAACCAAACAGCTGCTGCTGCCACCTCCAGCTCTGCTGGGACTCCAGCACTGGCAAGCAATTAAAAGTTCACATCAAAGCCCACGATTCCCATCTCCAGGGGCACATTCATAGCCCTGAGAACAGCCCATGCCCAAAGATGCAGCCCAGGGTGAGTTTTCAGCCCCTGCCTCGTGCTCTGAAGTCCTTGGCTGGTTTGATGGCCAGCCTGGGGCTCCCTGGAGCCAAGCCCTGGTTGGATCTGGTGGCACCCAGGGACAAAGTGGCTCAGGGTCCCCCCATGGAGCAGGGAGGGATGCCCTGGCAGAGGAGGGCACCTCAGGTTCTGTCTGCTTTGCCTCTCCCAGCCTCGCTGCCCCCATTTACACATTGCTGGGGGAGCAAAGGTACTTGACAGCTGCAGAAAAGCAGATAATTCTGCCTGCCATGCCCGTGTTTACGCAAAAGCTGCTGGTTTATGAGGAGCAGCTTAGTCAAAGCACACAAAGAAACACCCTGCAATATTTTTTGAAGAGGTTTGGGTTTTGTTCCTTTTTATTTTTTTTTTTATTGCTTCGAGAAGCAAAAGGTTAGCTACAGAAATAGAGAGAACAAAGCAGCTTCACAAACAACTGCTTCTTGTTTTTCTTATTCTGTGCAGCCTCTCCCAAACCCTGCTCAGCCCCAGCTCCCCCCCACATCCAGTGCACAGCAGACCCAGCAAGGAGCACCCAGAACCTCCAAAAACACTCAGCTGGGAAGGGCCAAAGCCTCCCAGGGGTCTTGTCCCAGCCAGGGCAGCTTGGTTTGGGTTTGTTTCTCCACATCAGCATGAGGGGAGTAAGAGAAGTGGGAGATCCTCCCTCCTGCTCAGCCTCTCCAGCCTTCTCCAGTCTCCAGCTGTCCCTCCTGGCACCAAAAAACTCCAGCAGCCACGTGGCACAAGCCCTGCTCTGATCCTGCCACAGGTTTGGTTTGTGCACGTGCAGGTAAACCTGGGTTTAACATCCCTGCTATCAGCAGGAGCCCTGGAGCATCCTAAAATCACCCTTGGATGCTCTGGCCTTAGCAGAGATCCAGCTCAGCCCCAAGCTGTCACAAGGCTGTGACAATCCAGGCCATTCCCAAGGGACAGGGACCAGGCAGCTCCCCTGGGCACAGCCCACAGCAGGAAATGCTGGGGTTATTGTTACCCTGTGGCATTTAAGAGGGTTGTTTGTCTCAGCCCTATTAACCTTCAGCACATTAAAGACAGAGGAGGGAAAAAAAAAATCATAACTAGCAGCTCTCAGGCTCTGAGTAACCTGTTTTCCCAGTTTCCAACACTGCCCTCAAAACAATCCACATTAGAAGAGACAAAAATCTGCCCCTGCAGCATCCCACCACCTTTAGCTCCTGTCTGCAAGGCACAAGTGGACAGGAGAGGAAAAGGAGGAGAAGGCTCCACATCTCCCCAAAATTCGAGTGGTTTTTCCTGGCCAGATGAAGGGAATGGCTTTGTCAAAGGGCAGCCAGGCTGGCTGGAACCCCTTCCCTTGGGAATGCCTGAGCTGGGATCCATCCCTGGGTGCAGCTGGGGCACGAGGGCTGTGTTCCTTCAGAGGCTGTCCAGGTTGATAGTTTGGATTTATTGGCATGGGAGTGCCACACACAGGAGAAGAGATGCAGACACATTTCTGGGACTTGGGCTCTCCCACTCCCAGGGCTTGAGCGAAAAACAAAACAGGTTTGACAGAGAACAAATTAATTCAGCATGAAGAAGCTCTGAAAAAAAATAAAAAATTATCTTTGACACATGAAAAAATAGATAAACCCTCACAGACGATTACTTTAACAAGGCCAAAAATCCATCACGAGGCTGCAGAAAGGAGGCACAGATAAAGGCTTTCAAATGGATGTGATGTTTTCATACCCACAGGCACTGCGAAGGCAGCACAGTTCAGAGATGACAGCAGGGATCTTAGCCAGGACTCCTGAACTGCCTCAAGATTTGGGGGATTGCCACAACCAGAAAAGAACACCCCCATCCACAGCAGCTGCTACAAACTCCAGCTGTGCCATCTCAGGCCTCAGTTTCCCCTTCACACAACCAAGACAGCCCTTGTCCTGTTCTATCAATCAGGTATCACCCAAATGTGATACCTGGGTGAGTGTTGTGCCCTCGAAATGCGAAGTTTGAAGCAGGCACAGCAATCTGGGTGTTGTGGGCACCATTCCCATCCCCAGCTTTCCTGAGCCCGTGGCCCCACAGACCCCAGCAGCTTCACAGCCCTCCTTTGTCCTGCTCTGCCTCCTTGGCTTTGCTGGAATAAGATTTCATCCTTGAGGGGCACATCAGAGCTGCCTCTCAGAGCACTGAGATTGCCTTGAAACTTCTCAAACACACACACACACTCTTCAGCCTTTGAGAAGTCACTCCAGAAAAAAGAGCAACAACAAAAAACTCAACCCCCCCATCTCCTCAGTAAATCCTATTTGATTTTCCTTTGTATGGACTCCTTCAGGATCCCAAAATCCTGCTCAGTTTTCAGGCTGCAGCAAACCCTGCCCAGTGTGTGCAGGCCCAGAACCCATCAGGTTCCCCAGCTCCCTGCTGGGTGTCACCTCCAGCACATCCCTCTGTGCTCTGCTTTCCTCACATTTCCATTTCCAGCCTCTCTCCCCAACAGCAAGCAGTTCCCTTCGGTAGAAAAAATGTTTTTATGGTGTTCCCTCTCTTGCCAGAACAAGCATGTTGTAAGTACATATTATATTATTGGCTTTTTGCAAATATTAAATTAAATGCTTTATGTATAACGGTGACAAACCTTGCTGTACTAACGTGATTTCTTTTATTTCTGTAACAAAACTAAGAAATAGTAGTGTACAAGCTATTATATTATAATATTATATTGTAGCTTAACAAATATATACATAATTGTTAAGCTATAATAAAGTATTGAAATAAAAACTGGTTTTGCACATACGACCCAGAAAATAAAAAAAAATCATCAGAAAACCTCCCTAACATCCCTAAATTATCTTACCAGATAAAAATAACAGTAACCAAAGCCCCCCAAAAAATTTACAAAACTTCTATTATCAAAAATAAATAATACACTAAAGCAAAATAAAAAATTAATCTGCTAAAGATAAATTAAAACTAAGCAAAAAAAAATCTAAACTTAAAAAGAATGCATAAAAACCCATGAATATGCAACAAGCTAGTACTTTTAAAAAAAAGATCCTTTGTTAATAAAGGGCACTCTTAGCTGAATACCAAACACCCAACTGTTTTAACCCTTTTGTCTCTTAATTATCTCTTTTTAATTAAACCCCTTTTTACTATATCAAAACAAATAAAAATCAGGTTTTTTTTAACAAAGCACGTCCCGGCTTTGCAGCCTCTGAGGCTTTTGGAGCTGCTTTCAAGCAGGGCACACCTTGTGACGCCTCACATTTATATTTCTGGCTCTCCAAACGTTTCACACAGATACTCCTGGCCTCCTTATCCACCCAAGGACACCGAAGGGGAAAAAGATCCAAGATTCAAGCAGCAAGACAGCCACGAAGGGAAGATAATGCTTCAATTTCAGAGCAAAAAGAGCAGCCAGGCATGGGCCAGGCAGGTTATTCTGCTCTCTAACTGCATCCACTGCCTGTTTATGACACCCTTCATTGCTTTCCAGAAATCCAAGTTAACCTGCTCAGCCCAAAGCCAAGCGTGCACCAGGGCTGACCTTTGCATGTGTTCTAACTCGGAGTGCACGTTGTATTTCCCCAGCCTCTGCCTGTGTTTTGCACACACACAATGACACAAAAGAGGCAGAGCTCGCCAGCCAAGCCCTGCAAAGAAGGTGGCTTTAAATAACCCCTTTGTCTTGCTTTTCCCTTGCTGAAATAGTGCACATTATTTACAACCGAGTTTTAGTTTTATCAGGGACCCAGAAATAGAGACAATGGAGGGCTGGGTGAATTTTTGAATCATTTTAAGGCCTCAAGTTACTCATTTCTTTCTCCCCTCGCCCTCCACTGCAGGATTTGTAGTTGTATCCCAGGAATCATTCCCTGAGGAGTTCTCAGACCCACAGGAGTGATCCCAGCCAGGAAGGCAAGAGGTGCCCTGAGAAGATGGGATGTGTGTGAGAAACCTCACCTCTGCAAATTGAGGGCAGAGTTCTAAAAGCAAAGCTTCTGTCCTTGATGGGGAAAAAGTCAGCAACTTCAGCAGACTCAGGGCTGGTACCCAGATGAGGTCAGAAATTAAAAGGTGTCTTGACACAAAATTAATGGGCAAACTGTCAGGAGAGCAACAGGAGTTATAAACATTTATGTTCCAGTTCAAGGCCGGAGCAGGCATTTATAACTGTGTGGTTTGAGTGCCAGACATGAAAACTGGAGTCCTTTCTGCTCAGGGCATTGGGATGCTCCTTTTTAGGTGTGTGCAGCAGCCTCAGAGACGAGAAAATGCTTGGCCCTAGTGCAGAGCCCTGAATAAGGCTGCTAGGGGTGACCTAATGGGAACACAGCCCCACAAGGCATTCCCAGCTCCCCTCAGGGCTGTAACCACTGTGGATCCCCCTCCTCAGGACAGCCCCCTGCCCTGGGAGGGTTTGTAGCAGAGTGAACACTTTGTGTTTGTCCCAAAGCAATGCAAAGGTGCCTCCAGCAAACCAAAACTCAGCCAGATCTGCAAAAAAAGGCATTGCCACTAAGCATCAGCTTTTCCTGAGCAAGATTGGAGCTCTGAGCAGCCTGGTCTGCTGGGATGTGTCCCTGTCCATGGAATGGGATGAGCTTTAAGGTCCCTCCCAACCCAAACCATTCTGGGATTCCAGCAGATGAGGCTGCAGGGAATCCCCCACAGCCAAACTCCTGGGATGATTTCACACCGTGCATCGAGAAGGAAACACGACACATTCTCTCTTATCCCCCTCATGATAAATCCATATAAATGCTCTTCATCTACCAGCAAAAAAAACCCAGACAACTTCAGTGCCCGGGTGATCTGAGCTTGGCACAGCCCCAGCGCTCTGGGGGAGTGCAGCAGCAATTTGGTACTGAGGGAACAGACCCAGGCCTGTGAAACTGGTGCCTTGGGCTTTTGGGTTTTCTGTTCTGCACTGGGTGTGGCTTTTGTTCAGGGTGCTGAGATCCTTTCACAGGGTGAAGAACACACAACAATCCTACTCCAATTGGGACTCAAGGACATTTTTTCCAAACTTCAGGCTGGAAGTGAAACAACGTGGAAGGAAGAGGGTGGGCAAATGAAGCTCCTGTGTGCAAATGGACCCAAACCTATAAAAACAGTGGGATCTGGGGCCTGGCCCCCTCCCTTTTGCCTCCATCCTTGGAGCCATCCAGACAGAGCCTGATTTGTAACCCTGCTGCTGTCTGGGGTGACCTCTCAATAAATCTCCTTTATTCCCCTAACTCCATCAGCCTCTGCTCCAGCTCTTCCAGGCATCAAAACCAAAGTGTCTCTGAGCAAACCGTGAGGGGAAGGAGCTGCTCTCCCCACAGCTGCCCCAGCCTGCCTGGAGCCTGCTGTGTGCAGCTGAACTCGTGGCTGTGAACCCACACAGGACGGGCGATGCCCGCGGGAATTCACCGTGCCCCAGAATATTTTGGGTGCAGTGACTCGGGGTCAGAAGCACAGCAGTGAGAACGAAACACGAGCTGAGAATTTCCCAGCTGAAGGAATCAAGATCCTAACCAAACCTTCCACTTGAATGCCCAAGGCAGAGGCAGCTCCCGACCCCATTGCTGAGGACGATGTGCTCACCTGTGCTCAGGTGCGCAGGGCTGGGAGGTGCCAGTCGCCAGGAGCCCGGGAAGTTCCTTTCCTGAGGCTCTGGCGCCATCTAAGCCCAGAATTGGAATCCTTTCTCCTTCCCTCTGCCGTTCAGAGCGGAGGGAAAATGAAACTGTGCGAGAACAAACTCCTCTTGCTTCTCCAGCATGGGGTATGTCGGAAAACTTACTACAGAGGGAGAAATCCGGGAGCTAAGAGCCGGGAGAAGCCCAGGAATGACACTTTGGGAGAAACCCAAGCACTGAACAAGGTCAGATCCACCAAAAAGTAACCCAGCACAGCCGTCTGTGTGCGCTGCGCTGACTCGGGACACTCCCAGCGCTGCAATTTGCTTTTACACTCCAAGGCCATTAACAGAGTTCAGTCAGGGAATGATTAATCCAGGCATAAGTCCACTTGCATCATGCAAAGAAACCTTTCAGCGACTTTTGATCTTGGAGAGCTGCACAAGGTGCAAATAATTCAGATTTTCCCCCGCACTGAGGGAGTTCCTGATTGTTCAGAAGGATGCGCATCGCTCCTGGAGTGAGGGGTCACCCTCAGCTGTGTCCCCCTCCGAGCTTTGCTGTCCTGAGACCACCTGCTGCATGATTATTTGCTTTTCTTTTGATCCCTTAAGCAACCAACTTCACGGTGTCCTTTTCCTGGCATTTATTCAGCCTTTTTTTAATTATTATTTTGATTTCCCGGTGAGTTACAGAGTAGCAATGCTGACTTTTTATCCTCGGCTGCCCTCTGGTGACACTGCCCGCCCGAGCCAGGACCTGCGCAGCTCACCAGGCTGCTGGACCTCTTTATAACACACGTGCAGATCAGTATTTCTAAATTAAGAACCCTCTTGCCTCAGTGACAGCTCCAGCTTTAAGGATTTACCAATTTAGCAATCCCACATTTCCTGCTTTCTACCCAAACAACGCCGATATTTTTCTTTTTTTAGCCCTTGACAGTTAATTCCATCTCGGTTCAAATTCTCCTGTTCAGTATCAGAAGTACCATCAAATGCATTTATTTACCTTCACTGTTAAGCAAACGGGAGCAGCAGCAGCTGTTGACACAATGTATTATTGAGGTCTGACTTACCTAACAGTTCATTAACTTCCAAAATGTTATCTCCAACCCTGTTCTGCAGAGCTGGCTTTATAATCAAAGACTGGATGTTTGGATTTCAAAACAAAAACCAACATCAGGAAGCAGAGTTATTCATCAGTTAGAAATAATCTTGCATTACCTAGCAAATATGTAAATTTTATGGGGGCTGAGCTCCCCAAAACCAAACCCAGCAGAAGCAGCTCCTGGGAAAGAGAAATACCAGAAAGGAGAGGATGACCCATTACAGCAGGGTTTTAAAAGCACCCAAAGCACTCGTTTGTGAGGAAGAGGCAGCTCTTAATCCCCTGGGGGTTTAGTAACACCCCACAGCACAGCAGAGACCCTCCCTTGTGGCACACACAGCTCTGAGCCCACTGCTGCTCCGCACACCTGAGAGCAGCAGCCAGTAGGAAACAGGGATCAGGAGTTATTTGGTTTGTTCTTTTGGTTCTGGGCTTTTTTTCTGTCTACTTTCTGACCAATTCCTGCGGGGAGAAGTATTTGCTCCAGGTGCAGACACCCCAGTCTCACTTTGCATTGACCCACATTCCTTTTTCTCCTGCTGGAGCATCATTGGGAACCCGCTCTGGATTTCTGCCAATGAACTCACCACTCAGGGCAATGCAACCTCCCGCTCCAAAGGTTCCTGGCACAGCTCCAGAGGGACTTTTCCCTCCCCTCCATACCACACACACCTGTAGAGAGGCTCAGGCAGGAGCATCCAGCAGTGCAGCTTCACCCCTCTGCACATGACACTGCTGAACTCACACACGGAGTAAATGACAACACCCCCATCCTGCCAGCAGCAAAATATTTTGGGTTCCCCCAGAGGAAAAGAAAACAAACCCGAGGATTTTGTGCATCCAGTCATTAAATCAGACCACACTGTAAATGCCTAAAAAAATTGATTGCATTTCTGACGTTAAGAACCAGGTGGGAAGAATGACAACGTTTAATTGAAAACTGGAACTGCAGCAGGTCACACACATCCAACAAAAAAAAAATATTAAACCACTGTTCTACAGTTTTTGCAAACCCAGAAGGCCCCAGGCCGACGAGAGGTTAACAAGAAACAAGTTAAGGCTTGCAGAATCTCGCTGCTCTACAGCACCAGCAGTAACCACGATGCTGCTTCGCGTTAGCCTGCACGTTACCCAATTCTTTTCTTATTCCCACCCAGGATTATTTGTATTCCAGAGCGCTGGCATCTTCTGCCGGTTGGCTGAGCTCAGTTATCAGCTCCCTTCAAATCCAGCCAACCAGGCTGGCGGCTCTTGGACTTCTTGGACACGAAAAAAAACCACGCATAAAAGGCAACAAGAACCTGACACCCGGCGGCGCAGCCAGCGCCAAGCCGTTTGTTTTCCCAGCTCTGTTCTCCCGGCCCTGGAGCGGGGATTGGCAGGAGATTTTGGAGGGCAGGACTTTGAATTACGGCGGGTGGATTTGGCAGGGCTGTTGCGCGGGCAGCAGCAGCAGCTGCGAGGGATGAAAATACATTCACGGCCTCAGCTCTGGTTTGGCAGGGGGAGAAAAAGCCCCTAGACCCTCTCGGAGGTGCCTGGGGCGGTCCCAGCACAGGTGAGCAGAGCGCTCTGACCTGCGACATCTGTGCTGAGCGCGACCTGCCACCTCCCTCCGGGCGGCCGACGCCGCTGTCACATCCTCACCACCCGAGGGACACGGCGGGCCGGGGTTTGTGTTCAGCGCTGGGGGAGCCCCGGGCCGGGCGTGTTCTGTCCCGAAGGGGAGCGGCACCGACAGGACCCGACCGGACCGGACCGCACGGACAGGACCCGACCGGACCGGACCGGACCGCGCTTACCGGGAGCGGCGGCGGAGCGCGGGACGGACTCAGCGTTGCCCATGTGCGGACGGAGCGGGGCCGTGCGGGGCCGTGCGGGGCCGTGCGGGTCGCAGGAGGCTCTCGGGCAGCTCCGCGCTCTCGCCGCGATTCGAAGCTGCCGCCCCGCCCCGCCCCGTGCCCGCACCGCCAACCGCGGCCGCGGGCGGGACACGGGCGGAGCGCACCGGCACCGGGACGGCTCTGATAGGCTCGGAACGGGATGGTTCGAGCCGTGCCGTGCCGTGCCGGGTTCGTTCGGGTCCAGCCGTAGGAGGAGGTGCACAGCCCGCTGTTACCCGGCAATCCCAAAGGTTCCCATCGCTGTGCCCGCACAGGGAGCGGTGGAATTAACCCGAGGGTCTCTCCCTGATAAGACAGAAGTGTTTTCTTTCCGAAAAGGCTTTAAAAGAGCCCCGCGGCACAGCGGAGCCCTTGCTGTCACCTGTCCCGGGGTCTGGGTAAGGTCAGGAGCCAATGCCACAGGACAGGGTGAGGATTTCTCCCCAGTGCCGAGCAGCATGTGGTCCTCTTGTGCCACAGAGCTGGGAGATTTCCAGCTGGGATGGGTCCTGCTGCCTTCTGTTCCCCATTATCTCATTTACTCTTCTATTTGGCATGGGACTGATGTGGACTTCGAAGGAAATAAAAGAGCAAATTAGAAGGTTTGAAATTCCAAAGTGTTTCTACTGTCACAGCAGCCCAGCCACCACTGGGAATAACAGAAAGAACAAAATGACAGTGGAGAAGCCACCATTTGTCCCTGTGCCGGTTTCCTCCTCCACAGCTGCATCCAGAACATCATTCCTGGGTGCCAGCAGCTTTGAATTGCTGAAACAGAGATGAAGACACATCTTGCCCTGAGAACTGCTGCCTTGCCAGGCCCACAGCACACACCGGGGTGATGAGCTGGGAGCTGGCTGAGGAAAGGATGTCCCGCTGGAGCGCAGGCAGGGGCTGGCAGTGACATGGATCCTCCTTACCTGGTGCTAATGCACTTTTTATCTCCTCCCTCAGGTGCGAGCTCTGTGACAAGCCTCGTTCATGAGCGACCTTCAGAGCCACCTCCTGAGCTGACAGTGCTGTCCTCACACATGGCAATTTATTGTCCTTTATCGCCAGGTTTGGGGCTTCAGTGGGGCTTGGGCTTCTGCTAGTAACCCAGAAACAACAATCCCAATCCAGCACAGCCTGCAGGAGGCAAGTCAGACCTCATCAGGGGCTCCAGTTTCTGTGAGCAGTGACAGCAGCCAGGGCAGGGCTGGGGCTGTGCCAGGGGAGGTTTGGGTTGGATTTTGGGAAAGGTTCCTCCCCCAGAGGTGCTGGCACTGCCCAGGCTCCCCAGGGAATGGGCACGGCCCTGAGGCTGCCAGAGCTCCAAGAGAGCTTGGACAGCTCCAGGGATGGATTTTGGGGCTGTGCAGGGCCAGGATCTGCCCTGGATGATCCTGTGGGAACTCAGGACATTCCATGATTCTATGAATAATAACAGCAGCACAAGGCAGGAGTGCTGAGAGTTCCCAGTGCATCCTGAGCAGGTTGGGACTGGTGGCAGATGGGAGCTGCAGCCAGTGCTACAAAAAGTCAGAGAAATCAATGCCTTTCTCAAAGGCAAAGGGAGGAGGCATCTGGCCCTGTCTGTTCCCAGGAAACACTCAGACACTCGCATTCCTGAGGAGGGCGAGTAGCAGAGGAGCAGCTTTCCCAGCCCTCTAAGAACAGGGAAATTGCTTCCACCTGAGCAGGTGCAGTGGGAACCCGAGTGCAGAGGCAGCAGGTGCAGAGCTGCTGCTGCCAGGGCAGGGGCCCCTGGGGCAGGAGCTGCACAAACCCCACACAAGTCCCATATAAACCCCACTGTACAAACCCTACACAAACCCCGCTGTACAAACCCACACAAGTCCCATATAAAACCCTACACAAACTCTGTACAAACCCTGCACAAACACTGCACAAACCCTGCACAAACCCCATACAAACGCTACAAAAACTCTGTACAAACCCTACACAAACCCCGCTGCACAAACCCCGCACAAAACCCATACAAACCCCGTACAAACACTGCACAAGCCCCGCTGCACAAACCCTACACAAACTCTGTACAAACCCCGTACAAACCCCACACAAACCCCACTGCACAAACCCCATACAAACCCTGCCCTATTTCTGCAGCTGGGCCACAATCACAGCCCTGCCCTCCTGGCAAGAACTTCCCAACCCATCAGAGCAGCCTCCTTTTATCCCCATCTTTGCCCACCACTGCTCCAGCAGCCACCAGGCTGTCCCCAGGAGGAGGAGGAGCCCCAGGCAGGTCACATCGTGTCACTCAGCCACAGAGATAAACCCCAAGAGGGGGCCCAGGGGAGTTGTGTGGCACCTTCCCCACTGGTCACTGCCTGGCCCCTCTGGGACAGGGCTCTCAGGGGGCACTGCCCCAGCTGCTGGCACAGCACAGAGGTTCAGAAGATGGTGTTCAGGCAGAGTTTGTCTGTTTTCTTGGGAAGCTGTTGGCAAATCCTTTTACTCCCTCCCTGCAGCTTCCCACCATAAAAGAAGGATAACACCACTCAGGGAGGGTTGGATGGTTGGTATTTCAAACTGGCCTGAATTGTTTGACAGTGTCTTGAGCAGGGAAAGGGTTATCAAGCATCACATCCCCCAAAATAGCCCCTGCATTATCCTGGACTCTTCCTGTGTCAGGGTCATGCTCTGGACAAAAGCCCAGTTAGGTTAAATTTTCATAATATTTTTTCCACAGCTGAAATATCCTAGAGAGCACAGATTTCCCAAGGAGATTTGGAACCAAAATGCATTGATCTTGACCTGAAGAAAGACTTTTTTATTCCAGGCAATCTGGCTGGCAATGACCATAGTAATGATTTTTTTTTTAAATCACAAACATCTGTCTCTGCTGAGAACTGAGCTGAGCTTCACCCACTTACTCCATGCCAAGACCACCAAGAATCTGTCAGGCAGGACTAACCCTCAACATGTGTTACTGGCCTGGAACCAAAACCCTTCAGCAAAGAGAGGTTTAACTCCCTTCAACTCTCCCCCCTCAGCTCTGGAGATGAAGGATTTGCACTGTGAAGTGGCTGGCACAGCTGCATGGGGCAGCTTTCCCAGAAGAAATGGGGAGGAAGATGCTGGTTTGCATTCCTCTCCTCTCCCTTGCTCTGCAGGCCCTGGAAGAACAACCCAGTGCATGGAACACGCAGAAATGAGAGCAGCCCTTGCAGAGACAGAGCCCTGGGGAGGTGGCTCAGGGCACATCTGGGCTCAGCAGGTGCCTGTGCACTGGCAGGGTCTGCTGGAGATGCCCTCAGAATTCCCTGTCCCTCTGTGCTGCCAAAGAGATGCTTGGGAAAAGTGCAGGAGACGTTCTGCACAGAGCAGTGTGAGCAGCAAGGATCAAGCCCTTGCTAACACAGAGATATTTTTAGTTCTGTCAGTGTGATCCTCAAAAAAACCTGTATTTTCCTTTCCAAAATTCTGATAAATGCAATAAGAGCAATAACAATCAGCTGCTTTTGTAGTTTTATCAGCAGATCTCAAAGCATTTCACAAACCTTCGATCCCCAAACTGGAGAGAGCCCAGTCCCCAAGGAAGAGGAGGAATAATGTTTTCATCACAGTGCCTTAGAGGCTGTCCTGGTACAACCTCCCCCCATTTCCCAGTGCTCAGACTGGGTTTGTATCCCACAGCTTCAGGGTATGTCCCTACCTGGGCTAAAGGCCTGGAACTTGATGGTTTTTAAAGCCCATTCCAACCCAAACCGCCTCGTGATTCTGTGATCTCACCCAAAATCTGGATGCTCTGAGTGCCTCCCCCTCCACTCTGAGAATGCTGCTGAAGAGAAGAGAGTTACATTTCAGTCACTTCACATTTTTCAGTGCACAACTCGGGGCCACTTGCAAAACAACAAAACTTTGTTCTTTCTGTGAGGAACAGCTGAGTGATGTGACAGATCAGCACAGCTGATTCAAGTGAGGCTCCCTCCAGCACCACTTCAATCCTGACCTTGGATGACTTTGCCAATGCTCTTCCCTTACTTTTCCAGCATTTTCTCTCTCTGTAAAAAGCAGATAATAACAACAACACTGATTTCTCCCCTCGGGATGCTGAGGGAATTAAACAGGCAAACATTGTTAAGAAAATTAATGCTCTGAAAGCACAGTTGTAAGGACTGGGCAACCCAATTGCATCATCGGGGTTCTTATTACAGACAATATATAATCATTTGTGGGACCCCTCGTGCTGGGTCTGCAGAGACACAACCAGAGCCTCTGCTTCGAATTTTTCACAGAGCCACAGAATCACTGAGCTTGGAATAGCCGTCCCAAAAAATCGAGTCCGGGCTGTGCCCCATCCCCAGCCCAGAGCTCTGAGTGCCACCTCCAGGGATGGGGATCCAAACCTCCCTGGGCACTTCCAAGGCCTGAGCTCCCTTTCCATGGGGAAATTCCTGCTGCTGCCCACCCTGAGCCTGCCCTGGCCCAGCCTGAGGCCGTTCCCTCTGCTCCTGTCCCTGTTCCCTGCCAGCAGAGCCCGACCCCCCGGCTGTCCCCTCCTGTCCAGCCGCTGTCACCAGCACCCCAGGCTCTTTTCCCCAGGGTTTCCAGCCGCTCTGCGGGAATTCCCCGCTAGAGGGGAGCTTCTCCTCGCGAACAGCCCGAGCTGCAGCGCCGGGAGCGGCGCATCCCGGGCTCCGCGCGGAGAGGGATTTACCAGGCTTGGCTTTCACACACACACACACACACACACACACAAAAAGTCCTGGCGAGCACTGTCAGACAAGAGGAGGAGCTTTTTTTCTCGGTTTAGCTCGCGGGAAGGGGCTTGTGGCGAGTTCTGGCGGTTCCACGCACGCCCCCAGCACTGCTGGTACCTCGCAGTTCATCTCTGGAGGGGAATCGCGATGCTCTGGCCGCACAAAAACGGCGGCACGGCAGCCAGCAGCGGCCGAAGAAGGGTGACATCCTCTCAGTGAGCTTCTCCAGGGTCCTTCCCAGGCAAAGCTGAACGCTTTCATGCCATTGGAGTGTTCTGTAAGATGTCCAAAAATGCGGGGACGGTTTCAATATTGGAGAAGCTCCCGGGAGTAACCACGCAGCCTGCAGGAGGGAGGGGATGCTGTGCAGACATCCCTCACCTGCTTCCTCCCGTGAACAACCTTCCCCGCGACAGGAGGGGCACAAAGGTCCCTGCTGAGGCCAAGCAGACCTGCCAGACACCGCTGGCAGCTCCACACACCCCTAAATGTCATCCCCTAAGGGCACGGAACCCCAAAAGAAAAAGCAAACCCACGTGTCTGCGGGGCCACATGAAATGAGATCAGCGGCAGTTCCCCACCCGGGTGCCACAGGTTTGTCCCCAGGGTGGCGTGAAGCCATCGCAGCCCAGCCCAGCAGAGGGCACAGGCACACGGGACACGGGCACGCGGAGCTCGCTGTAATTACACACACGCTTAATGAAGCGGCACCCGGCGCCTCCCAGCCGCAGCTCCAGGATTTATTGGGATGAGCACGGTGCCCATCCCTGTGTCCCTTTTCACCCTAGAGCTCGTTCAAGGTTGGACATGGCCATTTCTGGCCTAGGGGTTTTGTGCTAAGTGGATGCAGACGGTGCACAGGCACTGCCCTGAGGACTCTGTGCACACCCTGTTCACAGCAAGAGACTCCTTAGAGCCGTTCATCCATTTCCCTCATCCACAGAAAACCTAACTGGCGGCTCCCCACGCACTACTGTGGCCTCACAATAGCCAGGAATTCACAGATGAGTGTCCCAGTTCCTTAAATTCAGCCTGGAAAAAGATTTCTGTGTAGGAAGACAGATCCTTGCAAAGAGCACAATGAGCAAGGCAGCCTTATTTAAACTGCCGGCAGCTATTTATTTACTCGTTTTGCCACAGCTATTTCAGTGGTTGTCATATGAGATGGAAACCAAAAAGAAAAAATAACCAAAAGACTTCTTGCTAATATGACAGCATAGCTGGACAAGATCAATCTCTCTGGTTGTGGCTGTCATTACCACAAGTTAAATCACACTTAAGGAGGTTCACAACTACTTTTGTACCAGACTGAAAATCCAGGCGTGACATTTTCTCATCCTAGCTAGAAAATATGTTGTTTGTTACACAAGACACATCCCTCAGTGCCATGGAAGAGTGGGTGGTGCTGCAGGTTTCAGGGCTAAGAGTCAGCAACAGCTTGAAATGGGGCTTGAAGTCCAGATGTGTGAGGTGTCCGAGGGCAGCTTCTGCTTTGGCTTAGCATGAGTCACTCCATCAGTCCTGTAAGTCACAGGATTTAGTGGACTCTCATTTCAAATGGAAACAAATGGTGGAAAATGTGCTAAGGAATATTTCAGAGTGAGTGGAAGCTGATAAAAGCACAGACATTTGGTGCCTGGGGCCTGGCAGGGTTACTCAAGCAACCTGAGCCTGACTTCTTTCCATCCCTCTCTCTCCTTCATTGATTCCTGGGTGATTTTTAACAGGTTACTCCATGACTCAGTCCTCTCTGGCTTTTGTGTAGAGGTGCTGGAGACTCAGCTCCTTGATAAGGCACAGCAGGTTCTGCAGCAGATGTGACTTTAGTGTGAATAAGCCTGAGCTCACCGGCACCTCTGCGGTGGCCGCCGCTGACGCAGCGTCTCACAGAGTGACATCCGAGTGACATCGTGCTCACTGACACAGCAGGCACTGCCTTGGTCACTCAGCACCACCTTCCTGGGACTCCCAGACACCCCTCCACACCGGCACTGCAGAGGTTTCCCCCTCAGGTGGTAGAATTTTGGTTGAAAAAGAGACAACTGGGTTGGTTTTTTTTTTCCTTCTCTAAGAGGCTCCATGTGGCTGGTGAATGTCCTGTCACACTCTGGAGGTGCAGGGCAGTGAGTCACAACCTGGTTTTCTCCTCCCTGGTTCTCTCTGCATCCAGGATTTCACTGTGAAAGCCTTGAGTTGTCCAAGCTGTTCCTCACAGCCCTGGGAACGCACAGCTCCAAGAGATCTTCAGTGACAAAAGTGACACAGAAACAGCCACAGCTGGGACAAACCTCCCCCAAGGGCTGAGGAAAGGGCCTTGCTTTACCCAGCAAATGCCAGAAAAGTCCAGGGGGGAAAAAATGAAATAAAATGAGCACTTTGGGCTACACATAACCTGTCAAGAGCTCACTCGGTGTGGGAAGGGGAAGTGCTGGAGGTAGCAAGACCGAGGGATGTGGGAGGAGGCACAGGAGGAAAGCTGATCCATCCTCCTCCTTTGCACCGCTCCAAAATACGAGACCCGGCAGTCGCAGGGGGAGGCTCTAAGTGTCCAGCCAGCCCAGGAGCGCCGGGAGGACTCAGCTGTGTCTGCAGCACTCAGCAAGCCCCAGAATGCGTGGCCAGGAGGGTCAGGAGAGCTCAATTGTGCAAGTTCTTAAAGGACTGCCTGAGTGGTTTTTTTTCTGTTACTAATTATGAGAGCATCAAGCTCAGGTCCTGCGGCATGGACAGTCCTAGGGTTGCCTTTACCTCCCTCTTCCTGCCCAGAGCAGAGGCAGCCCCTGCTCCGAGCAGATCGGGGGTGAGGGCTGCCTTCCCTGCAGCCTCTCTCCATCTCCCATTGTTCTCTGCCACCCGAACCATCCCTCAGAACCATCCCCTCAGCTTTCCCCCAGAAGCTTGGACAGGGGATGAGCAGCTTTCCTGTGCCAAGCCTGCACACGGCCAGGGATCTGTCCTGCAATTCTGCTCCCGGTTTCCTTGCTCTGGAAGCAGCACTGGTTCCACTGGGCTGGCACAAAGTGCAAGGCAATGTCCTGCCCAGGGAGGGCTGGGGATTACCAGGGTGGTGGCAGCTCACACAAGGACTTGTCTTTCTCTTACAGATGTGGGTCAGAGCCCCCTCCTGAGCTCCCTCAGGTCAGGCTTTGATCAGGATCCCAGGCACAGACACCAGGCTGGCCCCACTGCAGAGATAGATGGGGGTTTGCATTTCCCTGGAGCTCCCTACAGCTTTCCCCCTTCTTCTGAAGCAGATTCCAGGACTTAAAACCCCTCCAAGGCCAGGCCAGGTTGGCTGGAGATCTGAGCCACCTGATCTAGTGAAGGTGTCCCTGTCTGTGGCAGTGGGGTTGGAGTGAGATGATCATCAATGCCCCTTCCACCCCAAACCATTGTGTGGCTGTGACCCTCTCCTGAGGCTGTACCTCACCCCCTACTCCTGCCCTCGGTCCTGGCCAGGCTTGGGGGTGTTAAAAACAGGAGCAGACTCCCGGGTCTGAGAGCGATTTCAGCATTTATTGTAACAAAAAGAAAAGGCCCAAAGCCCGGGGGCCCAGGCCCAGGCAGGGCCGTTCCCGAGGACGCTGCAGCAGCGGCGCTCGGCTCCTCTCAGCAGCGATGCCTTGGCCCCGCTGTTCCAGGGGCAGCAGCGGCTTCCTCGGTTCAGCTGCCCCTTTTGATCCTGTTTTTGTCCTTCTGGCTTGGATTCTGTTTGGATCCTTTCATTTCCATGAAGGTTTAAGGCGCTGGATTGGCCCATTGTGGTTTTTGTTTAGGCTGGTTTGGCTGGGAGATGGTGATTTTCTTGTGTAGTACAGCATTTCTTATAACTGCCCCTTTTAACCCCTCTTACAATACAGTAACCAAACCAACAGTACATGCTTAACAATTCTTTTACAACAGTTTCTAACTTATTTTTAACGGGGGGCACAGCAGATCCATGCCCGGAGGCTCCCAGCCGTGCCCAGGTGCAGTGAACAGGTCAGAGCTGGCAGGGCAGGAGGCAGAGCAGGACACTGAGGCTCCTGCCTTGCCTGCACAGCCGGTTCCAGGGGCCAGCAGGGCCAGGGAGGCTCCCTGAGAGCCCAGCCCAGAGCAGCCCTGCCTGAAACACTCCCTGGTGAAAGGGGTGGGATTTTTCAGAGCATCCATAATAATCCCCCCATGGGCCCTCATGCATTTCCTGGAAGCTTTGCCTTTTTCTGTGCTGTGAAGCCCAGGCGAGCCTGAAAAACCCGTTTGGTTTAGTTTTGTGTTGATTTTGTATTATTTTATCCCCTCTCTGCACGGGTGCCAGCACTGCTGTGCTGTTGCTATGTTTTGTGGTGGTTAAGCACAGCACAGCTCCCAGTGCCAGCACTGACGTGAGCCCTGCGGGTCTGGAACGAGTCAAACCTGCCCCACAGCACTGCAGGGACAGCGTGGGGCCACCCCTGCCCCACAGGCCCCTTCTCACACCCCCAGTGAGCCCAGCACGGCAGAAACAGAGCAGCAGCTCCAAATTTCAAAGAGGGTCAAACTTTTTGGGGAAGGCTGTGGCCAACATTGACACCAAAACAGCTGGAGTTCAGCTCAGAAACTTCCCAAGTGAAGTTCTGGACCCTCCAAGCTGAGGTTGGGATAAGGTGGGTAAAAGCAAGATGGGGTTTGGCTCTGCTCCCAGGCAACAGGGACAGGAGAGAGAGAGAATGTGCCAGGGCAGGCTCAGGGTGGGCAGCAGCAGGAATTTCCCCATGGAAAGGGAGCTCAGGCCCTGGAAGTGCCCAGGGAGGTTTGGATCCCCATCCCTGGAGGTGGCACTCAGAGCTCTGGGCTGGGGACAAGCTGGGCATGGGGCACAGCTGGGACTTGGAGCTCTTTTCCAACCTAAATGATTCTGGAATTCTCTGAGACCGTGGGTGGGGAGCATTCCCATGGGTCTGGTAACCTGTGGGGACCCAAATCCTGCTGCCCAAAGTGCTCAGGGCTGCCTTGGCTGTTCCACAGCACAGACCCCCAAACTGGCTGGGACAGATGCAGGGAAGGGTGCTGAGCTGTGCCCCCAGCCCTCACCAGCCCATGGCCAGCACTGTGGGATGCCAGGGCAGGAGGAAGGGGCTGGGGTGCTCCCCCAGCAGCTCCCTGAGTGTCAGAGAGGCACAGGGCTGCTGCTGCTGCTGCTGGGATTGCAAAACCCTGGCCGTGTTTGAGGCTGGTTTTTGCCAACGTTTCCAGGGTACAGCAGTGACTAATTCTCTCCGAACTTTCAGTTTCAGCCTCAAGCACTGCATTTCAGAGGGGCCTGGTGTGTGTTGTGTGGTTAAAAATCCTTCAGACAGCTCAGGGCCGTGGCTATCTAGGGCAGAAATACCCAGATCCAGAGATCAGCCTCATGACCCCGGTGCTGTACCGAGCTGGCAGAGCCAGACCTGGCCCCACAAGGCAGATGGGGCAGGGATGAGCACACTCTCCCCTCTCTGGCTTTCCTAAAGCTGCTGGAGAGTACGTCAAAAAATAATTTGTGATTTTTTCCTGGCCAAAAAAAGAAATCATTTGTATTCTTGCGAAGTAAATGAAAAATACTGCAAAAAGAGGAATATTTGCAGACTGAAAACTGAGCAAAATGCAGTGAGCAACAGATTTTGCAAGTAATTTCTATAAAAGCAATCTCCGGACATTCATTAGAGCTTGATCAGCAATTAAGGAGCAGCAAAGGGGTGAGGACACAAGGACATGGATGCTTTTACTTGTGAGGAACCTGTGCCCAAGCAACAGCCTGGTGCCCAGGAGCCTTCAAGGAAGCCGTGGGGCTCCATCCTGCACTTTCTGGAAAAGTACAGCCGCTGGGAGAAGGCTCTGGATGCAGGCCCCGGGGCAGGGAGGGGGGGTTTGCTTCCACCCCTGGCGTGTGAAAAGGAATAGGGGCCTGGAAAGGTGCCATGGAAATGGTTTTCAATAACAGCCTCTGGAGACAGGGAGCGGGGAGGGGACAGGGCCCCGCACAGCTATGGCTGGAATGTCCCCTCAGGAACTCGCTGTTCCTTCCTGCAGCTCCCACGTCACCGCTGGGCAGCAAGGCTCACACAGCCCCTCTGCTGCAGGGATCCTGTGTGCTCAGCCCCACAAACACAGCCCCTTCTCCAGGGGGAAACGGGGGAGGAGAAGGAAATGCATGGATCCAGGCATGCAGCTGCTCCCCAGTGCTGCTGGTGGGATAAAGAGAGGCCAGAGGTGCTCACGCTGCTCCCAGAGACGTGGCCAAAGGTCCTGCAAAGCCCCCACCTGGGTCCCCCATGGGTCAGGTAGGGAGTTCCCAGCACAGCCAGCACCTCCAAGGGTGCCCCTGGCTGCTGGTGAGCGTCTCCTCCAGCTCTGTGTGAGAGGAGAAATCCAGCACACCCAGCTGGTGCTTCTCCCACCTGCTGCATCCTGCAGAGGGGCTGGGTGGGCCCTGCCCTGGCACGGCCACTGTGTCTGTGTGGGCAGCAGGAGGAGGCTGGGGGGTCCCACACACACCCCCATGTGCAGGGGGAGGAACGAGCCAGCAACGAGCTCCTGGGCAGGCAGTGATCCCAGGATCCCTGAAGATCAAATCCAGGCTGTGCCCCATCCCCACCTTGTCCCAGCCCAGAGCTGTGAGTGCCACCTCCAGGGATGGGGATCCAAAGCTCCCTGGGCACTTCCAGGGCCTGAGCTCCCTTTCCATGGGGAAATTCCTGCTGCTGCCCACCCTGAGCCTGCCCTGGCCCAGCCTGAGGCCATTTCCTGTTGTCCCATGTCACTTGTTCCCAGGCAGAAGAGCCTGAGTCCCACCTGGCTGCGCCCTCCTGTCAGCTGGGAGGGATAAGGTCACCCCTGAGCCTCCTCCAGGCTGGAGGCAGCTGGCACAGGCAGCACCTGCTCATCTGCAGAGCTGCCCCTGTGGCACCCGTGCTCCCCACACAGGATCTGCACCCACAGAGGGCTCAGCACAGCAGCTGGGCCATCCCTTCTTATAACCAGCGAGCTCCAGCGCCTCTCCTGGGCTCTGCAGCACGCAGGAACAGCAGTTCCTGCAGCTCAGGAGAGGATAAACAGGTCACAACAGCCACCAGGCAACGGGACAGACAGCACAACCCCTCTGCGAACACCGCGCCTTTGGTCGTGACAAGCGAGTCTTGGTCTGAAAAGAAAAGACAGGAGTCTGCTAAGGAAGGCAGAAACCTCCCTTGAAATGGAAAAAATGTAACCCCGCCCTCAAATTATTATAATTTTGAAATTAAGGGGCTCTCAGGCAAAGCAGAGAAGAGGAATTACAGTTCTTTACTAGGAAAAAACAAAAAAAAAACCAAAAAACCAGCCCACCGACAGATTCAGAGCAGACCCTGGCCCTGCTGGGCAGGGCGCTGGCAGCAGCCCCAGTCCGTGCTGGCTGAGCCTCCTGCAGGGCCAGAGGTGGCTCTGCTGGAGCAGGGATCCTGCACAAGGGCTCAGCTCTCCCGTGAAGGGCCAGGGGTGCAGCTGGCTCCGGGCTCTCTCTGGGAATGCAGAGGTTAAAGCTGCCAGTGCTGCTCCTGGCCTCAGATTGTATCCGGGTGGGAATGCTTGGCTCCTCCCCCTGGGCGGAGCCTCTCCCAATGGATGATGGAATTTTCTCAGTTCTGCAGTGGGACTCCATGGCCATGAGCAGCAGATTTCCCCCGGGAGGGAGGCTGGGCTGTGGGAGAGATAAAGAGCTCTGCCAGGCCTGGATTAACAGCTGGGAATAGAATCCAGACTTTGGTTCCATCTTGCATTGCAACCCAAGACACAAGTGGCAGCTCAGCTGCCACCACGCTCCCTGCAAAGCCATTTCTCATCTCTTTAGCTGCTTTTCAGAGACCCTGGCTGGAGGGGAGGAGGAGGCTGAGGAAATGGAGATCTCCAGGACTGGTGATTTGGTAGAAAGCCAGGTTGGAATGAGAACAGCCCAGAGCAACTGGTGCCACTTCTGACCTGGGGATATTTTATCTCCACTTATGTCATGGTGGGAAGGGCAAAACAATGGGAATTAGCACCTCTTCTCCAAGAGCTAAACTCTGGTCCTGAATGGAAACTGGCTCCTGCAGGAGAAGGGGGAAATGCAGCAACATTGCTGCCTTCATCCCTTGCTGCCTCGTTAAATGTTTTGGAATCTCAGACTTGCCCAGCAGCCCATCTCAAACAAATGTGAAGCCCTCCAGCGTCCTCAGCAAACCCCAGCTGTAAACCAAGCCCGGGCCCTTCTGCCTCCTGATCCATGAGCAAACCATTGGCGAGGAGCTCTGGAGAACGGAGCTCTCCCTCTGGACCAGACCTTCAAGGCCACCAGCTCTCCCAGCCTTTTCTCATGCCTCTCTTCCAGCTGTGCCCAGCTGTTTCTCTCTCCCTGCCTCCAAAGCCACGAGTTTCATACAAAAAAAGTCCCCGCACCTCCCACCCAGGGAGATCATTTTGCACCAGAAATAGAGCGCGCTATGCTTGGGATGCAGCCCGGGCGCCTTAAAAATAGCAGCTGGCGGTGCCAGGCGGGGCTGTGCCAGCTGCCAGGACAGACGGACAGGGTGCCAGGGGGCAGGTCCTCCCCTCGCAAGGCCATAAATGACCATGGTGCTGCCCAGCAAGCCAATGGCCTGGCAGGGACAGCAGGGTGGGCAGCGCGGCGCTGCGCCCGCCGGAGCGCGGCCGGCTCCCTCCTGCCCTCGCCGGGACCCCTCTCCCCACGCTCCGCATTCCTGCGGCTCATGGAAGGCATTAACACCAGATAAAAGTGCAGAGGAGCCCAAATGGAGCATCCTGACGTCAGCCAGCCCCGAAAGCCTGGAAGGGAAGCTGTAAACAGAGGAACAAAAGGAGTTTTAAACACCCATCCCCACTGGCGCCTGCAGACAGGCGTTTAAAGGATGGGGAGGAATGAGGGAAAGGTGCTGAAATTTAGGGGCTGCTCAGCGCTGGAATGTCCGCTGGCTCCCTGAGGGAGGAAAATCTCCTAATGGAGTCGAAAGAGCAAAAGAAAGACCGAAAGGATTTTTTTTCTCTCCTTGCGAATAGCTTTGTTCCCTTCTGTTCCTCCCCGTCAGTAGGAAAGGGTGGGAGCTATTGTTCGATCCCGCTGCTCCGCTGGCTCCTCGCACAGCTCCCGGGGCAGCCAGAAATCCCTCAAAGCCTCCTGGTGACGCAACAGAGGCTCCAGCCAAGCTCCAGCAACCAAGAGAGCTTCAATTTTGACCAGTTCGACTGTTCCGCTCACCCTGTGCTAATCTCGGGTGCTACAGATGCATTTAAGCACCTTCTGAGCACTCGGGTTCCTCATTCTCAGCCATCAGTGAGGACTAAAGGTGTTTCCAAAGATCATTTAAAGGTGTTTCCAGCGGTCATCTCCTGCCCTGAGGTGTGACCCACCCAGAGCTGGGAGAAGTGACCATCACACAGATGTGGTTACAGGAGCAGAGAATGGCCTGGATTGCAAAGGACGCTAAAAATTCCTCTCATTGCAGCTCCTGCCACGGCAGGGGCACCTTCCACTGTGCCAGGGTGCTCAGAGCTGCACCCAAGCTGGCCTTGGGCACTTCCAGGGATGCAGGGGCAGCCACAGCTGCTCTGGGCACCTTCCCACCCTCTGAGGGAACAATTCCTTCTGTAAAACTGGGCTGATTTTCCCCTCCCAGCTGGCACCCAGAGCATCAGCCAGGAGCCCAGCAAAGCCCAGTGACAGGGGGAATGCCACATGTGCCCAGACACAGCCCGAGTTCACAGCTGATGCTATCGCAGCTGACACGTGGAGGACTCCAGGCTTCGTTTTAACAACAAAGACGGAGAAAACATCCTGTATTGTAACATTGAAACCAGCACCTCCCTGATTAAAATAGAACCCCAGCTCAGCCACAGAGTTTATGGTGCTTGTTTATGTCAGCAGTGTCTCTGGGTATGGGAATGAGTGCTGGGCACTCCAAAACACTGACAGCAGCCGAGATCCCATCTTTCTGTCCTGTATTTTATATGCAGGATGGATTCTTGCAGTCACTGAATAGCCTGAGCTGGGAGGGACCCACAGGATCATCCAGGGCAGCTCCTGGTCCTGCACAGCCCCAAAATCCATCCCTGGAGATGTCCCAGCTCTCCTGGAGCCCTGGCAGTGCCCATTCCCTGGGGAGCCTGGGCAGTGCCAGCACCTCTGGGGGAGGAACCTTTCCCAAAATCCAACCCAAACCTCCCCTGGCACAGCCCCAGCCCTGCCCTGGCTCCTGGCCCTGTCACAGGGAGAAGACTGGACATGCCTTTGGGACAGCAAACAATTGAAAAGTTGTCACCCAAAAATCTCTGAAATACATCTCTGCAATCAACAAGATTTCATTGCAGAAAAGAAGGAAGGACAGAAGCTGCCAGCTGGTCTGCAAGTATTACAGAGTATCAGGAAAGACTTGAGTTAGTGCACATCTGCAGTTTATATCCTCCCTAAATCAGAAAAACCTGCCTTAAAACCACATGGTGCTATGACCCAGCTGCCAATTAACAAAACCTTAACAAGACTTGAAAAAAGAACAAGATACTAACATGTGAAAAATTTACCATAGATCATATTTTGACAAGAATTTCGAGAATACGCTGAAAATAAAACACTCCTTAACTGTTTGGAAAAGACCTGGAAAAAAGCCTTCATTAGCCATCGCTACCATAACTGCTGGAGAACAAAAAAAAAACTCTTCAAATAAAATTATCTCAGAAATTAGAAGTCTAATTATTATTTGAGTACAGGTGGGAGACACACTGTAATTCACAAAAATACGTTGTGTAGTAAGAACCTGTTAAGTTGTAGCCAACTGGTTACTGAGTTAGAAGGCAGCTATGTCCTATCAGAGTCATCTGGGAGCTTATCTTTAAATAAATTTAATTTTGGCCTATAGCTTAGGGATGAAAATGTATTGATATGAGAGGGGCTGGTGTCATACAGAACCATGTGATGAGAAATAAAGCATGAGAGCCCCGGCATGGTGTGCAGACTGGAATGAATGATTGTGGCTGATGAAATTACTGTTCCCACAGCCCTGACTCACCCTGTGTGAGCACCAAAACCTGGGTGAGATCTAATGGGGCTCCTGCTGCCCACTGTGCTTCATCCTGATGCCTGGAAGAGCTGGAGCAGAGGCTGATGGAGTTAGGGGAATAAAGGAGATTTATTGAGAGGTCACCCCCAGACAGCACCAGGGTTACAAACCAGGCTCTGTCTGGATGGCCCCAAGGATGGAGGCCAAAGGGAAGGGGGCCAGGCCCCAGATCCCACTCTTTTTATAGCTTTGGGTCCATTTGCACACAGGAGCTTCATTTGCCCACCCTCTTCCTTCCACGTTGTTTCACTTCCAGCCTGAAGTTTGGAAAAAATGTCCTTGAGTCCCAACTGGAGTAGGATTGCTGTGTGTTCTTCACCCTGTGAAATGATCTCAGCACCCTGAACAAAAGCCACACCCAGTGCAGAACAGAAAACCCAAAAGCCCAAGGCATCAATCCCCCTCCCAAAACACCGAGTGCATCCACGAGCATCTTCCCTGTTGGCTCTCAGAGCAGCCCCAGAGTCCAGAGTGGCAGCACATCCCTGCTGCTAGAGGACACAAACACAGCCCCCCTCTAACCTCAGAACACGAAAGGGAAAGTATCTTTACTTTGACCTACAAATATCGATCTGAGCCGTGAACAGGGACTGGAGAATAAGGTGACCTCCTCTCCAATTCCACTGGTCAGTTGAAAAGTCCATCAAAATGACCTCCTCAGAGAGGGACGTAGAAAACCAACACTGCTTAAGTTACACTTCATGGGAACATGCTCTGCAAGAATGAAAACATCAGAAAACATCAGAAAACATCAGAAGGGTTGCACTTTTCAGGGCGACACATCACTGCTGAGCGCCCACCTGCAGCTCAGCCACGCCGGGAGGGAGCTGGGAGCTGCCACGGGCTCTGACCTCAGCTCCTCCCCTGCTGCCAGGGGAAGCCCAGGCCGAGTCATCAGGAAACGCTTGGCAATGCTGCAGCTCGAGAGCCCCGCTCAGGAAACCCCCAGCCCAACCTGCCCGGGGCCCTCTGCCCCTTCCGGGGGCTCAGCACAGCCAGCCTGGCACTGCCAGCGGGAACAGCAGCCACACAGGGCAGCTGCAGAACGCTGGGGTTGTGAAAAACAGGCTAGAAACTGTTGTAAAATAATTAAGCACGTGCTGTTAGTTTGTTATTGGAATTGTTATTTGTATTTGTTATTTGTTATTAGGTGATTGAATTGTTAAAAATAGGCTAGAAACTGTTGTAAAATAATTAAGCATGTGCTGTTAGTTTGTTATTAGTTTGTTTTTTGTTATTAGGTATTTGGTATTTGTAATTTGGTATTTATCATTGGGTATTTGGTATTGTATTTGTGCTGTTATTATA
>VWYI01022572.1:541567-590382 GCA_013399455.1 Anthoscopus minutus | reverse complement strand
AGATCTCAGCAGCTGTGACCTGGTGTTACCAAGATCTCAGCAGCTGTGACCTGGTGTTACCAAGATCTCAGCAGCTCTGACCTGGTGTTACCGAGATCTCAGCAGCTCTGACCTGGTGTTACCGAGACCTCAGCAGCTGTGCCCTGGCCCAGCTCCAGCTGGGGGGACCCCTGGCCTCCCATCCCTGCCCGGGAGCCGCCGGGGTCCAGCCTGGCCCGGCCCAGCCAGGCCACACGGGCTGCGGCTGAGCAGGGCCGGGCTGGTCCCGACTGGAGCTACCAACACCCTCCAAAACCAGAAGCTGAAAATGGACTTTTGGAACTTCCCAGGTTTTAAAATGTGATATTCATGGCGGCAGATCCAGCTTCTCAATGGTTTACAGAGCTGTCAGTTCTCAGAACTAGACAGCCATTGGCCTTTTCCAGACACAGAGGAAGCTCCCAGGAACCTCTCTCAGGAAAACCATTTCTGGGAATGGTTTTCTTCTTCCTAAATATCAACCAACATCAAACCAGCACACTGTGCCAGGCAGAGGAAGACCAGAACTTCACTTTTTGACCTCAGTGGCCTCAGTACTTCCTCTGTATTTGGAAGTCCTTCCTTTAGGCTCCTTTGTGGAGTAAAAACAAACCCAAACACTGTCTTTCTTCAAAGGAGAAAGAAATTGTAAGGAAAAAATGCAAAAAAAGCTCTCAGATGCTTAAATGCCAGAAGGCTAAACACTAAATAATGCTTGGATAAACACTGAGATCCCACACACAGACACTGTGTGGCTGTAGCTGTGCAGACAGCACTTCTGGAGAGTGCATTACAAGCAAAGAGAATGAGAGGAGAATGGAAACTCAAAATATACAGGAACATCAGCAAACTCTTTTCCCATTCCTAGCCCTCCACCACCTCTCCTCTGTGTCCACCACCACAAGACTTTTTGCATCATTCATGTGTGACAGGAGGTGTCTCCAGGTGAACCTGCTTCGAGGGCAAGCAGGCAGGTGATGCCTATGGTCCTGCATGCCCACCAGATGCCAAGTGCTCCAACCTCCTAAACTGCAATTGGCCTGACTATGAATTTCACCTTCCATTAGTACAAATTTGTAGAGCAAAAAAAAATTAAAGAAAAAAACCACAAGACATAAGAAATACAAATTTAGCCATCTTTGTGAGAGGCTGAGTATTCCCTATACACATATACACATGCTAGTAAAACAACCCTTTAAAGTTGTTGGTGTTGTCAGTTACAAGAGCAGCATTTAACATTTAATGGTTGTTTTTGGTCAGAGCTGTTACGTTTCATTGTTTGCTAGATTTGTTCCTTAAATTTGCTTGGCTCTGTGCCATGCAATTCCTCCAGTTTTGTTCTATATTGTTCTTGGAGTTGAAGGATTTTTATATTTTTTCCCTCCTTTGAAGACACATTATGAAAGGATTTTCAGTTTTCTGGTCCAGTGCATGGTCTTGTCATGTCTGATATTTATCTAGAGAGCACAGATGTCCCCTTACAAGCCCCACTGGAGTTCCAACTTGCTCTCAGTCTCCTCCCAGTTGAAAGTCAGCAACTGAAGCAGGCATAAGAAAGTTTTTGGGTTAATTATATAGGAAAAAAGTTTTCAGGGAAAGTAATGCCTGATCTGCTGATGCTGTAACTCTTCTAGAAGTCTAAAAGTAAAGAGTAAAGTGAAATAAGATGATGTCTCTACGTATTTTCCATTATAATAGGCTGGATTAGCTGTTCAATTAAAACAAATACAAAGCAAGGAAATCCTGCTGTGCATCTTGACCTTTTTTATAAACTGGCACTCATTCCTATGAATTGACCCATTATTTGCCAGGTTTGTTTTAATCAAAAATTCAGGGAGTGAGAGGTTTTCACAAGTATTTGCCAGACTCCTCGCAATTTAGAAATTGTGACCAGTCATCAAAGCCATATGGGTCTCCATAGGTCTTATTCCTGATTCCCGGGGGATCAAAATCTTTGTGGCAAAATTTTAAAGGCAAGGCAATGTGATTTAGTTATTGGGGTTAATTTCCAGCTGAGAACACAAAAAACACATTCCCATCCTAGCAGACTGCAGTGGGCACCCAACAAAATGACCCTGGCCACAAATTTCACGTCCCTGTACATTGTCTTTTCTCGTCCTAGCCAATACTTTTTTAGCTAAACAGCATTGACCTATAGGGTTTTGAGCTCAAATTTCCAGTCTTGTTATAGGTTTCCTGGCATGTTTACAGTACTTCTAATTAATTATTTCTAATTGCCTGTGTTTTTCTCCCCACTATTTTTTGTGCCTTTGTTTCTTGTTTCTCTCCCAGCCTTGGTAACAAGATGTTGTATCTCTTGAGGCTATGAGGGTAAAAGTCTATTAATAAATAATTAAGTGATGAGGCTCCAGCAGTGTGGAGTCATATCTTGCCATCACATGGCTGTAGTCTCCATGGCGACTCACCAGTGTGGACTGAAGGGATCTCTTTGAGAGAAGGCAAGAAGAGGTTATGAAGAGGTTATACAGGGCAAAAATATGGGAAGTTAAATTATATTTTAAAATATTAAAAACACCGTTACACTGGCTTGTTCCCTAAATAACCTGGAAGGATGGAAATCTATTACCCCTATTCTACCTCTTTCTGTCTGCCACTGTCCCATGGGTTTTTCCTTGCCCAGAGCCTCCAGCACTGAGGCTTTCCACTCTGCAGATGGTCCTATCTGCCCAGCAGCGTTTTGCCTGTCCCCATTGCTCCTCTGACCCTGCAGATCCACAGCAATCCTGCTGCTGAACCGTGCAGTCTCCATCCCCATGAGGAGGGTGACTGGCCTCTGAGAACAGTGAGCACTGAATAGCTTTTCTTGTGTCAAAAAGTCAAACCTTAAGGCCTGAATTCCAGAGGTTCCCACTTCTGTGCTCCTCTGTGTACTCCTTCCCCATCACAACAGCATGTCACCTATCCCTGGAGCTGCCCTGCAACCTGCCTTTCTGCAAAATTCACACCTGCTCCTCATTACAGCAAGATTTTGAGAAGCTTTTGCTGTGCTTTTCTCCTTTTCTGGCAAGACTTAGAGGCAGTTTCATGCGCTGGCACATGAAGTAGCCCTTCTATTTTTTCCTATCACATAATCCACCTCTAAGTATAGCAAAGACATTTCTTACCCATTCAAAGCAGTAGTTTTCAAAGGAAAAGTGGTTAGCTCAGCAGTTCCAGCATCTGTAAAAGTGTGTCCTTGTGCAGCAGTGGGATCTGAAACCCCCTTAGTCTGTTATCAGCTTTCCATCTGTGTTAGCAGCTACACTTTCCACAAGCATCCCGATCCATGCATTTCAGCCAACATAATTTTCCCAAATCCCCACCCCTCCAACATTTCATGGGAACACGAGAAATGTTAAGCTTCCTGTAATGCCAAGGATGTAAATCACACTAATTATCTCCTAGACTTCAGAAACATCCTGGGCTTCCATTTCCTCTGCAAACTTCTGGAGCATTTACATTAACTTTTGGCAGGTAAATTGTAGGGGGCCCAAGCCATCCATCACATAAAGCTGCATTGAAAACACATCAAATTCAGAGTCCTGACAGGCAGATAGGTCTCTGCTCTGAAGGAAGGAAAGTTTTGATGTCACATATCCCTTTTCCTCACAGGAGGACATGGTGTTTTAAACCCAGGATCCTTCTTTCCACACACCGATAGCAACCACAATTTGCTGACTGCTCAGTGCCCATGTGGACACAAGCCTGGTGACAGCCCTGTCAGCATGGTGTTACTTCTGGTTTTCTTTACGCTTCCAGGACAGGATCTGCTTGACAAAAGGTGGTTCTGGCCTTGTAGAACTGAAATCTGCTGCAAATTGGGTCTTGATGAAGCGAACAGACCCCAGTTCACCTTGGGAGTGGGTCCATTCTATTTGGTTACCACCAAAGTTCTGAGAAAGTCTGCAAAACAGAAAAATCTTTTCCATCTCCCTTCATTCATCTATTTTCTCTCTTTTTTCTTTATTTTTTTTTAGATAGTTTGAGTGAGGTTATCAGAAGGATAAAACAATACTTGAAGCAGCTTCAGATCTGTTTTCCTGCTGTTCTCCTGTTTTTGAAAATTGTTTCCCTGCCCTTTTCACCTTCATGTTCCTCTCCTTCCAACAGATTGAGGCTAGAGCAGAAGGGCAAAGTGGATTTATTGGGTTTTCGTCTTCAGAAATCTAGTATCCTATCTTCACTTTCACACTTTTTGATATTCACCATTACCAGTGGAAAATAAAAGGAAGTTATCTGAAATTCAGAGCCTGGTAGGTAAAATCAAGAATAACAAGAATAACTATGGCAATTATGCTGATTCTGAGGATAAATGTTTTCCTCTTTCGTTTTTCTTTTTTTTTCTTCTGTAGGACTGCCTATGGATTCTAACAGTGACTAGGGATTTAAAATCGTTCATCTCTTTTTAAGTGATGTTGGCAACCTAATTTTGACTCAATATTTCCATGATGCTGAAGGAAAAAGAGAAAAAGAATAATTACAATAAAACAAAATAAGCAGAAATTGTTTCGGTGAGGTGTTTTGATCACTCCCAAAGAAAATTTGAGCTGTTTTCTTGCTGTGTTGTGCATGACTGAAAATCAGACAGTGAATCTGCCTATTTCCAAATGGGAAGCTGACCAAACTCGTTTCATCAGACTGCAGCAAAAATAGCAAACAAGGGAAAAATAAACGTAGGTGATTAGAATTATTTCCATTCTGACAAAGACACTTCATGAATGATACAGGAAAAACTTCCTAAAAAAGAAATTAAAAGCCCAAATTAAAGTTCTTTGAAAGGGGGAAGTTGAACAGGCTCCCACCTGTGGTGTCATGGACTATCAGTGAATGAATGGCCTTTGGAGCTGCTCCCCAGGCAGTCCCTGGAGCTCCATCTCTGCCCTGAACCATAACCTGAGCTCTCTGGATGCTGCTGCTTGCTTTTGGAGTAAATTTCAACCCTGAACAAGGAGTTGAATAAACAAATTACTGTCTGTGCATGTGTGTTTACTAGGAAAAAAAAAAAAACAAAACCCACACTGATTACTTGGCAGACTGATATTTCATAACATCACAAAGGGTTTTGAGAGATGAACAGCTAAGCAAACCCTCTGTGAAAATCAATATCTCCACCTGTGGGAAATGCAAAGATAACAGGCAATTGTGACTAAAAATGCAATTACTACAAAAGAAAAAGATTCACTTTCCTTCATATGCATAAAATCATGAAAAGATGTTTTCATCTTAAGCAAAGAAGGCCTGAAGCTGAGTTTTATTTTGCATTTAGAACCAATAATAATCTTTCACCTATTATATGTCTTCCTGAAAAAAATTTACTCTTCTTCATCTCACCTAGAAGGTTCACCACTTTTAGTCAATTATTTAAGCAGATGCAAAGAAATAAGATAAATATTTGACTTTGAGCCTTAATAAATCCTTTCATTTTTCATTTTTCTTTTTTCATTTCTCCCATTCAAGATCAGATTTCTGTTGCAACCTGAGTGTGCAAAAGACAGTCTTCCTAGATTTTAATTAAATGTACTATATTTTATCCACCAGTAAAATTTAAGAGAGGCACAAGACCATCCACCAGAAAAAAGGAAGACCCATCCTGCACATTATGGGATAGCTGGAGTTAAACCCTACATAAAGCTTAGCAAAACTCTTTTCTCTCTCACACTGTATTTGTAATTTCATCCCTTGACCTGGCTGCTGATTGCTTTTACTTTGATTAGAGAAGTTCAGCCTCCTCTCAGAGGGTAAATTTTCTGATTTTCCCAATCAATGGCCAAAATATTCACATGCAGGACCCTCACACCAGGGGTAAGGAGAGCTTTAGGAGTGATGTGCAATGATTGCTGCTCTGCTGGGTTCCTCTGCTGCAGGGTGAGGGACTGCCCCTCAAAAAGAAGCCACAGAAGATAATTTTGCTTGTGATCCACAAGCAGCTGAAGAGCCACGGTGTGGCTGTGGTCACTTTAGCCAGTTGCTCACTCCTGTGTATTTCCCTTTCCACTTCAGCCTCTCATTGGTAGCTCCAAACCCTTGGATTGCATTTAGAATCATTGGCAACAAATCTAAATTCCCCTCTGCTTCACCCAATCTCCATTCACACCCAGCCTTTGGAGCTGCAGAATTGTCCTTGGGAAAGAAGCCCAGACCTACTACAGAGATGATCCAAAGAAACACAGAGGAATCAAATTTCAGGATTATTTTCTAATTTGGGTTTTTGACTATGTAAAGCACGAATATAAAGCCTAAAATTTTGAAGTCAGATCTCTGCAGGTAGATCCACTGCACTGTACACATTCCCAATGGCTTAGAGGGAAATTGCATGGGAATGAAGAGACATCTCCATGAAAAATGGAAACCTGGGGGCTCTTTTGCATTATCTTTTTGTTTCATCTCTTCCAAATTCAACAGTCAGACCTCCAAATGCAGCATTCTGGCCTTCTGTCTGCAAGCCAGTGTACAGTGTTGACCTTCTGTGACTGTTCCATGAGTAGGATCAGCTAAGGAACATCTCCTGAAGGTCAGGTGGGTAGAGGACATGATTTGGCAGAAGGGAGAAGGACTCAGTGTTGCACAGACATTGTCACAGAGAGCAGTGCTCCCACACAAGAGAGACAGAGTGCTTCAGCATTCCTGAAAAGCCTCTTTGTTAAGAAGAAAATGGCATAAGAATGGAGACTGTTGCTCAAATCTGTCACTGAAATAAATACAGAGAATGAAACTATTGAAAATTGTGTTAGTTCTTCCACTTGGGGTTTTCAGTGTGAGGCTGAGCTCCATCAGAGGTGAGGAGCAATGCCAATGTGTGAATGGCTGGGATCAGCTCCCCTAAGCTTCCTCAGGATGTTTCAGGGTCAGCAATGGCCACAGCAAAGGGGACAGTGAGATCAGGTGAATTAAAAGAACAAATTTTCCAGCCTACTTTTGAGGCATTGTGTTACCTTGGGCAGCAGGTACAGCTCAGCAAAACCCTGTGTCCACACCTCTGGTGGGTTGTGAATAACAGATTATCATCATTTTACAGCAGCTACAAATCATGGCTATGCCACTGCATCTAGTGGGAAAACACAGCTGCTTTCTGAGCAAATACCAGCCCATTGATAGGCAGCCCTCTGACTCAGGAGAGGTTTGACAGTGTATAAAGCCTTTCAGCAAGGAAACTGCTGTAAATCTTTTCCAGGCAGGCTGAAGTATCTGAAGAAATACTTACACCTCACTGATCACTGAACCTCAGATTTGTGATAAGACAGAAATCACTGCTGTCTGATCCACTAACCTGTGAGATATGAATCAGAGATTCTATGCCCTGTCCAGAGTCGACAAGATGTATCAACATAACAAAAAACATCATTGGTCTGACACCTCTGCTGTCAGCCTCAGGAGGGAAAAAAAATGATGGTGGAGTCCAGACTGTCCTCTGGTTCCTCCAGAGCAAAGCTGGGCCTTGCTGGCAAGATAAGGAAACCCTTACTAGTTTCTCCACAGAAATGGAGAAATGACAATCCTGAAAGAAAATTACATACTTAGCTGATTTTAGTACACCATCCCCATCAGAGAAGTGATTTTTGCATAAAATCAGTCAAACTATTTCTTCCTTCGCCACAATCAGCCTCAGCTGGTGAGGTTGTAAAGCTTGAAGAATACACATAATAAAAGATACAAAACACCCTCCCCTGGATAAGATCTTTAAATATACAGCAGCTTTCAGTTCACCTTTCAGTTCACCTCTCACATCTGAAAGAGTGCATGCAACTACACAAAGCAAACTCAGCCCTTTCTGGTGTGTTTTGAGAGAAATTTTCACCCATGCTTAAAGATATTGCATGGTACCATGTTTCCTCAGGGCCCTGATGTTGTTATTGGCCTGACAGACACGGACACCTCCCAAATGACAGCTACTCTGACCTCATGCACACTGACACAGAAACACCCCTAAGACAATGCTTTATCTCAGAGGTGCTGCACAGTCACACATGCACACAGACACACAAAATTGTATCAGCCATTTAAGTAATCCTTGCCCAGCTGTCTTTTAAAATGCCTCTTTCGTCTTTCTGTAACCAAAGGCTTTAATATTCAAATGTTCACGAGAACCAGCTTTATTAAAATTAGGGCTTGGGGAAATGGTTTCAAAAAGGAGCAACGAATATTACCCAACCATTTAAAAGATGCTAATTAATGGAGTTCTGCAGCCCAGGGAGGCCATTTGAGGCAGCAGAGATTCTTCTACTAGACAGATTTGTAACTTAGCGCTTCAAGTGGCAGAGGCGCAAAGAAGAGACGAGTGAAATAAAATGCAAGTAGGTTAAGAAGAACAATCCTCCAGGTATTATGAGGACTCCAGAGCTTAGTTCTGTGCCAGTGATTTGAGCTGTCTACCCATGAGCTCTAGGCATGAAGGTTTTTTCCTTGGCCCTGACACAAAACAGAGTTTGTGCCTGTTCCCTGCTGGATCTGTGTTGTGCTGGGAAGAAGTGAGCGTAACCCACACGGCACGAGCCACAGCTGTCAGCTGAGGCTGTGCTGCAGGAGTCACTGAGGGATGCATTTCAGCAGAAATCCAGTCTTGAGGTAGATGGGCATGTTCACACAAAAGTGCTCAAGGAAAGGGCTTTCTGTTGGGATAGCAGAGAGACACCAGGATGGTCGGAGCTTTCTATGTAGGCTTTTTATGACCGTTTCACCTGAGTGTGTAAAATCAGCAGAGCCCCTTAGATCCTGGCAATCACTTCTCTCAACAGAATAAATCCATATTTATATCTCTACCACTGAGCATACTGTCCTAGCATAATGTCCTAACCTTTTCTCTTTGTCGTGTGCTCTCCACTCCCTTTTTGTCCTTGTCTCTGGTGCACAGACATAACCCTGGGTCAAGAACTGAAAATATTCCATGGACTGGAGGAATAGATTTCTTTTTCATGGGCCTTGTATATAGATATCTGTTTCAGCTCCACAGTGGAAAAGACATCTCTGCAGTCTGACAGTGATTTGTAGCTGGATCTTTTTCACTGATGCAGTTCTTGATGGGTCACTTGCTGTAAAAGAGCCAGGGTGGACTGGTGATTTGAAACCTATGATCCAAGAAGGAAACTAAAAGGCAGCAACAAGAACAGATGCTGGGAAAAGCCTCCTCTCCAGCCTATCCCAGCATGCAGGTGTCTGGGGAGGAAGTAGCATTTCATCCCAGAAGCAAAACTGCCCTCCACAGCTGTTGCTGAACTGGATGAAGAAGGAAGAATTTGCTGACCCTGTCCTAATTCTTCTGTATTTAATCCATCATTAAGATCTCAAAGCTCCAAGCCAGGCCTATTCAGCAAGAAGATGATAGAAGTTACCTGTATTCAGTTTCTTCCAGATGGGAGCTCTGTCCCTGTCCTCATTACCTACTTATTTTCTCCCACTATCCTGCTTTTGTGCAGAGCCACTGGAGTAGGTGGCTTTCCAGGTACACAATAAATAAAGCCTTCCCCAACCAATGCTCAGGTTCCCTTCTTGCCTGGCTTAGTCCTTCAGTGTGACACTAATCCCTCTGTATATCTACTGTACATTACAATTTCTGTAATGGGACTGTAGACAGACATCCTGCCCTGTCTACAGAAAGACTCCAGCTTCTGATACTCAACCCAAATTTTTGGAGGAAAATAGGGCAGCAGGCACTCACACAGTGCAACCCAGTCAAAGTCTAGTGGAAGGTGTCCCTGTCCATAGAGAGGCATTAGCACAAGATGATGTTTAAGAAACACTTCCAACCCAAGCTGTTCTGATTCCACAAATCTATAGCAACCCACTAATGGAGCTCAGAGGTGCTCTTTGGAAACCTCCAGAGTGACATTTGCTGGGAAGGACACCCCAAACAAGTGCCAAGCAAAGGCCATTTAAGTCTGAAATAATCCTTAAACATTTGCTAAGAGGTTGAAATCTAGACATTTAGCTTGTGCAGCTGAAGCCTCTTTCTGTAAGAGGACCATGTTTCAATTGTCATGTGTCTGGATTAAGGTTGAGACATTTGACCTCAGTTTGAATGTGAGTCTGTCCTGTGGCTTGTTGCCTCCTTGTGGAATTGAGGCTGCAGATCTCCCCTTAGCTCAGTGAAAGCTGTGTGGACTCCATTAATCTGCACAGGGTGTGTTAAGCCACTGCTGCCTTCACCTGACCAACTTGGGCTAGAGAATCCCTCCTGATTGATATAGTGAAAGCTTGAGATATTTGAAGACAGAAGATCTGAGGTTTTGGATAAAACACCAGGCCATGGAAGCTTAATATGTTCTTCCACATCAGCAGAGCGAAGATACCTGTCCATACATATGCTCTTTGCCTGGAGCAAATGCAAAATAATATGATGTAGCTTCGCCTTGTTTCACTGTCAGCAAAGTTAAATTGCATTATTATGTCTTTGTCACTGGCCAAGAACATGTGCCCAGACTGCTACCTCAGCTCTTCTGATGTTTGGTGACTTGTTAAGTCACTCTCACTTGATCATATGTCAGAGCTTTCAGAGCTTGGAGTCCTTCACAGCTGTCACAAAGTCCTTGGGAGTCCTGTTTTTGTTACTCTGGGATAGAATATTATTTGCAAGGACTTATGTCTGCATACAGCACAGATATTCTATCCAGATTTTTTTTTAAAATGGGGTGTGACAGATTGGATTCTTCTTATCGATCAGGAAAACCTTCTCCCAAGAGAACAGCACTTTCTGACTCAAACCCTTTCAAGTCCATTAATGAGAATTAAAAATAAAAAAGAAATAGTAACTGAAACTGGTTCTTAAAGAAGAAAAAGATTCTGTCAAATATCTGATACCTGAAAGGCTATAAATAAGAGATATACTTTTTAAGTTCATGGAACTTCATTGTTTTCAGGGAGCTATTGAGAGGAGCAGCATGAAAAAATGGAGTCTGTTTCCCCGGTAGTATATAGATTGACCCTCCTAAATGAAGACAGTTGGCAAGAATGATATGATCTGAGACAAAAAAGCAGCAGAAATTCAGACCTTATATAAATGTATCTATTTAATTTATGTCTCAACTCCAGCAGCCTGCCATAAAGAAAATGAAATGCAAGCTGGAAACATAGGCTTGTTCTAATAGATGCAGGGGGAAGAATAAAGCTAACAAATATATTTGTTTCCCTAGTAATCCCTCTTCATTATAGGGCATAGCTGTTTTGCTTAATGGTCATAAATGAATCCAATATGAACTCACACAAAAAGAGGTTTCTTTTCTGTTTGTAGATTAAATCATTTATAAGAATACTTCAAGTGCATTCAGCATCAGTGAAGTCAAATAAAGTATCTGATTCACAGAAGCAAAAATTTACCATAGCTAGTGTCTCTATGACAAGTGGCAAGAGGTAATTTTTCCCTGGAGCCAGCTTCCATTGGATCAGTGTTGTTCCAGTCTACAGCAGAGAGAGTTTGTGTTTGGATCTGTGTACCAGCACACATAATAATGAATCACACCCTACATTGATTTAGTAAACCAATAGGTTTTATTAAGTCAACAATGAGATTAAAATGGATTAAAACAGGGGAGGGGCTCTATCATTGCTCTAGTAATTTACCCCAATTCTACAGCAAGTGCAATTCACTTTGCTTTTAATACCTGATTAGACTCTCTCAGTACTGCTGAAATGTTTTCTCCAGGGGGAAAAGTGCAGAAGATCTAGGTGAATCCTATACTCACATGTAACTACAGAGAGGGCAAGCAAACAAGACAACTTTAATCAGAGTTTGGACCTTTCAGTGTTATCCCAGACAAAGAAGTCAATGATTTCTCTTGGCAGGGAATTCTGCAGCCACCTGTGCTAAAACACAGAAAAGCACAGATAGAGCACCAGTCCCATGAGGAGCAGGTGGGGATGTTTATTCTGGAGAAAAGGAGGCTCAGGGGAGACATTATCACCCTTTGCTACTCCCTGACAGGAGGCTGCAGCCGAGCTCCGGTCCCCAGTGACAGGGTGAGAGGAAACGCCTGCCCTGCCCTCCTCGCCCCATGGCCAGCACCCTCAGCCCAGCAGGTCCCTGGCTCACAAGGTGGCTTTGGACTGGAAGCTCTGGCAGTGCCCTGGTGCTGAGCAGCAGCCTGGAGCTATAACATCTGCCTGACAACAAGGTAAATCAGGTCAAGCAGAGCTGCGTTGCCCCTAGTGCTGGAGTGGGCATTTTTAGAGCCGTGAGTACTTCTCCCCTCCATTATCTCCAGCTGAGATTCACGCCTCTTCCATTATTTTCGGCACATTCAGGACTCGACACCAATTCTGCAGGATTACTTTGGGATTCCTCTGGTGCAAACCAGTGGTTTTCAACCCCTGAGTATGCCTGGGGATCTGGAGGCTCTTTCTAATGGCTCTGCAGTGGGAAGCCATACCTCTTGCAAAAGGGTAATGCTTTGCACAGTAGGCTTAGGCTTGCTGGACAGGATTTACGTGAGGAAAGCATGAGGTTTTAGAGGACAACAAATTGGAAAAGGTTGAAAAATACTTGCACGTAACTTGTCCTGGAGTCTAGAGAGAGTATAGGAGATCTTCCCGTTTCACCTGGCCTAACCACCTACCTGAATGCTCTTTGGACTCAAAATGGGTCTTTAGGGAAATTCCTGTCAGAGTCTGGTGGCTCTGAGCCCAGCCCAGTGAAGACCAGTTTTGGAGGGATTGGCCTGTGGGGTATGGGAGTGTAGAAGAGAGGGCTGGAGGAGAGCCCAACGAAATATCTAGTCCGCCTCCTGAGCCAGAAAAACTAACATAATGAGTATTTAATTGGTTTAGTATGGGGTTTTTGTATAAATTGTGTGTAATCATCAAGTTATGCTGTACATATGCAATAAAATTAAGCAAATATTCAATGTTTTTTCACAGATAAAGATTAAATAAATCCAGCTCTCCATTCCTGAGTTAATCCACCATGAACAACTCGATCAATAATCATCCTTTTAAGCCATCATCCACCCACCTCACTCCTTCCCACTTTCTCCTGTTTTCTGGGAGCAGTTTGATTTAAATTGCCAATAACTATCCTCACGACCGTTGTAATTATGACATTCATTATGATTACTATTTGTTGTTATATCACTAAAGGAAATGCTTTCTCTCTCTGTGGAAATTTGCAAGATTTTGTAATCATTTTCCTTATTCTGGATTTATCAGTGTTTGTGAACCAGTAATCTAAAAAAATAAGTACAGATCAGATCAATGTACAGCTCTTTAAGATACCTTGAAAATATCTCATTTAGATGGTAGTGAGATTTCTGAAAGAAAATTTTAAAAAAATATTCACTTGTTGAAAATGAGGAAATAAGATGTTTTGCCATTTAAAAAATTAAGGTTTCTTCACATGAGCAGAATTCTCAATCTCATTCTTCATTTAAACCAAGTTCTTCTGCAGCTTGTGTTGACCTACATTCACCAAGAGAAAAAACATTTATTCTAAAAATTGTCAGCTTGCCATTTACTATCAAAATTTTATATGACACATACAAAGCTGCATAAAAAGTTACTGCTGTTGTTGATGTTCTCAAAAAGAAAAACAGAATGGCCTAAAGGAGTTAAGCACAGTCAGGGATTTCAAGTTTGAAACTTCTTAGATATTTTTGATATGTGGCCTCCAGGTCACACAGAAATGACCTCTAATTCTGCAGCTCTAAAGAGCTTTGCAGAGCTCTCAGAATTTAATTGCAGGCTATACAGAAAGTTTGGGCTTTATACAGTGACTATATAATCACCAAACCCTTATCCATCCTTTTAACTAGGAAAGTATTTATTTAGAATAAATCTGATGCAATTACCTTCACCCCAGTTTTGACAGTTGTAGTCAGGGGTTGTTCATCGCAGATATTCCAAATCCAGCCTCTCGAGCATGGGCAGCTGATACAGACTCGACTCGTCACGGACTTCAGTCTGTGAACTTGGCAACTGCATGAGCAAGTGACTCATGCCCCAGTTCATGTTTGTCTGTGAGCTCAGACACATTTGTCTGGAGAAGAGCTGTGGAAATAATTGTGTTTGGGGGGGTAGTGGCAATTCTCATTGCATAAGGATACTATATAAATCACATTCAAACCTGATGCCAGCTTCCTTTACCATCCTGCTTTAAAAAGGTTACATCTAAAGAGGTTTTCTTCCCATTTCTGGCATTTTGAACTTCTCTGACCCTTTGTTTTTGCCTCTTTGTCCTAAAACCATGGGGCATGTAAAGTCTTTATCTATTAACTGTCACTTCTGCACTGTGCTGCATTTACCAGGTCTGGCTCCATAATTTTGTCTGTACAAAGCTGCAACACTGAGGCTCAGTAGCTCCTTACTGTGACCCTCAGCAACTTCAGCAGCTCTGGGAGGAGAACCTGCAGACCAAATAGCTAACCACAGCGGGGTTCAGTGATGGCTTCAGCAGCAGCTCCAAGGTGCAGCAGAAAGTCCATTGTCCTGAAGAGAATTCATGAGCCATGGAGATTTATGGATGCCTGTGACAAACTGCCTCAGTTCCTACCTTTGTAAAAAAGGAGTGATCCCTAGAAGAGGGAGAAGGTGGTGATCAGCTGATATGTTCTGCCAGAGGTATGGGAACAGTGACTTTACTGTCACTGCGATTTTACTGTCCCTGACATGTGATGGGGCTGGGCAGAGTGCAGGAGCTCCATGTGGCTGTGAGAGGAATCCAGTGTTCAAGACATATCATGGAATGGTTTGGATTGAAATAGACCTCAAAGATCATCTCATTCCAGCCCCTCACCATGAGCAGGGACACCTCCCACTAGACCAGGTTGCTTAGGGCTCCATCCAATCTGCCCTTGAATACTTCCAGAAATGTGGCCTCTTTTCTGATAAAGGAAGGAGCAGGGCTGAAATTTGTGTAATGCAAGGAAAACCTGTATGTCAGAGGGAGAAAAAAGTAAGCTCATAAAATATGGTCCCCAAAGAAATTATGTAATCTGAGTAAAGAAAAATAACATGAGACTCCAGCCTGACCATTTCCTTACCCTGGTACTCTGCTGCCATATTAATGCAGGGATCCAACACAGCCATAGAAGGAACCTTTTCCTCTGGTGAAGAACAGCAATTCGAGCATTTCCAATGCATCATCCATTTCTTCTTAAGCTATCTGAATTGTCCTCTCTTGAATAAAGAGGGTCAATCTATAAAGAGGTCTTTAACCTTGCTCCAAGCAGTAGGAGGAAAGAGAAGTATTTCTGAACATACACGCAAAGTTTGTGGGAACAGCCTGGGGAAAATCATTCCAACAAATGTCTGGTTCATAGCTAGGTTTTCCAGATGGCATCAATATATCATGAAGAGTCAGAGAGAGCCTTTCTGAATGCAAATTGCTATTCACATTTTACCTAATTTATGCAAATTAGCTCATTCAGTCTTCTACCTAATCCTCCCTGGAGTTCCTCCAAGGTTTGAAAGGAAAGATATTCTTCTTGCAAAATATATATAATCCATATTAATTGCTTCTGATGGAGATGAGTGGGATGGACAGCTATTCCAGCAGCTAATATTTTAATCACTTCAGCCCAGCAGTAGCCCTTCCTCAGGTGAACAACCTCTGAATCTCTCCACATTGCTGACATAAAGCATAAATGGTTGCATATTGGGATGCTCCCAGTGGGGACTGGCAGGAAAGCAGATTTTGGGAGGAGCTGATCAGCATTGAACTGTTGAGGACAGAGCTGGTGTGTGGGCAGATCCGATAGGCAGCAGACCAAAATATTTTGGCTACCCAAGCTGGGAAGAGGGCTTCAAGAGAGGGATGAGGCTCAGTGATGGAGCCACAAGGACTCCCCTGGGGATGCTGGGTTTTGTGTTGGGTATGCACTGGCAGAGCTGTGAGGTGTGTCAGACTGAACCCAGATTAGAAGCACTGAAATGCAGCTTCCCACACCTCTGAGGAAGGAGGAGAGGCAGGGATGGCAGAGGAGAATAGAAGGGGTCAGCACAGCACCTCTATTAATCTAAGCCAGAGGCATGGAAATAGTCTGGAATCCATCTAGTTAATGGACACCCACACATCCTGAGTCCAGCCAGCACCTTGCCCCACTCTGTCCTAAACAGAAGTGGATTTGTAGAAGAATTAATGGAAAAAGCAAAAAGATGGTTGAGTTGGGAAGTCTCAAAATTATCCACTTATTAAGAAGCAACTAAAATATGTTAGAGGATATTGACTTCAGTCTGTCCTTGCTTTAATGTTTGTGTGTTATCTGGAATAACTGTTCTTTAACCACACACTGCTGCTTATGGATTTCTTCTCCCTGTCCTTTGTGTCGGGATGGCTGGGATCAGATACTAAGATAAAATAGTAAGACTAATTCTGAAATCAATGAATTAGAGATTTAATGCATTGATATTTCATGGCTTATCTCTGTAGAAAGGGAAGACTGATATGCAAGCAGTGAAATGGTGTGTGCCACTTGTGGTACTGACAGACCTCAGAATTCCCTCACACGATGGGTTTTGTCAGGATCAGGGCATATGGGAACTTATTACATCTGTACCAAAACCCACTCAAATCCCCAAAGCAGATTCCAGGTGCAACAGGTGAGAATTGAGTTTGGTTTAGATGAACTTTATTGATATTGTCCAAGCCTGTAACATGTTTGGCCCAAGAGTGGACCTTCAGCGAATTACACAATCTTCTTGCATTTTCTGCTTTCCAGACCATGGCAAAGGCACTGACTGATGTGTTTCAGCAGGTATTTTTTTCCCCATACTGCTGTCAGTAACAAGTCTCCTTCTGCCAGTCAGGAAAACTTGCCTCTGAAGCATTTTGAATTGACATTTCAAATACATTTTTTTGTGTGTGTCAGGTCTGCAGGAAGAGACTGAAGCAATTGATTGGTGACTTTCAAGAAATACATATTTTTTACTCTTCTGTAGGGAAGACATGGGATTTTCTGACAACGCCTTCGGACAGGTATATCGCTGCACAGCTGTTATATAAATAACACGATCAATGCTGTCTGCTACATTTCAGAGGCATCCATAAGATTACAAAGTGCAAGGAGGTGGGAAGAACCTTCTTTGCCCTCCACCTACATGTAATAGTGGTGGGGGTTTTAATGTAAATAATAGCAGAACAGAGTAAATTGCAGTAATTTACAGGTTTTATCACCTAAATGGAGCCTTGAACAAAATAGGTTGATCACTTTGATGCTAAAAGTGGCTATAAAGATGTAATCTGTATAAACACTCAGCAAGTTGAGTTTGCTTGTTTTCAGCAAGGTGATTACTTATGGGTGTCCAGGGACAGATCTCACATTTCTCAGCAAAAGCAACTTCTCATTGCAGGTGCCTGCAACAGCTCAGCAAATCATTCATGAGCTGAGCCTGGTCAGGCAGAGAAAGCCCTGCTTGGAAAGCACATCTCATAAAACCAGCTTTAAGGCGACCTAGAGAAGAGCCTTGGATGGGAGATGTTTAAACAGATCTTCAATTTCTAAACTGATTTACTCAGATCAATACAACTTGTGACCAACGCCAAGCCACACTGCTTTAAAGCTGAGAATGCTTCCACAGAACGGCTCTCAGCACCTCCCCTTCCAGGGCTCAGGACTCTGTCCAACAAATCACTTAAGCTCGGGCTTAACGTTAAGTACATGAATACCTCATTAACATCAAGGAGACTACGTTAACTAAAGAGTATGTGTGAAGTGCTTTGCTGGACTGGGGCCGTGGATGCTGCAGTCATCTGCGCTAGGTAGAAAAATAAGCCAGAGGAGGAGTTTCAGCAAGTACAGTCTGGAGAATTACTCAACAACAGAAAACTGTGAGAGCAGGAAGGTGATTGACTGATTACTTTTCTGATTCATGGAAACCCATGGGAGTATCTAAATCAACTCCTCTTGAATCCTGCAGGATGACTTCAGTCCGGCGATTAGAGTTGAGTGAAATGTTTTGATTGAGAATAAATTAATTCAAAAGTACTGTTTTGGCTAAATGGAAAACTTTTCCTGACCTATTTTGATTTTTTCTAATTTTCCATTTCCGGAGAAAAATCCCAAATTGAATTTTTTTTAAGTTTTAGGGATCTTTTTAGACCAATGTGTACATTTTTTTGTGTGGGAAAAACATCTTGCTTGAATGAAAACATCATGGCAAAAAATCCAGAGAGAGGAAAGCATGCTTTCGTTTTTAGCAGTGTCCCACTAGGAAAAAAGTATTTTTAAAAACATGGGTTTTAACTGAAAGATTTGTGTGCTTTTTTCCTCTTGAGGAATAAAATGACATTAAAAAAAACAAAACTACTTTGTTTTAAATGTGGCAAGTTTTCATCAAGGAAAAAACCTGGAAACTGAGTGAAATGAAGGACAAAGTGTCTGTTCTACATCTACACAAAACAAACTTTTTTATTCCCCAATATCTCTCAATAACTTGCTGTTTCGTAAAGCTATTGAACTGGGAACTCACCTTCAAGGAATAGCAAGGAGACAATAATTTGCAAATGAAGGGTTTCTTCCTGTCCCATATCCAAAGGGAGTTTCATAGATTCAAATACCTTTATGATCAAACATTTTTTTTTTGAAATGACAAGGTAACTATTTCCTGTTATCAGGACATATTTTGTGCTACAAAGAAATAAGAAAATAACATAAAAGTTAACATCACTGCAAGTGTGTCTTAGGGGCGCTCTTTCCTTTCAAGCACTATTTCCCTAGAAATTCAATGAACCAAAGAATGGTCTTACCCCACAGTATTCCTGTTTTATGATGAGCTGTAGTAATACTCTCCTCACTTGCCATTTGCTCATTTTTCTGTCAGAGCTCACAGCTCATGGTGACACCCTCATTTCCCACCATGGAAAGCCCCAAAGCCAAAGATGGGGCACAATTTTGTCCCAGTGGACTCCTCCTAGCTCCAAGTACCCCAGCACTATTCAATCTACCAGGATTGTGTCTTGTTGCTCATAATTGAATCCTATTGTTTTTTAATGAGTTGAATTGATTGTGGTTGTCTCAGAGGCTGTGCTGACAGCTTCTTCTCAGAGGCTTGATTGTGTGGTGGAGTGGGAGGGCACATAAAGGGTTAATGAAAGGCCACACAAGTTAATGGGGAACTGGGAAACCAAAGGGAGATCTAGAGTGAATACCTGTGGAAGAAGGCGAGGAGGAATAAAGGCAAACAATTTATTTGACTTGAAACAGGTTATAAAAGACAATAATTATTTTAAATAGAAAGCTGTTGAATTATAATTGGAAGTAATTGAAACTCACCGAAATATTGAATAAAACATTAGATAATTTAAATGGTGTTATCTTTACAATTATCATAGGAAATAATAGCAGTGAAGCCCATGAACTGTTGTGAGCAGAGGAGAGTCACCCGGGGCACATTGTTTTCCACAGGCATTATGCTGGGTGTTTGATGGGGAGGTATTTATAAATAGGTGGCAGCATTTGTTTCTGATCTGGCATTTCACAAGAGAAAGCCAGTCCCATGATGGGAGAGAAGGCAGGTGAGCAAGAGTGAAGCATCTGCTATTTTCAGAGCCCTTGCTTTATAAACAGTCAAGAAGATGCCTCTCCCTGGAAGACTTCCTGCCTTGTTGATTGGATTTGGAGGCTAAAGACACATTTTCATGGCAGTGCATTATCATTCCGAAATGTTTTCCCAGAATAAATTGAGGAAAACATGTGCACATTGTCCTTTGTCAACTAGGAAAGCTACTTGAAAACAAGGAGTGCTTTTCAGAAAAAAAAAAAAAGTTAATTCATCACAGCATTCAAAGATTGTCTCATCAACATATGTAGCTATTTTTAGTTTGGTGTCTGAAGATATAACTGTTTTAACTTCAAATAGAGTCGTTCCACTAAAGAATTTGTGGAAAATGTTTCTCAGGTTCTCAGCTCTGACCTGAACATCTCCCTGGGTAAGGCCACGTACAGTCCTCTGGAGGGGGAAAATTTGAATAATTACTTTATATCAGGCTATGGCTTCATAATGCGTGACATCCTTCCAGAGTTTCTGGGTGATTAATATAATTACTACAATGGGCTTGATGAATTTTAAGACAGCAACTGTGATAGGAGCAAAGCAGCATTCCACCTACAAAAACATCTCCACAGATTCTAATCAACTCCTGCATGGAAATTAGTTTGTTGAGCTCTCTTCCTAGTTGCCATGGGCCATATTTTTCTAAGCAGATGTAAAGCAAGCAAGGAATTGAATTGCAATGATTTTATTTTTGGTCACATGGAAATAAGCCATTTTCCATCCCCTTGATATAGAACCGGATATACAGATATTAGCCTATTAATGCTACATTTCCTATGGACTAAACTGAGGAAAGGAGTATCATTGAAGCATCAGTTGGGGAAAATTGCTGAAATGGAGTGGCAGATGAAGAGGATTGCATGATGTCTTTATCTATGAGGAGAAAAGAAGAAGGGTGAATATGGAACACGTAGAGAGGAAAAAGCAGCTGAGCTTTGAGAGACTAACATAAGCTACAGCAGTCTGCTAATATTCCTGAAGGCTCTGTTAACAACAGGATGGTTTTTCCACAGATGATCATCTGTTCTGTCTTAGATTAATATCTACTGAAGTCATATGTTGGGCATCTGGCTCCTTTGTGCTTCTTCTCTAGAAGGACAAGTTAGAAGGGGGATTTTGCTTTCTAATATAACTTACAAAAGCTTTCGCGTTCCACATGGACAGAAGAAAAAAATGAGAGGCAGCTGAAGGGGAAAGGATTGATCCTGGGATACCCCAGTCCTGATTCATCTTCCTTGGGAAACTGGGAGGCATGGAGAAGAATCTGATGCAAGGAGCCCAGGCTGATGCTAGTGATGCAAAACTGGTGGAAGGACCTGTCAGAAGTGAGAGAGCTGGGCCATCGTGGCTGATTGTTATGATACAATTTCAAAGCTCCTCCAAGCTTGCCTTCAACCTTTTTTTGATCTTTAAGTGCTGTGTGGTATATCTTTCTGAAGATTGTGCAGGATAAATGGGGGAGCATGCAAATGAAAATCATAAGCACTAGAAAAGAGGAAAGAATCACTTTGCTAAAGATGTCTAGACATCACAAAAAGTAATTAGTCAGGTTTAAGATTCTGCCAGCAAATATACACGGCAGGAAACACAAACATAAGGAGAGCAAGAGCCACCAGGCTTCACTTGGCTCCAGCCACTTCATCAGGGCTAATTAAAGTGTTCTTCCAAGTTCTTAAAGAGATTGACTATGACAGCAACAATTTCAAACTATTTCAAATAAGATGCATTAGGCCAAAGAGATGGTGGTGGAAGCAACAGGGAGGCAGAAATCTGCATTGTCAAATCCCGTTCCAATGTGTTCAGTGAAAAACGTTCAAAGCTAAGGGAAGCAAGGCCAAAGACAAGGCAAATGATGCTCTCTAGCTGATTTGTCTTATCATATCACTTGGGGGAAAGGTCTCAGCTGTCTGCAAGGTCCTGCCTGTGCTCCTCATGTTCATGTCACTGCTTATGCCATGGAGTTTTGCTGCCACGTGGTACAGGCACGAAGGATTACAGGATGCTGGTGATTTGGAAGCTACAGTTGTGATCATGTAATGAAATGTGATATACAATTCCAGTTCCATAAAAGAAGCAAATGAAGTTTGTTCAGGCAATCCCACGCTTTCTGAAGTTTCCTCTTTGAAGCCAATAAATGCAAATATGTATGTGTATACTATAGATTCATCAAAACTAAAGTCACACGTTGGGCCAAAATCAGTTTGGCAGCTTCCCTTTAAACAGTTTTATGGCTCATTAAGTACCCCACAGGAGGCTGACTACACCAACTATGTTTTATTGATAGTTGAGAGTTTCTTGCCTGAAACAAAACAATTATTCATGTTAACAAGAGGCTGGAACAAGCCTTAACAAGAGGCCCCAGACCAATGTCCGCTCCAAAGACATGCAGACTCAAAATTCAGGTTCACATTTATTTATTGATGCATTTTTCTGTTCACCCAGGATTATAATATTCTGTTGGATGCTTTCTTTAAACAGATTAGAACAACTGTTTTCCTGGAAAGGTCTTTGGCAGGCAAAGAGACAGGATTTTTCACATGTGCTCCAGCAAAATGTCAGCATATTCATCTAAGTAATACATATTCTTCTAAGAAAATCAATGAAAATGAGCCTATCTCACCAGAATAGCTGGCCTTCAGACTGTGTCAGTATATCACACTTTCATGTGAAGTTCTAAGTTCAGGGGCAAGGTGAATAATGCATGATATTTTTATTTACTGCCCTCCATCTCAGATAACTAACACACCAGTAAAACTTTGAAGATTCAATGCTACAAATCTCCAGAAAGTCCTTTAAGCATTGCAAGTACTTTCAAGGGAAACAAAGATGAGGTAGAGTATATAAAAAGTGGTAATTCACTTGGCCCTTAGCTCATCACTGAATATAGAGGAAATAGCTGAAACTGGGTCTGACAAAATGATGATCATTAGACCAGCAGATGACCAAACACTCACTGCAGCAGTAGCTCATTCTAAAAACCTGATCTTGTCATTCAGGCAGTGCTAATCTGCTAACATCAAAATGAAAATGGTCATCCAGCCCTAAAAGTTTCAGTGAGATATATGTGAGATTTATTGCATCTATAAACTATGACATTCCTCACAAACCCAGGGCAAAATCAGAAAAAACTCTGGACAGGTAAGAGGAATGTACAAAATATTTTTCTCCTTGTATGGAAGCTTTCATGCAAAGAAGTTAAATCTGGGAAGCTTCTAAAGTGATAAATCAGTTATGAAATGGGAACCTTCATTACAGGCTGTCCAATTAATTATTTGACAAGTTAATTAATCTCCCAAGCAACTGTAGAACTGCTGTTTCCTCAGTAAGCAGCGGAAAGAAACTTTGGCAGATCCCACAGGTCTTGGCACTACAGTATCCGTAGGACTCTACAAAGTTATGTTTAATAGACATTAAGTGAGGTCAGATTGCTTCTGTAGGAGTAGCTGGAACTGCTTGTTGCCTGAAGGTGTTTATGTTGCTAATTATTTCGTTGCAGATAATTATGGTTTGCCAGTTTAGTTGCAGCTCAGCTTTCAAGAGATGCCTCTTTTCCCCTCAGAAAGCCATTGCATCATGGTAGGAAGGGACAGAGCCTCCTGCCTCCTTAGAACAATGCCACTGTCTGCCTCTCCTCAAGAGACAACACAATTACAGCTGACACAATAATTGATGAAGAAGTTTTCTAGTGAGAAAGATGGACACACATTACTATCCCATCAATCTTGTTCCACATGGTGTCTTGTACCACTGGTTTTTCATACTGTGGCAGCAAATTGACTGAAGGGTGCTGAGCAGTCTGTTTGTGCTCCCAGGGGTACCCCATGACAGAGTGAGGGCAACAGACAGGGCACAAGGAGAAAGGTGAGACCAGAGAAAAGATCACACAATGTGAATTGAAGCCAAATTTATTTCTACCACGTTCTTTACCTGCTCATGTCCCCATTATATGGTATCAATTCCCAAGGAAACAGGGCATCATCCAACAAAGGATTATTACACAGGCATTGCACGGGCATTGTTTGACCATTAACAGCCACTGCCCCTCCCTCATACCCATTTCTACCTGAGTTCAACCACAGGTTCCTGCCAGGTCTGTAAGTACCTGGAAACTCCAGTGGAAATGTGTTATGTGTATATTAGAAAACTTTCCAGTCATCTGAGTTTAGGTTTCCAGAGAAGAGGAGCTCAGGCAAGACCTTACCACTCTCTATAACTTCCTGGCAGGAAGCGGTGGCCAGGGGAAGGTCAGGCTCTTCTCCCAGGCAGCAAATGACAGGACAAGAGAACTGACTCACACAGTGCCAGGGGAGGTTCTGGTTGAACATCAGGAAGAATTTCTTCACTGAAAGGGTGGCCAGGCCTGGGAACACATTACCCAGAATCTGGGGGAGTGACTTGCTCTGGAGGTGTTGAAGAAATGACTGGGTGTGGATCTTTGTGCTGTGGTTTATTTGAAATAGAGGTGTTTGGTCAAAGGCTGGACTCGATGTCTTGGAGGTTTTTTCCAAGCTTAAAATCTGCTCTCTTCATAAATATATGGAAGACACCTCATTTCTACCTGTTCAATACTTTTCTGAACACCTGAGCATAAAATTATTTTCTTCAGTTGATGACAACAATACAATTAGTCAACAAATATAATTGCATCTTTTGTTAAAAAATATAAAAATAAACAAAGCCACTAAAATACAGTGTTTGGCACAGCTGTATTATTCCTGTAATGAATAATCACTAAAGATATTATTGTGGATGCAGTTACCATGCAGCAATGTGAATGAAATTCTTTAGATGGAAAATTGTACTTCAAGAAAATGTATGCAATAGTACAACTGTATTATTGCCCATTAATATGTATTAGTTCAATGAAAAATGCCTGACTGAGCTGGTTTACATAGATTAGGATGGCAGGCAGTGAAAGGAAGCACTTGGACTTGGTTAAATGGGCTGTGAAGATAGGAGGAACTCTAATCTAAAGCAGAGGAGCAAACCACCAAGATAGGCTGTCCAGTTCTGTTGGTATGATTTGTTCCCTCTCTAATTCATATCAGTGTTTTTATTATGACAAATAATCAGCATTCTCTGCTCCAGATGCATTAGCTCTACTCAGTCCTCTTGAATCTGTATTTAAAAGCTTTCTATTAAAAAATAATAAAATAAGATAATTCTTCCCAAGGTGGCTACTTAGCAGGAATCATCTCATTTGCTTTAGTGTCTCCAGGAGGCAGAATTGGAGCTCCTGACAGGCTTGTCATTGTCAAGACAAGCTTATTTGAGCCTGAAATACTAAAATAATTCACTCCATACTCTAAGCTCTGCACATGACACGTTTGTTCCAGCTCCCCACACTGCACCGAGTGGGGCATTCCCACAGCCCTGGGGGGAGCTTTCACTGAGACACATCCAGTGTTTCAAATTATGCCAAATGCATCCTTCTGTCCAGGCATGCTTAGTTACACATATAAAAACCAACAATTTTGCTTTCCCTTCTGGCTAACAGCCTTGTTATGAGACAAACTATTATGGCAGTCATATGCTCAGCATAAGATGTAGTTTTCCCTGAGTTTATTTAAAAACGCTCGGTTCAGTGCCTCTCTCAGCCTCACCATTTACACAAAGTCCCATTTCTAGTGTGGGGTTGGCTGACACCTTCCTTCTCCCCTGCCTGTGCAAGAGGGGAGGCAATATTGCTGGGGGTTTAGGTGAGGAAAAGCAGAACATTCACTCCAGAGGCAGCCTTGGTTGGAGGACAAGGTAGCCTGGTGCCAACTGAGCCACCAGGGATGAGGTGTGAGTAAGGAAGAAGAACCAAAAGAACTTGGGGGCCTCCCAACTCAGCATTAACGGAATACTAATAAACAACAGAAGTTTGAAGTCAAAATATGTGATGAGTTTTGTGGACATGGAGGTAGGTGTATCCTGTGTGATTTTGAGCCTCAGAATTTGTTGCATAGCACTTTCATATTGGGACACCAGGATGTAAACATGCCTTAAAGATACAAAGACAAAAAAAGAGATCCTTGTGTTTAGGAAAAGATGTTTATATATGACCTGCCAGATCACAAAGGTTATCCAAGTCAGTGAAAAATGATATTATAAATGACTACAAAAGATTTAGCATCTTCATTCCCCAAACAGCATCATAAATTGTATGTCTAATCCTCTGTCTTGACCACATCCTCATCCAATTTCATCTGCCTTGCATAAAACTTAGTAACCTGTCAACAAACACAGCTGACCAGCAAGAGTGGGGTTCATGGAGTATGTTAAATCCCTTCTCTCCAATAAAATGTGATGGGCTCTTTAATGAACACTCCTCATGTAGGAATGTTTAAAATTATGGGACTGGGGTGATTCTTTCCACCCATATTTTTACACACTTTATCCCAGGGCTCTAGTGACACTCCAGTAAGTGTATTGAATTTTGAGATATTCAAGGGATTTTGCTATTATTAATGACAATAGATTGATTTGTCTCTCATGTGAAGAATATATGTAAAATTGAATTTGGTTGTGGTTGTTTCTTTGTTCAATGTCTCTGATATGATCATGGCTTCATAACAACTTCAATATATTATTGCCAGAGGTATCATAAAATAAGGAGGCATTATCCTTCATGTCATAATTCTTTGTCTGCTGAATAAACTCAAAAGCTTCTTTTTGTTGTTTTGGTTTTTTTGTTTGTTTATTGATGCTTACTTTGGAACACAGTAAATTAATGTTGTTAAACAAGAGGCCAATTTCCCTTGTAGTTTCACCAAAATGGACTTCAATTAGTCATGCATCTATAGCTGTGTTATGATGCTTTCATAAGTGTGTTATGTCACTGACAACAAATCAGTGAAACTGAACTCCTGATATTATCAACTCGAGGTAAAAATTGTGCATGCCTTTATCCCTACAAAATGGGAGCTTCAGCCAGTGTGGTCAGAAACAGCACTGACATGAAATACCTGCAAGTTATGTCAGCATTGTAAGACAGACCGATCACAAAATAAGTCTAGAAAATGGAGGAAAGGAAAAAAAAAAGAAAAAAGCAGAAAATAGAAAATACAGGGTGTTTGAGATATCCTAATTTCTGCCTTCCTGTTGTTCCAGCTGTGCAACAACAGGATATTTGTGACCCATGATCTGACATGCCCTCAAAGCCAGTCTGCCATGGTCAAAATTAGACTCTTACGGATGCATGGGGAGATTGTTTCCTTCTGCTATTATTTCACTGTAGAAAATATGAACAGGGAATTATCATGCCCTGGCTCTTTCCATAAGAAAATGCAGGGTTATGGAACAAATGTAGTTGATGGCAGGTTCAAAAGGCTCATCAGGAGATTACCCTGCATTGCCACGCGATGTTGTGGATGTTAAATTTTTATATGGGTTTTAAAAGTGGCTGGACAAATAAGGAGAGAAAATTCTGTAAGGAATTATTAAATATAAGAACAGCAGCTCTGGTTGGGAAAGTCCCTCACCTGTAAGCTGCCTGTCAGAATGAAAGGTGCTCTGACACTATTCACAGCCAATTTGCTGCTAATGGCCAGGCTTAGAGGGTGCTTGATAGAAATAACATCTCAGCTAATCTTTAAATGACTTCTCACTTCCGTAGCAGGGACTGTGAGCAGAAAACGCCTTCCCAGATGAAAGGTTGAAGTTGCTGTAAAATGCAGCAACATTATTGCAACAGCGTCTTCCTCTGTCGGAGACGGCAGGGACAGCGCCCTGCGTGCTGGGTAAGCCCTGTCTCCGTCTGCTGCTCTTAAGCTCGCAGCAGATCATCCTGATTTAATTTTACTTAGGTTTGCTCTATTTCCATATTTACACTTCTCACTGTGCATTATCCTCATGTCTTCTAAGTGCATGCCCAGTTCAGGGTGTCAAATTCATATTTTATGGGATAGAATAGAGGATGCATTCTCTGTGTCTGTGTAGACATCTCTATTTACTTCGCTGATGGCAATATCACATCTTGTCCCCTATCACTGAAAAAGGCACCCTTTAAAGCTTTTTTTTTATCCTGTTTTGAAATATTTTGTTGCTATTCAAAGATTATTCCTTTGTCTTGTCTTATTTATTTTTCTTTCTTTTCTTCAACTAATGGCTAAACAGCTGCAGCAGCATGCAACTTTGGAGCTCCCTGCTGCTGTTCTCAGAATCGAAACAATCTGTACTTAAACCAATTTGCTTGTAAATTCCTGCTTCCCTGCCTCCAGCCCGCTAAACTGTTCATGCCCATCATGCCAATCTGTTTTTTCAACGCAGAGATCACTCTATCAGTGCCAGCGAACCCCCCACAAACTAATGCTGCAGGCTATGCCTAGGGAAGGAGAAATAATGTCTCTGAGCTCATCAGCGAACTACATTTGATTGGAGCAACGCAATTTAGATTGACCACTGAGGTCTGGATGAAAGGCAAGGTCATTTTAAAAAGGGGATAATACGTCCTTGTTATTGGGGTGCAGGATTTACCTCTGGAGTCTGTATTAAAGGGAATGTCATGGCACTAAGGGGGTTGTGAATATTGCATTTCAGTCTGAGAGCAATGTACCTAACTGCAATGCAAAAATATGTGCTAGAAATCAACTTGAACTGGTAAGATATGAGACACTGGGAATGAACATAAATAATTCTAAGCCAAGGCACCAGCAGGGGACTGACAAAACATATAACCAAGAGACTGGCTGTTTGCTTCCTTTTTCATACTGCTTTATGATTTCATTTCTCTGTGCTGATTAAAAAGGGACTAAAAAACAATGCTGGAGACTGAATATTTTGGGCATGTGCTGTTCCAGTCTCCCCCAAACAACTCTGCCACAACCAATCCCTTTTCATCTTTAAATTAGCAGGTTTTTAGAATACATTTCCCCTATGTGACATTCAATATTCTGGTGGAATGAGATTGTCCTCTGAAATCTAAGCTGAATATGTTTATGAGTATCTTTTACCACTATGTATCTTCTTTAGGTTAAAGTGCTCTTGCCTTTTCCTCGTGTTTACAACACTGCATAATTCAATTTTTCGGCTGTGCAAGCCAGGTCTTTCTAATTCTGATGGTAGAAATCTCCATTCTTTTCAGCCACATTGTCCTGTTCTCCAACTGTTCCACATTAAATCCCCGCTTCCTGATCAGCAGACAGCACATCAGGAGATCTGACCTTGCACAGCAGCATCCACACTTTTTCAAGAAGAACCAGCTGCAATACTCAAATCCCACACTGACTTTTTAACGGTGACACCTTATTGATGGGCCATCAGTTGTTACACCTATGTTTTCCTTCTTACATGGACAAGTGACAGACCACAGTAAAGAATATTACTACTGTTACATAAATACATGCACAGCAGTCTGTTCTAGCAGATCTCACCCTGTTTCTGTTATTTCAGCTCTCAAAATCATCTAACTCTTCTCAAAATGTTCCAACACTTCTTCCCATTCGTAAAGTTTTCCAGGTTTTTACCCACAGGTACAAATGTTATATTCACTTTTATACACACTGAATGTATAACAAAGAGTATTCATGAGAGTTTAAACCAGATTAGACACTTGGAGGCCCTTTTAGGACTGACATTCCTAACTTATTTTCAACCTGATGCTTCTCCCTTTTAACAAACCTATTGTTTCCCCTTCAGCTGTTTCTTTGTTTGCCTTACAGTTCCTGTGCTAAACCCCAGATCTGCCAACAGAACTAATCATTTCTCATGCAGCACCATATCGAATGCTTTACTGAAATCCAGATAGATTAAATCTACTGCTTTTCCTTTGTCTAGAAAATCAATTATCTTATCAAAGAATGATATCGAGTTAGTCTGGCACTCTCTGAGTCTTTGTTAAACCTATCTAACATTTTATCCCATTTTGCATTTACTTCCATGTCTCTAATTATTTTCTCCTTAAGAATTTACTTGAAAGCCTTTGTGTGAGCATCTCTGTGATCCGAGTGGTTTTGACCTTGGTTTGCAGGGACCCTACTCAACGTGGTTCATTGTTCAGATTCAAGATGCAAGTGCTTGTACAGTATCAGGATGTGCCCTCAAAAGTATCTGTGCAGGAGTGCAGAAGGAGAACTTGAGCAATGAAGGGGTAAAATCACCAGGAATTCATGAAGACATAAGGGAAGCCTTATAAATGTTTGCACTGTTCTTATGCTGGTTTTTTTTAGATCACTGCCAAAACACCTGTGCAGATATTTTAATAGTTGCCTGACAAGGATGTTCTGAGGTTACCCTGCATCCACCAAAGTGTACATTGCACTACCAGAAAAGGATCTCAGGCAGTGAAGGCTCTGGCATGAATAAACACCTGCAAATCTACAGAGATCAACTGAATTATGTCCTTTCATCTGTTCTGTCTTTGGTGTCCTATCCAAGTCCCACAGGGAAATTCAGGTGTGACAACAGCATCTTCATACCCTTCAGAAGAACAGAAGCAGTAATTGGTTTTGCTGGGGGAACACCTCAGAGATAAATATTGTTGGTTCTTTACCTCCCTTCTCTTGTCACTCTTCTGTCCCATGTAATATATTATCGTCATAGTACTGAGGCTTCTATAAATGAAACTCTCTCACTGCTGCCATTACAAGACCTACTTTTAAACTGTTTATCATTCAAAGGCAAAGATTCATTTTCTCTCCTCACCAAAATTGATGCTGGTGTAAAAGTTCAGGTACAGGCTACTGTAAAAAATAAACTTCTTCTGAATTTTAAACACAGCCATGAGCATTCTTGGGCCAAGAAAACTCCAGTATAAAGAGGCAGAGGCATTTCAGTCTATGAAATGGCAGGAGCAGTGCTGGAGTGCAAACTTGAGTCAAAAATATTGAATATTTTAATGATCTTTTATCCTGCAAACAGTCTTAGCTGAATTCTCACAGTCAGGCTCTTTCAGAGTTTGGAAGATACATGAACCAGATCTGGTTTTGTAATCTGTGCTCATAGAAAAAGAAATTATCTCAGCTCTTTCTAAAATAGGCAGATATACAAGAATTTCCAGGAACCACAAGGAGACAAAAAGCAGAACACAGTGTCAATAACTCCACATAAATTTAAATCTCCACACAGGCCTTTGGATTCTATTGGAATGAGCAGGGGAGAGAGAACGATCCAGGAATGAAAGGGAGAAATTTGACCTGCATCACAAATGGATGATCTGGTGGTCAAGAGTAAATGTGGGACAGTCCAGTAGCAGTTAACCTCCTGGTGTCTGGATTTCTTACCATAAAATGATAGTAATGATACTTGCCTTTGTGAAGTACTTTGAGATCTGAGGTGGAAAATTGGTGCACAAAGACAGACATTGTTATTTCAAAGGGACAGGGAATAGCAGGTATCATAGGTCTGGAATAGCACAATAGACAAATATTGGATGGGGAACAGTGGGAGTCAGCTGTACCCTAGTTTGTTGCAGTTTAAATAGTATTGGTGGCTTTCCTGTCCAAGTGCAGTATTTCAGGTAATTACTCCATTGCTCACTTATCATGGAGGGGATTAGAAATAATTTATTTTGCTGGACGGATATAATTAGAGCCAAACAAAATAACCTGGTATAGAACAATTAGCAAATTCACTTATTCTGTACAGTATTCCTAGAGAAATTCTCAAACATATTTGTTCATTTGGAAGATTTACCAATCTTTTTCAGGCAGCAGTGACTTTCTGTAACTCCAACACAAGTTACTCTATGGGGTAAACACTTTTCCTTCCCGCAAATATCTACATATTTCCTTGCTGAGGATGGTGCTTTTCATGTGATTCCTCATCAGGCTGGGCACACCCATATCTGCCTTTCACACATCACTTCCAGTCTGTCCCAGGAAACTGCCTTGGGGCAGCCTCATCCTTGCTGAAGCCCTGCTGCTTCCAGGGATTATGCCGGGCTTTACACGATGCCTCCATGCATCTTCCCCTGTGCTCCAGACCACTGCTTGCTGATGGAAACCAGAATGGAGTACAGCTGAGCAGATTAATATCCCTCATGAAGGGATGTGGGGAATATGCCGTCATACAGACTGGATGCTCTGTGGCAGGAGAGGAAAATTCAAGTGGAAAGCACATGCATCAGAGGGACAGCAGCCAGCGCCCTTTGATTACTCTGTACAGAGCATGCCTGGGAAAAATCAGAAGGAATTTTATCCGAACATTGGCACTAAGGTCAGTCCATAGCTCACACCAGTAACAAGCCCAAACAGAACACACGACTGAGCAAAGCTCAAGGAAGCAGGCTGATGGTCTGCAGGAGATGTAGGGCAGGCAAAATCACTGCAATGCATTCAGAGCAGTGTTGTAAGTCCAGAATAACTTCACCAGTGCTAACACATGGTCTGCTTTATGTCCCTGACCTCATGGCCATGGCTCAAGAAGTCTTTCAGATGTCTAGACATCTAAAGTAGGCAAAATTCCCAACCTTTGGGGATGTTGGGAAGAGCAGTGAGCAGGCAGAGGAGGAGGATGAACACATGCACTCACTGTCCCCTGCTGTCCCTCGCTGTTCCCCCGCTGTCCCCGCTGTCCCCTGCTGTCCCCCGCTGTGCCTGGCTGTCCCTCTCTGTCCCCCTGCTGCCCCTGCTGTTCCCCATTGTCCCCGCTGTCCCTGTGCTGTCCCCCGCTGTCCCAGTGCTGTCCCCCGCTCTCCCTGCTGTCCCTAGCTGTCCCCTGCTGTCCCCTGCTGTCCCTGTGCTGTCCCCCTCTGTCCCTGTGCTGTCCCCCTCTGTCCCCGCTGTCCCTTGCTGTCTCCCGCTGTCCCGCCGGCTGCAGCACCGAGCTCCAGCTGGCAAATTGCCACCCAATGCCTGCACAATCACGGGCATTTCAAGCGGCTTTCGGAATCCCTGTCTGGATAATGACGGAGCGGGCACACGGGGCCAGGCCACCCCTCTGAGCTAAGTACGGGTTTGGGGAGATGAGGCAGCTGGGAAAAGCAGCTCCACCAGCGCTGCTCCATCACCCAGACCTGGCAGTGCCTCCTTCCCTCCACCCAAATCCTGACCCAGGCAAGGCACTGTGAGGTGTCCATGGTTAGATTGGCTTCTCCATCTCCAGGCTTGTCTCATCCATACCTGCTCTGGAAAAGGATTGCTGCTGGCTGATGGCCAGTGGTGCTCCCTCCACCCTGCAGACTGGGAAATCAGCATCTGCCGTGCCTTTCTAACTCATCCCCAGTCCTCCTCTGCAGAACCCGTGTGGCTCCTCCATCTGCACAATTTTATACTCTGGGAAACCACTTTTCCCCCACCTATCCATTTCTTTCACTTATATTTTACATAAGGAAGTAGGAAACGCTTGGGATAAAATACAAAACATTCTCATAAAATTTGTATTACTCCCTTCAGCCCTTCTCCCCAGACTGAAACTAAATATAGTAAAAGCCAGTCTGCTGGTTGGAACAAACACAAATAGCTGGAAAAAAAGGTATGACAAATCAAGGCCAGGTTGCTCTCATCCTGCCTTCTGGATGAGGTGACTGTTGTCTGTCTATGATGGCACTAGCAGGATTTTTATGTTCCAAATTGCAAGGGATTCATGATCACTGAACAGAGACATTAGTGCAAAGCCTAGGGGTGACTTGCTGAAACTTCAGCTAAAACAGCTCTGCACTGTGTCCAAGAAACAGCTGCCTGATCTCTTGCATTTGTAGAATAATTTTTAGATCAGAAAGACACTTAGGGATTATTTTCTTTCAGTGGGCAATGCAGATTTGGTAACAGCAACTTTTTTCAAATTTATATTTGCCTCACTGAATCCTTCTCAGAGGCTAAAAGGGGAATTTTGAAACTTCATTTTGACATTGAATATGTTACTCATATCCAAATGTTTCATTTTACCACTTTCAAAGAAAATGTTTTGATCTTCCCTTTGCAAATTTAGTTTGGTTAGAATTTGCCTTACATTTTCTTTTGAAAAGTGTGCTCATAATCCAGCTGTTACTTCTGTTAAAGAGACAAAAGAAATGTTTTGCCCAAACCAAGATGTTGCTTCTTTCTTTGCTTTACTTTTGGCTTGGAAAAAAACAGACAGAAACAATACAGAAAAGAAGTGTTCTTGCAAGTGAACCAAAAATTCAATTATTTTCATTTCAGTAAAGGCCTTGTCTGCAGAGGGAGGTGAGTGCTCAGTGGAGTCCAGCACACATTTACCTGTTGCATAATACCTCCCCCAGATGGATCCCCCTCCCCTGAGGGCAACATTAAAACATTAGAAGTTAAGTCTTACAAATGAAAGGCAGATTGAGGCTTGGATTCAGTCCACTTCCCTTACCTCACCCAAGATCTGGATTGCCATCTGCACATGCCTGTTTCTCTTCACTGGGTACCCAGGGATTCTGGGCCAACCTTCTATCAATCAGGCACTTTGGTGAAGCCCCAGAAAAAAGGAATCCCAGCCTTTGGTGCCCATAAAGAAAGTCCTCAAGAGCTGGGTGCATACATGACTGCATTTTGGACCAATTGTTAAAGCATCAGTGATACTACAAAACAAAACCAAAATACAATCTGCAGATTTTGGCACAACACCCTTCCTATGAGGTTATGCTGCCTCAGGAAGGTTATGGAATAGTTTCTCATGAGCTCCTCCTTCAACACTTAAACCAAACCAGGAGGGAAAGAGGATACGGAGAAGGTTCAAATAAACTTCCACACATCAAGGCCTTTTTCTGAGTTGGACTTGCTGTGCTGCAGCAGATTGAGAAAAGGCATTTAGGAAGATGCTCCTGATTGAAAGGCTACTATCATGACCAGGCTAATTTTGTGAGCCCAAATAATGATCCTACACTTGCCATTGGGGTGTGACAAGCATCTTCTGCAGCAGGAAAAATGTCATATTGTACTTCAGAATTTAAAAATCCCAGAAAATGAGGGATTATTTTAAAATTACTTAATCTATTTCCCAGTCCAAACAACTCTTATTTGTGCCTGAAACCTTCTGCTTCTGACTCATCTCCTCTCATGCTCCACCTTGTACATGGGATGAAACCTTAGCCCCATCAAGTCCTGCCATCCAGAATGTAGTGTGACAGTGGCTGCCAAACCTCCCGGGGAGGCTGTGAGTGCAAGCAGCTGCTAAAGCTGCACGAACGGGACTGCATGGAAATCCACACTGTGACCTGCACACCGTCACACATCACCCTTTCCAACACACAGGCAATGCTCTTTTGTTGGTCTGGCTGAGGCAACACCAGTGCCTCTCCTTGGCAGAGCTCAGAGTGCAGGGAGGCAAATGCAGAGCTGCTTTCCCCCTGCTCACAGCCCTGTCCGCATCCTGTTTTCCCATCGAAGCCGAGTCTGCAGGAGGCAAGGGTGGAGGCTCTCTCTGCTCTGTGGTGTCACGCTGCTGCATCATCCCCATCGGGCTCAGATGTCAGCAAGTCACAAGGGATTGGCACCTCTCATACTGATTTTTTCCAGTAGCTCACTCTGCTTCATCCATGGAAATCACAGCAAGTGCACTGTGCCAAGTTCTGATCCCACTGAAGTCAGTGACTGAGCTGACCCCAGTGGGGCTGGGGTTTAAGTAGCACCATGTAATCCTGTGCAGTTTATGAAGCATATGTGCATTCTCTCCCTGCACGGTTATTTGACTTTCACACTCTTGATGGAAATGTGTCTTTATAAATTTACAAGTAGCACAGCAGCTGTGTGTTTATGTAACCTCATTTGAGGGCCACATGTATTCTCATCCTTGTGCTATTAATATTTATACTGCCACAACCACATACACACAAATACCTCACACAAATACACATGCATGCAGTGGAACAATAAGGAAAATAGATTAAAACCCCTTCTGAGTCAGCCATGCCTTTGCAAAATTCCATGGGAAGGCAGATCTATGTTCTTGAAAGAGATTTTGAAGAAAGTTTTTGCTAGATCCTGGTGACTGTGCAAACTTCTGTTCTTTTGCACCATTAGTTTCCACACAGCAACACCTCTCCCTGATTTCAAGTGACCTGAGTCCAAAACACTTTGTGGAGCAAAGTCAGATATTTCAGCCAGTTGGGAGACAGACAATTTATAGGGCAGCCAGGGCTCCAAGCACCGCAAGCTATGGATGGCAGGGCAAGGGACTCCAGCTGCTGCTGCTGCTGCTGCTGCTTCCCAGCCAGGGTAAGAGCATTGTTCAGGAGACCACAATGAAGCTGGGGAACAGCATTCCATGAAAATTATTTTTTTTAGGCAAAAAAATGCTACTTTAGTTAATCTGCAAATTACCAAACTTGCTTCAAATGCAAACACAGAAAAAACCTGCAAAACATACAGCCTAGACGTTTTATTTTGACAACTCAGATGAAACATTTTGATTTCCTTATGCTGAGAAGCTTAGCATTCTTGAATTTACCTCCATTTAATCTTGTCTGTTCCAAAAGATAAAACCTAGTTGTCCTATCCTAAATATTATTTTTTTAAGTTTCCACTACGCTGCAGAAACTGGTTTAAACTATGATTTAAGGTTGACCAAGTGTAATTTCTCCTCTCTTCTACATTGATTTTCCAGCTCAGTTAAGGGACCAGCTTGCTCTAAGGAGCCAAGTCCATCCCAGACTTTGAGACCAAAGGACAAATGTGAAGGTGTGAGTAGGACAGGCTTTGTGCACCCATTTGCACATGGTGCAGGAGGCAGAGAGCAAGCAGCCTTGCTGAGTCTTCTCCTTCCCTTTCACAAGGAAACTTTGCTGTGAGCCTGCATGGCGGTTCTGATGCCAGCAAGTTCCCTGCAGATGGAGAGAGCAAATAAAAATGTGCATATTTACATTATACATGCAGATTAGATAGTGTGCATTCCTCACAGCCTGTCCCTGAAACACCCTCCAAAAGGAGTGGGGGAGAATGCAAAGAAGTTGAGTCCAACTCTGCTCTCCTATTGTCTCACTCCCACACTATGGGAATTAGACAATATGTCCCCCCAGCTGATTAACCCCTTCTAGTGACCTGCATCATGGACAAAACTCTCAGTCCCTGGCAATCTCTACCTTAGTGCAAAAAGAGGAAATATTTGCTTACAAAACAATGCTAAATTAAAAACTCAGCAGAATTATCTGCAGGGCAGCAGTAGTAATGATGGGGAAATTAATTACTGCATTTCTGAGCCTTGGCATGATCTGGTGGAAGAGAGTGGGAGTATGGGCACCCTTGTGTGCACACAAGGAGTTATCCTGACACAGAGAAAAATAATTTAAATATCAGACTGAAGCCTTGTTGTATTTACAAATAACTTTTGCAATCAAGCTGACTTCCTTAGACCCCTTCACCCCTTGAACCTCTCTCTGAACATCCTTCCTCCTCACACATAAGCCTGCTCCCTCTCAAAGCTGGTGTCAGGCTCTGTGTGTTTGCCTCTCTCCAGCCTCACACCTCCACCAGACTCACCTTCCCAGTCTGGGGAGAAGAGAATTCATGAGGGAAGTAATCAGCCAGTGAGGGGACACCCAAAGTCTGCTCGTGGGGAAGGTCAAATAAAGCTCCTTTGAAAGCAGTAGGAGGACAAATGGGAGAGCAGTGCCAGACCCATCTCTCCCCAGACCAGGCTGGAAGACTTTTGCACCCAAACATCTTTCTTTCTGCTGAGCTAGGTCTTGGATACCTGCCTAGGACTGAGCTGCTCAATCCCATCTGCACTGAGATCACCAAGACCAGAGCTTGGGTCCATGGTAAAACACTCACCTTGCTGCAGGTGTCTCCTTCTTAAAGGCCTTGAGTTAGACACACATGCAAAAGCATTCTGCATGGAAAGAAGCCTGGGATCATGGTTTGCTGACAGACCCAGGGTGGGAGAAGCCTGCAGCAATCAGAGGCCATTTCCTGGGCCATAAGGAGCCACCTGCTGAGCCCACTGCTCCCAATCTCCTCTTCCACCCCGCAGCACTCGTGCCTGCCCTCTCAAACGTGACTCCTCGGGCACTTGTTCCGTGTCTTCATCGAGAGAGCAACACACTCACTCACACCTGCTCCCCTCATCCTCCCACGCAGCTCAGCACTGCAGCAAAATTAGGAAACTATGCCCATTTCTCCCAGAAAATCCTTGCCAGGCTCTGCCAGCTGCCACCTCTCTGACAGATGTTCAGCTCAAGCACTCACTATCCTTTTTACACAGTGGCAGCCTGGTTAAATATTTTACGCCTCATGCTAAACTTTTAGTGCTCCCAGTTGGAGGGAATGGCATCACCAAATTCAGGCTGGGCCATCCGCAGCTTTGGGGTGCTGATTCCTGAACTCTCTGTGGGTTACAGTTTTTTGTGTGGGGAGCAGCTTTCTTTGGAGTCAGGTTAATTCCAGCCTTCTGAGCTGCAAGGAAAGGAGCCTGCACAGTGCCAGCTGCAGGAAAGGGCTTGGCTGAATATAAGATATGGAGGAATGAGAGATTCATGGCATTTTCCAGGCAGATGAATACATTATACTTTTTGATGTCTTTTAAAAAGTGCAGTTTTCCAATTTATATCCATGAGGTATAAATTGCCTTTGACTTTTTCCATATAGAGTTTGTTTCTGACACTGATAAGCTCATGTGGCTCTATGAGATCAAAGCTGGAGGAAAAAAAAAAAGCAAAACACCTGTTTTAGGTCCCAAATCAACCCCCAAATATATGTGCAGACTTAAAATTAGGAAATTGCTCTTCCATTTTTAAAGAAGCTATTTGAACATTCAGCCCTCATTCACTTAGCATATACAATATTGCCCATTCAGAGCCTTGGAGCCCAGTTTATTTTAGTGTTATATCAATTTGGTGTTCCAGCACTGTAATTCTCTGCTAGGTCAATGCCAATCCTGTTGAGTTGTTTCAAGATGCAGTGTCTCAGCTCACAGAAGGGCAGGTGCAGAGTTAAGCAATTAGCCCATTGCCATTGTAGAGCATAGGAAAATGTAATGATGACCCAAGATTTTACTGCAGAAAGGGAGCCCCAGATGCAGTGTGCGATTGAAGCTGACAGATCATCGCATTTACAGCAACTTAAATGCAGGTCTGGAGCAATTTTGTGTAAAATTGAAGGAAAATAGTAAAGTCAATGTGTCACAAAGTACCATGCAAATGTTGTGAATAAAAGCTTCAAAGGGTACTAAAGTGCCATTGATTACCTCTGAGAGGTTATTTAAGATCTCAAGCCCAAGAAAAAGAACTGACATATACACTGTAATGTTAAACCATCATCTCCACATTTCTAGTAATCACTTCTCCAGATGAATCCAGCCATTAACACCGTGTCAGGAGGTTCTCACTAAAGATACACAAGGAAATCGCAGCAACCTACATCCCTGCTAAGCTCAACAGCATCATGCCCTTCAAAAGCCACCAGTGGTCACCTCTGCTTTGGCAGCTAAGATTTAAACAGGGATTAACATGTTTATTCTGAATGATGCCTTAATGTCTTCTGTATCCTGAAAGCCAGTCAGAATTCAGAGGTGGTAGCAAAATGCCTCATCACCTTTCTTTAGATTTTCATTGTGCCTCCTACCGTGGCTTGTTTTATAGATATAGAATCTAATAAACTAAGATCATATACTTTTGGGGAGAGGAGAAGAGGAGAAAATTACATGCTTGGTTGGTAATGATAACAAGATTGCCATTGGAAGCGTGTCATTTTGAGGAGGAATTTAGAACAATGCAGTGCTCACATGGCATGGGTGAAGCAGATTTAAACCTGACAGTGCAAAATGGAGATGGGGAATGAAAAGGGAAATCACTGAGTGTTTCCATGTGTAACCTCCAAGGACTGGCATTTCTAGCTCTCAGAAATACCTGTGCATGAGCAATGTCAGGCTGGCACACATTTTTTAGCCCTTTTCAGCCCTCTTCTGAGGCATTAGGCTGAAGACAGAGGAACAAGAGTAGGAGGCATGAACTGATATTAACTACAGGCAGGTATCCACACTGGAAAGCTGTGCCATGTCCTGGTTTTTACAGTTCAAGAAAGCTGCTGGCAAATGAAAAGTGCTTTGGGGAAAAAGAAAAAAGGGCAAGCAAAAAAAAACCCGTTTAATAATTACTTCAAAGACAAGAGATGTCACCTTAGACTCAAATCTCCACCCAGGTACCTCACCAGGGGCCAGCTGATTGGCTGACTTGGATACAATTTGGAAATTCTTGCATGAGAAGCATTGTGGCACTAAACTCACAAGACAAGACAGAAGCAGCCAGTTACAACCTGAGCAGCCTAAGACAAGAGCTATACAGTGCATTTTAGTGCATTTAGCATAAAACATCCTTCCTCCAAAACCGCTTATCTCACCCTTCTCCACTAGCACCTTTGCTGCTGCTCCAGCCCTTGAGTCCTTTCTTTCATTTGTTTTTGACACTTTGGGCTTGTCCTAAGGCTGCTGAGTGATGACATTCCCTGAGCTGCTTTACAGGGAGGTGGAGTGGGAAGGAATGAAAGCAAGGCATGTTGTGGGAGCACCATTCTCTGCTTGCCAGTCTTTCAGTCTTTCTTAGGGTCAGGCTACATTCTGAGGAGGGAAGTGAGCACCAGAGCCCCTCTCTCTCTCTGTCTTTGTGGCCAGTAGCTCTCTGCTGTTAACACATGGGCTGTATGCACTGGGACAGGGAGCAGCTTGTGTTTGCAGGGACCTCCAAGGAGAACAGCCTGGAAACGTCAGAACGCCTTTCCCTTAGAGGCCCACTCTTGGGAAGTGCAGGAAGAAGCTCAGTCCAGCCACAGACTGCAGTAAGGAGGGTGCTGTCATGCAGAAAATCTTGGCAGAAGCCTTCGAGTGCTGAGCCCTCTCCCAGTACCACAAACCAACCCAGCCAAGCGAGCGACAGCTACTAACAGGCCATCTCCAGCCTGGCCCAGATCCGAGTGTCTGCCTGAGCCAATGCTCACTAGCACTGTGCTTTACCTAGACAGAGTCAGCCAGGTGGCATTGGCAAGGAGCCAAGACAAGCAGCTCATTCCTGGGGAGTAGTCTTCCATCCGAGATGGCACGTGATAGGTGATGTGGGGCGTATTGGCAGCAAGATCAGATGTGCCTTATAACAGTTTCTGAAGCTCTGGAACTAGTTCAGGCTTGAAATTTAGAGAAATTTGGTTAGCTTGTTCTGTTTTGTCTGAATAGCACTTCTTTTTTTTTTTTTTTTGTATGTGGGATCTGGCTTCAGCTCCTGTTGGGAGTGCTGAAATTCCATCACAAAAGCTGCCTCATCACTTAGCTTTTTATTATAGTCTTTCAGCACCACATGACTGTTAGTGAATCTCCAGCCATGCTGGAAATGGGAAAAAACAACCAATAGCTTTTTAGATAGTGCAAAAATACCATGCTTCTGCCAACAGCCACCCCCATTTGCATTTCCCCTCTCCTCCAACTACCACAAGATGGGATTAACTGGAGGTCCCCATTACCTTCAGGATGATTATTTGCAGTGGGAGGTGTTTTTCAGAGTGACAAAACTGTGGTGGGAGGGAGAGAGATCCCTTGAGGGGCCTCTAATATCCCTCTTTGCATTTCCCACTCCTTAGTAATCACTCCTCTTCAGGCTTGTCCTACAGGGTTGGCCTGCCTAGCCAGTAATTGCCAAAAGAATCAAAATACAAAAATATGGCAGCTGCAGGCATCCAGTGGAAAAGCATCTCTGCACATGCACAAGACTAAGGGAGAGAGAGAGAGGAGAGAAAGCACATTAAAGGAAAGGCAACACTTTCAGCAGGCTGGTGTGTCCTTGACCAAAGGAGACATCAAAGACAGCTCCAGTGATTTACTCTTTGACAGGCTGGCATCTCTGTGATTCACGGAGCTAATCAATTAGGTGATACATTCCCCCTCCCTGACACCCCTTTACTTTTAACAGCTTCTTGCCAAGAGTGGAAATGCTCCAGAACTGAATGGGTAGCCATATCCAGACCACACTGCAAGACCTGATAAATGTCATCCCAGTGGATCTGCAAGGGGATCAGGACTCTAGTAAAGGGAATTTGTCACTGGGAAAGGCAGTTTAGTCCCATCTCAAGTGCATGACACATGTTCCTGGGTCATACAAGACACTCGGTGCTGCAAAGTTGCACAGCCTCTCTATTTAACTGGCCTCAGGTCTATCCCTACCTCACCCCTTCTGTGCCATGTGGCTTTACAAGACATCCAGCACTTCAGACCTTCAGCCCTGTGCAAGCAAAGTGGCCTTAAGAAGCACCCTTCCCTCTCTACACCTAGAGGCAGCAACAGTGACCCTTTCTTAAACCAAAAGGGATTCTTCATAATTCCTCCCCTCCTTCTTGGGTGCACATACCCATACACACACAGGTAAGAAATACACACACAGGTAAGAAATTCACACAAGTTAGAGGCACTTCAGGGACACCACACACACACACAGGTATGTCCCTCAATAATTTCCATATTTATTTTCCATATTTATGATCTGTCACTTGAATCACAGCTAAGGAACTTACATATGCAAGCACTCACCCTGAGCTCACACAGGCTGTGCAACACTTCAGGGACACCCAGTGCATGCACCATCCCCAGTGCATGCACCAATTTTCAGCTAGTGGCTGCTCTGATGACTGCTGTTGGGGGAGAAATTAGTAAAAAAGCAGCATTCTTGTTGTCTGCTTCCTCCAGCTCATTCGAGGTGGGATGTAGGGAAGTAGAACACGGCTTTGCATCTCAAACCAACAGCATCTGCATCTTTAGAGTTGTTCAGTGCTGAATCCTTGACATCTAATGATCAAAAATAAAACACAGCAATCCTGCATTTTTCCAAGCACTGTATTGAGGGACAGCACTCTCCTCTTCATATAAAAACATCATGTTGACTGCCCTGCTCTAAAATGAGAGCCACTGTCACAGCAGAGCAATTCCTAATTCTGGGAGGCACTGAGGCTGGGGAATACATCACCACAGGCTTCTGGGACTGAGAGCTGCAGCTGGCCTGGTACTGCAGAAAGAACGCTGCATTTAACCCTGCATTCTCTCCTAATTAGGAGCTACAGAAATCTGGTCGCAGTTTAGTACAGTCAGGGAGAGAGCAGTTTCAGGGTTTGGGAAGTGAACCCCTCCACACATGGGATTTTCTGAAGATCATGGTTTTCCCAGGAGAGAAACCTCCTCAGGGGTACACACAAGGACTAAACCATTTGGAGGCATAGCCAGAGGCTGGATGAGTTAGTCAGAGCTTGGGTGCTGAGCCAGCCATATCAGTATTTGCAGTGTTTAAAATTTCATTGAAGATAACATCAGAAAACTCTAGTCTTTGTGGCTGCAAGATATCTTTTGAGAATGGCCACTGTCATGGTCCCCATGTGAATATGCTTACGCACGGCTCAAATAAGCAGTCACAAATTAATGAAAATGCCTCAGAAAAGAGCCACAGTTGCACCTGAAAAGTTACTCCTGAAAGAAAAATTTCTCCCTACTTGTCTCAAAACTCAAGACCTGACAGGAATTATCTCAGGGTAATTCTTGGTGAATGTTTACTACTGACCTTTCCAGGAGAAACATGATGCTAACAAAGAGAAGAGGACAGTGCTGTGCACTGGCAGAGCACCATCAGAGGTTTGTTGAGAAGGTGGGAGTTCACACAGGTTTTATCCCCACTTCTGATGAGACATTGCATAGTTGCACCATGAAGAAATCTTCCCCTCTGGGTTCAGACTGGAGATCTCTCACCCTGGCTCATTGAGTTCAGAGAATGTAGGCAAAAAGCTGACATTTTTTACCCCATTCTCTTCCCTTCATAGCCCAGACTGCCTTGGGCATCCTGGTGTGCACCCAGCTGAGCCCTGGCTCCTGGCTCTCTCTTGCTGCTTAGAAGTCTCCTGTGAAAACAGAAACATTGTTGAATATTCTTTGATTTGGTCTAGATGAAACCTTTCATCAGGTCCTGCTGCTCTTCATGGCAAAATACCCACAGGCAACAGAGTCCAATTTTTACCTGTTCAGCTTTAGGCATAAATTTGCTGTTTTCAAAGTGGAGACAGCATCAGAGTGAAGAGGAAAAAAAAAGTCCTTCACCAGCTGTGAAAACTACCCTTTTAATTTTCATGAAAATATATGAGACAAAAACAAAAGAAATGTTCTCCTGGCTGTTTCATTCCTTATTGGTTGTTGACAGCAAGAATTTCCTTTCACCATTCAACTCTTGGAAGTTACTAGCTGCTGGATCTTTTTAGCTTCACTCCTTTCTCCTTGGTGAAATCCTTCTAGATATCACCTCTTGAATTCACATTTAATTTGTGTGGGGCAAGTCTTATCTGTTCTGCCTGTGACATGAAAATTATTGTTTCCTCTTCTCCCACCCAGGATTCTCTGTTGAGGTGAATCCTTTATCAATTTCTGTTACTGCACTTTGAGGTCTGACTTCACATATAAGACTTTCTGGTTTACATCTACACTGGATCTCATTAAAACTGTGCATCAGTCCAGATTTCTCCTCATTATAACAGTCAGAACTTATGGGAACATAGTTATAATGAGGCCAAAGAGTATGGCTCAAAAACAATTTCTAATAGCTCATTAGCAAAAGAAGATAAGTCAGATACCACCGTTGTTCCCTTTAAAGATGAGAGCCATCCCCTTCCCAGCCCATGGAGCTTAGCAATATTTAGTCTTCAAAACCAAGGCAAAGCTGTCTTCTTCACTGAGGTCTGTCTCACAGCCTTAGAAGTGTCCCGGACTCCTGTGTGCTGTGATAATATCTGCAGATGTTCAGGAATCACTTAATGAGCTCAAGGCTCATTTTCCACCTTCTCAGTGTTGCCACTACACCTGGAAAAGCAGCAATACACACTGGCAACTCATCTGCTGATGTTCTTTCCTCCCCTGCATCAAGGTGGATCCACTCCTGCCCAGTTCTGTGTGTCTGATGTTCTGCTTCCTCTCCCTCAGAGTTGCTGAGGTTTGTACATCAGCCTGCCAGACTTATTCGAAATATTCTTCAGATTATTGGAGGTGGGAACCTAGTCTGAGCTGGTGATGTATTGCACCCATGGAGGATTTCAGAATTCCCCTTCTTTTACACAAATAGACAAAACCAGAGAGAAAGTTTCAAGCTTGTAAACAGGCTTTAAAAGAGCTCACCTTGTCTTTTCTCTTTTTCCCCTTCTGGGTAACATCCAGCAGGAGCTACTATAGACTTGGAAATGTTATCAAGAGCTACCAAGTCTTTCAACTGGAAAGGAGAAGACCTAAAGCAATTGTCTAGTCTTTACCCTGCCCTTGCCCAGGCAAGGTGGCTAAACATTATGGAAAATCTGTGAAAACCACCAAGCAAGGACCTTAGAATTTATGCACTCATATTATTGCATTGCTGGGACATTTCTCAGGATAAAGCAATCCACACTGTAAAATATCACTGCACTAAAAAGCTCAGGAGAGGCCTCATTGCATTGACAGTCTGGCTCATGTGTTCTTATTAGCTACTCACAGAACCTGTCTGAGAAAAAGTCTGCCATCAGTGGTGTTCAGTGCTGAACTTTTGGCTCAGTTCAGTGCAGGCTCAAGACGTTCTATGCTGACAGTCTCACAAGATGCTGTGTCTCCTTCCAGAGCTGACATGATGGGTGTCTCTTTTGAATGGGTGATGTCTGGCTGTGGAAGGACTGCAGAGTGATGATGCCACAATTATGGAGTGCCCCATGCTCAGGAGCAGCGTGGCTGCCATCATCCATCAGGCTCAAACTGCAGCTGCAGGGCGGTGTGGGAGCCGCTTGCTTTGGGTCTCTGTGTGTGGTGACAGAGCTGCCCAGCTGAAGTGGGAAGGTGTCATCTCCCCTGGAGGAACATGCTCCTCAGCCAGAAGCAGGCACACAACTCTATTTGAAAGCATTTTATTTTTAGCTTATCATTCATAATTCCGTTTGTGCACGTCACAGTGACTCATGCTTTGTTCCTTCTTCCTCAAGCTGGTAGTTGCAGAAACAACACAATTCTCTGTTTACTGCGTGGTCTCTATTTGGGGGCTTGTTTTTGCAGTGAGGTTTGGCTCTAGCAAGGGCTTCTTCCCAACCAAACACTATTTTTGCCATGAGAGGTTGGATAATTGCCTTCTTTTTTTCCCCCTAAGAAATGTAGTTTTGGTAAAATGCAGATGCAGTAAATGCAGATGCAGTAAATGCAGATGCAGTGGTGACAGGCATCTGAAACAGAAAAGGCCTCCAAATGAAAAAGGAGCTATTAACACAATGGAGAGGAACATCAAGTCCTGTTCCTCACACCACTGCCAAGCCCTCAGCAGATGTTCATTCCAGATGATTCCCCCAAGTATCTGTGCCATATCCTCTACCTCTACCTGCTGCAAGCCACAAAACATCGCCCTGCAGGACCTCGCAATAAACTTCAGACTTTGAGTAGAAAAGATGAAACCTTCCAAACTGTGGTGTATTACAGAGAAAAATGAGAGACCAAAGGGAAAGAAAGGAGCAAACAGCTCCTAATAGTTACCCCATGTGTTCTACAGGCTCTGATACTGACTTTTCCTAATGTAAAGCCATGGCACCATGCTAACAACGAGCACTTTTTGTACCCTGAAGCTCACGGCTCACCTAAGCTTTCTCTGATCCCTCCAGTGAGCCATTAGTGCACCAACTGTTGTGAGGTTGTTTTAGCAACAGTTTGAAAAGTGATTTTTACGAGCTGTTTATTACCTTCTCAGATTTATTGTGTTCTATTCAGACTGATTATGTGGGGGAAAAAAAAAATCTCTTAAAAAACATGAACTAAACCAAACCAGACCAAAAAGGCTGTATGTCTTTCCTTCCTTTATTTATTTCTTTCCCCTACACATTTGTAGGAACAAATGTCTGAATTAATTTAAGTCAACATTGTGAAAAGCAATAATTGGCCTTGAATATTTCAAAGTTTGAGTATTTAAATTAAGGTTCTTGTGAGTGAATTTAGTTGCTGGAGGTGATGTGTGGATTCATTCCCAGTGATTACAAGGTGATTATCTGCTCCTTCCTGTCTCAGGAATCTGTGTCTCAGGCTTGACATGCAAAGGTGGATATACCTTACACTTTCAGAGCTTGATGATTCTGACAAGAACTTCTCCACAGCCCAGACCTGAAAGACTGCTAGGTGTTGCACCCAGCAGGGGTTGTGGGAAGGATTTCTTCTCCAAGGATGTGGGGCTATACAAATTAACATCAAACTGCTCAGAAGCATCTCAGCTAGATGGTGAAGGGGAGTTCTTCTGCTAATGGCATCAATCTCCATGGATGAGCTTTGGATAAAAGCTGGTGTGTTTACAAATTAAGGCTCTTTTTTCTCCATTTATTCTGTATTTTCCTATCATGACTCCAGACACAAATTTCAGCAAATTTCCAATTTTTGCCGTGGTTAGGAAGTGATTGTTCAAGCAAGTATATTTACAAAATAGGTACCTGGCCTGCCAGTCCCCTAACACAGCTCCAACAAGCCCAGCACCATTTTATCCCAGCTCCAGTGGCAAGGGAGTTATCCCACTCCACACAATGCCTGTGGGAGCTGGTCTACTGATTGCAAAAAAAGCTCTGGGAATTGCAAGATAAAGTCTTAGGAACTCCAGTGAGACTGAAAGTTGGACACACAGCTGAATGTTTTCCTTTCCCCTGGCAGTTAATGACAGGAAAGCCCAGAAGGATTCTCTGCTGGTTGTGGAATAGGACAGGAATGTGGTTCCTGTGGAGTGATGAACAGAGCACATGGGAGCAGCCTCCTGCAAGGAGGAGGCAGTCATTCTTCATGGGATTAAACAGATCCCTGGCTGTGTGAGGCACCACTGTGTTTCTGACTCAGCACTCCTCTTGTGGGTTTTTCCTTCTTTTTTTTTTTTTTTTCCTGTTTCTGGTCTGTCCATTGACTGCAGAGGCCACAGACAATGAGCCCTCCATCAGCCCCCAAAAATGGGTTAGCTGTAATATCAAGACAGAAATCAGTCTTCACAGTAATTAATAGCCATCCATCGGCTTTAAAATCAGCTGTGTATAATAAATGCAAGAAGCCAAACATCTTGCTGCTGAGATGGTTGTCACCCAGGCAAGACAAGCCTCCTGTCGAGGGCTTATTCATGTAATTCCTCTAAAGGCAAGATGCAGCCTTAAGAATCTGAGAATTCAGAGATTTGCCCTGCTGCCTTGTTACCCTGCATGATCATTTCTGAAAATTGTTCTTGTTTAATCATTTCCCTGCATAAAGCCCAGGATTCTCTTATGCATTCCTGTGTCATATTAATAAAAGTCCATTTGGGAGGACGCTGGGGGTGGAAATGATTTGACCGAGGTTAAGTAACAATTGTACAAAATTGTTTTGACATTATGTTAATATCTGCTCGTGTATTATCCTCAATTTAAAGTTAATCACTAAAATTACCATTGCAGTTCCCAAAATCTAATGAAATAAGGTTTGTTGAGGTGTGAATAATACAGAAATTGAGAAGCGCACAGTCACTATAAAAAAAAACCAAAAACGAAATAAACTGCTGGCTTTAACTCTCTGAGTGCTCATATAAACTGAAGTGAGTTCACAAACTATATCAGACCTTTAACACTTTGAAATTGTGTCAGGGACTGAGCAGGGTCTGGGGCAGTGTGTCCTGCTCGTGGGCCTGCGTGCACAGGGCTCAGCACAGCAGGGTCCCTCTCCTGTCCCAGCTCCAGGGTCATGGCTGGACATTTCAAACTAATAAATATCAATTGGTGCTTTAACAGTCACTGGGCTTCACTATGACTTGGCTGTGCTAGGATGAACATATTTGATCTGGGAAGATGAAGACAGACCTCTGCTATCATGAAAAAGCTTTTTTTAAAAAAAATTATTACCATAAATTCTAATAAAAAACGAGTGGGGAAATATTAGCACAAGGAATGAAAAGAGATGGAGGAGTCTGTTTGCCTCTTGTGTTACACCTGAATGAATATGCAGAAAATAAAGGAAGAAACATCAGGGCTGTAAATGAGAGTCTGGCCCACAGCTCACTGTTAGTTGATTTAGACAAAACAAACACAAATTATTTTTTTTAAATTAAGCTAAATCCATACTCATACAGAGGCTTGGCGCAGAAAGAATTCAAAGATAAATTGTATGCAACTGGGAGAAAGTAATAATAGCTATTACTGAAAAACAGGAAAATAAGAAATTGTGGTGGATTTGAACCAGGGTTTCAACCACAGCAGGAAGATACATAACAGTTCTGAGCAAGGGCATCCCACCAGCACACCTAGAGGCTTGCTGCCTTAGATGTGTGAGTGGGTTTTAAAGGGAAGGGATAGAAAACTGCTGCAGGATGGAAGGGAATCAGGCTGTGGGCATGGCTGGGTGGCTCAGGGGTGTCTGCAGGGACAGGGATGCTCTCTGCTGCACCTGTGCCATTTCCAGTCCAGGAAACAGGCACAGAAAGGAAGAAACAGGTGAAATGTGGGGGGGGGGGGGAGGGGGAAGAAAAAAGA
>VWYI01022572.1:513314-541546 GCA_013399455.1 Anthoscopus minutus | reverse complement strand
GGGGGGGGGGAAGGAGAAGATAAAGACAAAATAAAAGGACCAAAGAAAGGAATGGAGGAGAAATGAAACCCACACAACTGCAGCATCTTTCTGCAGACCTGCCACAGACATAAGTAAAAGTTGTCATGAGCTACAGAGCAGTAACATTTTCTTATGTCCAGACTGAAGTACAAGACAATAAAGAAGAAGGAAGAAGCAATCACAGATGGTCCATTTTTTGATCCTCAATTCACATTTCAAACTGGCTAACTTACTGGGAGAGGAGGTAAGAATCACAATTTTTGATAAGAAAACTCCAATTTTCATGTGCAAAATGAATCAGTCTGCATTTGCATCTAGTTTTCCTAAGGGTGAGTGTACAGAGATCTAGTCAGTCACGGCCCAACCTGTTCTGGCACAGTAATTGCAGCCAGTTTTGTGGATAACAAGTACAATTTCAAGTGAGGAAACAAGCTTGAAGGAGACCGAAGACCTGATCCTCTGTTTGCCTCAAAAAGCTACAGAATAGCTGTATTGTTTGCTTTAATAAATTCCCCATGGAAATTTCATATCCTCTCTAAAGTGGTTCCACAAAATCCTGTTTTCAGCTTCTTCACCTACCATTATCTGTAAAACGATCCATGTTCTTCTGGTGTTGGGGCTTTTGCTGTGACATCCAAATGAGAATGTTTTGATTCATAGAGGTGAAGAATTAAAAATACTTTTCTCTTGAATTTTTTTTTGTTGTACAGTGGAGCCAAAAGTCTATCAGGACAAAATTGATAGCTGCTGCCAGAAATAAGAGAAAAGTGCCCAGGCATAACATACTTTGTTTGTGGATGTAGCTGTTTTTTCAAAAGGAAAACTAACAGATTGAATTATCCCACAAGTTCCTGGAATTTGAAATAAAACCATTGCCACAATGGTTAAGAGCGAGGTGAATTTTAGAAGTGCTGGTACAACAGAAAACCTTCCTTCCGAAACATCCAAGTTCTAAGTACCATGAGGAGAAAACTGAGCTAGTGGACATGTCTTCTTCTGGCAAAATGTCATTAATGCTGAGCTGTGTGTGACAATGTCACCCTCTTGTAGCTAGGAAAATAACTGCAAGCATGAGCCTTGTAGTGGCACAACCACCTATGGCCACATCAAACTGCCTGCAGCCAGCCCAGACCTTGGAGGACAATTAGTCTCAGGCTGGGCTAATACTGGAGTGCAAGAAAGGATTGCAGACTCTGAGGGGGTCAAGCTGAGAGCTGGGATCACAAACACACAGTAAATGCACAACCACAGAACAATAAATCAAACAGAAGTAAAAATAAATAAAAATCTTGCAGTTAATGGCTGTTACAGGCAGAGATCAAAAAGAGCCCCACAGTGCTTAGCAGGGACTGAATTAGCCAAGGGGCTGGGTATGTTAGAGGCAGCAGCTTCAGAAAAAAAAAAAAAGTCAAAACTGCTCTGGTGACCTTAATCCAAACATGACACCAGGAAAGGTTGACTAGATCTATGATTTAAACTCTCCTCATTTTAAAGTGTCACACTTTAACTGTCCCAATGCAACTGAATTGGTTCCATGGGTTGGTACCTAGTTCCAGCAGGGAAGTGTTAGGCCCTTCCAAATTGAACTATTAATGTATTATAATTAAAGTCTTTCTATTGCACGATCACTTGGAATAAACTCCATTTCTAACATGGTTTTGTTAACATACAGTTTTCCAAACTCCTCCAAATCAAAATGCCCACTGGGCATTTGTTAATTAGACAAGATCAAACACTTGTGGGAACCTTTGCTTTATCCTTGACACGACCATCTTGCTTTAAATTGGCAGTAGCTTTGTGGACAGACTGGTGCCTGGTCAGACATAGTTGTTTGTCCTTTTCTGATTAACAATCTCAGCACCCTCTGCATTTTTGTTCTCTTGTAGAGGCTTATGGGAGGTTACTAAGAAACTTGGGATCTCTTGTAAGACTGCTTTACAATACTACCTGACACACAGAAGATTATTTAATGCTTTAAATTTATTTAGCATGCCTGTAACTAAAATTTCAAGCTCTACCTTCCACGTAGAGGTGCTTGCTTTTAAAGATTCTCAACATCCAGTGACAGCATTTTACTGAGCAATCCCAAACTTCTCATGCCCTTGGGCACAGACAGGCTGTTTCAGCTTCGCCTTCAACCAGCCTGCACTTTGTGTGGATGAGTCTGGCTTAGCCTCTTCCCCCAGAACACACATCATCTGCACCCTGAACTCAGGCCAGACTCACAGAATGGTTCACAGAGTGTTCACTTGGCCTGAAGCTGGGATTTGTGTTTTCTGAGCCAAATTTTAAGAGAAGCATCGAGGATTTCTGCTGTTGGGGGTGTGCCAGGCAGGTTGTGGAAGTTAGGAGCAAGTGTTGAGGCCTGTTTCAGATGCTGTTCTCAGAGATGCAGGCTTAGCAAAGTGAAAGTCCCGAGAGCTGAAATTCCCATGTAGGTGCCCAAGAACTGAAATTACCTCTCTCTCGCTGCTTTCCCTCTGGGATCTGGCTGTCATCTGGGGCCCATTTGCACATAACCTCAGGTTTTCAGGTACCTCCTGAACTTCTGAGTCACAAGTCACTTCATTTCAGCTTGGGGCAATGATGCTTTAGAAACTAGGAGCAACCCTGCACACAGCTCTCCTTAGCCATCTCTCCAAGTTACTTTGCAAGTTTTATAGCTTCTCCAGAGACCCTGGGCTCCTTTACTAATAGTTTCCATTCCAGCCTGAGAGCTGCCTGAAACACCATCCTGTGCCCTGCATAGAAAGATTAAATGGTGCCTTAAAGCTCTGGGCTCTGGTGTGTGTGCTCTGCCCAAGCTTTCTCGGGCTCTGTTCTCTCTTTGCCTTGTCCTCATCCCTCCCTGCAGTTTCTCATGTTTTACCTGCAGGATCAAGGTCCTTCTAGTCTGAGAACGTGAGGCACTGGGAAACTAAAAACACACTGGCCAAAGGAATTTACAGGTTCAGCCCCTACACAATGAGCCTGAGAGTTCATGGCAGACACAGACAAATTAGATGGGAAAAGGGAGCTAGAAACATTCTTAGACCTAAGGTGAGTCCTGCTCTGCATCATTGGCCTAGTATACTCTGCTTAGGGGAAAAAACAGATTATTCCCAATATAAATCAAGGATCAACAGTAACAGACTTTTCATGTTGGATTTATTAATCCATTTGCTGTTGGTCATCCTGCTCGAGGCTTTCTAAACAAGAGAGCTTGGCTGGCTGTGGGGGAAAGAGGTTAACACTGAAGACTACACAAATTTCTGCAATTAGAAAATTTCTTTGTAACATAATGTAGGTACCAAGCTAACCTCAGAGGCCTTTTTTGCTGTTTCAGAAGCATACTGGACATGATTTCTCAGCAGCTGTGCATTAGTGTTCCATGTTAAATGGGCTGATTAGACATGATTATAGAACAGCTTCCCTAAGATCTTCCCATCACTTCTGATTTCTTCATGGCAACTTTCTTTCTCTCCTTCTTTTCCCTTGCCTCCAAGGAGTGCTTTGTAAATATGTGCCATCCACTGGGAAAGCAGATGGGGGGATCATAGAGGTCATGCTTTAGTGATTCATAGGAAGATTGTCCTGTCCTGTTTCTTAAAAAAAACCCAAAAAATCCCCACAAAAAACCCCCAAAACCAAAACAAAACAAAACAAAAGCAACAACAACAACAAACCCCCAAAAACCCCCTAAAACTTGCATCATATTATTTCTTTTCAGGAAAAAGAAGTTTTGGCTTTGGCAGTGTGGGACTCACAGCCATGGGAAAGGTGGAAGTATGCATCCATACATGACAATATCTGAAGAGAGAGAGATTTTAAGACCTTATGATACAGGTCAATTTTTATTATGATTGTTTTGGTGCACCATTTATTTATATTCTTGTTAATCCCTCTGGCCCGTACTCTCTATTTGCACACAACAGCAAGTTCAACATGTGATGTATTTCTGATTGCAGAAGCAAAGAGGTCATAGAATAAATTTGGGGAGAAGGGGCAGCTGCCTAGGAGAGGACACACAGCTGCTGAGCTGAGGGCAGGGACTTGCAGACCAGCAAAGTGGTCCAGCTGTTGGGATCACTTCATCCCTCTCTTCAGTTTCCTCTGCTCACTGAAAAGGCCTGAGCAGGAGGATATGGAGTTCAGAATTTCTGGGATAAACAGAGGGAATTTTTTGATTGGGTTTTGGGGTAGATTTCCCACCAAACTCTATCTGACTTTGACTGTAAAATGTGTTGCCAGTTTTGATCCACTTCAAATAACTTCTTCTGTATTGCCTCTGATGGTTTTCTTTATCTTTTGTGCTATTTCTGGGGGTAATTACATGTGAGGACTGTAGGTCTGGTGTGAGCAACTAGAAAAAGCTGCATTCTGATGAGACACATTTAGTTTTCCAATTGCTTTCTGGGGATAGCTGGAGTGTCTGTGCTTTCTTAACTGAGGTGTGATGCTCTGTGTCATGGAAGAAAAGGAGCCCAAGCTCCTCTTCAGCTTGTTACACCCTTATCCTGGAATCAATAGCTTTCATCCCCACTTGCTACATGGGCTCCAAAAGTTTTTGAGTGGCATGATGAATTTTCTTGGAAGAATTTATGCCTTTGTTGCTCTCATAACTACCTGTTGATAGGCCTTAGAAGTGGTCTGTGAATCCCAGGAGTCCTTGGGAAGCAGGTTGAAAACTTGGTCTGCAGTTGTTTGTGAGCTAAGCTCAGAGCCTGAGTATTTTGGCTGATTTCTGAGCTTTGTCTCCTTCTCTTTTGTCCTCTTCTCCCCAAAGCATGCACCCATCCCAAGGGATCTGGAGATTCAGAGTCTAATTTTAAGCAGCTAAACTGAACCATATGTTTTTGTAATGGTGTTGCAAGCTTTTTGGAGCCTGAAGCACAGCAGGAGGGTTAAGCTTGTACAACCCAAAATAACATTTTGTTAACCTGGCCTTCATGTTTAATGTGAGCAAAAGAGTTGTAGGAGGAGGTGAGGGGAATGTAGCACCTCTAAGCTGGCTGAGATGTGAGGGCATGAAAGAAGCCCTCTCATCTTAGGGACAGGCATGGGAGTGGGGCTCTCCAAGCAGAAAAACACTGAAAAGCCAAACTGCTCAGGCTGAGACTGATGAACCAGTGTATTTTAAAGCGGCTGCATATCTTTTGTGTGTACTCTGCTCTGAAGCTAGCACACTGCAGATTCTAGGAGCAGCTTGTTCACAGTTTGAAGGGGGAAAAACCACAACAATACTGAGTGTTAGTGGCTTTTTAGACCGGTGGAGAAAGTGATGTAACAAGAGCCAATGTCTCTGTTTGTCTAACATTGATTTCCAATTGTGAAATGAGCTGGATGTTTTTAACAATGAGATGATGAACCCCTGGAACAGTTGCCTAAGGGATGAGGCAAGCTGTTTGTTGCTTAAATCCAATATACCAAGTTCAGACCACTTTTCTGAAAGTGACATTCCAGCTCAACTAGAAGTTCCTGAGCTCAGTGTAGGACCACCATGTGAATTTTTACACCCATAGCTAAGTGGGAGGTCAGTTAGAAGATCGCAACAGTCTTTTTTTTACCTTCATAGCTGAAATCCATGAACATATAAAAGTGAAATCAGAGAGATGAGAAAGGTCTTAGGGCCAAATATTGCCTGCCAAACCCAATTATCACAACTGCAGTTCAAAGTGATCTGTGCCTTGCCGGGCCAGAAGCATTTGACCACTGATTATGGCAAAGGATATGTTAGAAGTGACAGGGCTGCAAGAAAACAACGTCAAGTTCAGGAAATCTGCTCTTTCCCCAGGTAGTGAAGACTGGAGGGATTCATGAATTGCCTTAGTCTAAGCTAGGTCTGTGTTTCAGAAGAGAATCTCCCAGCAGCATGCAGGACTCTGTGTGTTCATGGCGTGGCTGCAGGGAACAGGAGCAGGAGTTCCAAGAATGTCACAAGGATGGGCTGTGAGAATGAGACAGGATGAAACGAGATATGAGCAGCCAATGCCAAAATTAGGATGTGGCTTGAAGCCCCTGCTTCCCCTCCTACCACTGCAGAGATGGGCACAGCACAGGTAAACTCACACAGAGCAAGGGGCCCTCGCTGCCCAGTGCAGGGAACAGGAGCAGCTCCACTCCTGAGTGCTGGCAGCCCAGCCTGCCTTGTATCTGATGCACTGCATGCACACAGGTTATGGATGATTTCTTCCCTAAGAAATGAGCCCAGGTTAAAAATAGCTGTGTGCTGCCTCCTTCCTGCTTGCCGAGGCCGGAGATCACTTCAAGTGCTGGCAGTCATTTTTAATGTGGAAATGTTTAGAAGCCAAAATTGTCTGGCATCTCCTGCCAGTATGGGGAGCTCTGGGGACAGCTGGAGGGCAGACAGTGGAGTCTGGCTTTCTCTTCACCCTGGCCTGGAAGGAGAGGGTAAGTTCACTCTGGAGACAACTTCTCCATTCTCAGTGCCAGCCTTGACTCTGCTGAGCTTGTTAATGAAGGGCCAATTAACACTGGGTAGTTCTGTTACGTGGCACCTGGAGCTGGATCAAGATAAAATATTTTCAAGCTGCTACAATACAGGCAAACTGAGCCTGATACTCTGCCTGGTGTAGGGGACAGCCTCCTGCACGTGTCACCAGCTCCCTGTTACCTGGTGAACTTGTACAACAAGTTATGTGTTTGGAGGGTTATATGGCAACTCTTCATCTATCCCTGCCCCTCTTCTGTGGGATTATATCTGCAAAGAGCATGCAAAGCTGGAAGGGTTGAAAATGTAGGACCTACATTTCTACACAGATGCTTTCTCATTAATTCTCAGCTCAGGACTTGCAGGGGTTTGCCACCATTTGAGAAGCAGGGGCATAGAGAGCTGGTACCACATGATGATTCCCTCATCACCTGCTGACCTGAAGGACTGACTAAAGCCTAGAATAGCACTGTAAGTAATGATATGTTCTTGCAGTTTGCAATGAAATAATCAGGATTAAGCCCAAAGGCATGATTAAAGCTATGCAGCTCATACTGTGGTGTGAAGAGGATGAAAACAATCAGGTATTTACTTACTGAACAGTTAATGCAGTGGCTTTTACTCTGACTAATCAAAGCTCTTGGGGTGGGCAATGTTTGTCAGATCTTGCCTGAAAGAGATGGAGATTTCTGGTCTCTGTTCTTGCAAGGAAAGAAGGAAGGGGGAATACAAGGATATAAACTATCTCCTGCACCCCAGAAGTCAAAAACTCTGTGAGAGATGTGCTGTTTGAGTTTCTGGCCTGCAGATCTCCACACAGACACGATCAATCAGTGATGGATAGTGCTAGGAAGGTGAGAAATTTGTTTTATCTGCTGATTCTAGCAGAGCTTGATGCAGGAGATGGTTATTAAAACAGTTTAATGGGAGCCTAAAGGGAACTGAGAAGCTGTGACCTTCTGTCCATATTATCAAGATCACTGCCATGTGACAAGGCAGGAGTTGTCACCAAGCAAACTCCTTACTCTTCCTCCAACAGCTCGAAAATGAGCCAGTTTTCTTGATTTCAGACCTTTTGAGCATGAAGTTTTTCTGCCCCCAATACAAACCTGAATGTCCTTCCCTGCTTATCAAATGCAGCTGTGCCTTTGCTGTGCTGGCATCTGGAGCATTCTTCCATGGTGCTTTCAAGCCCTCTCACTTCTTCCCTCCCTCAGTTGCCAGAGCAGTGTGTGCCTTCAGGTCTCTGACTGAGCCCTTCTCCCTTGTTTCCTCCCAGCTTCAGTGATCCATTATAAAAAATGATCCAGTTTTCAGAAGTCACTAGGTTCTGTGTCTTCTACTTAATTATTGTTTTATTTTAATAAGCAATTATGTTTTGAAGGCACCTCAGGGCTCCAGGCGTTAACCACTTATCACCTGCTGAGTGATTTAAAACCAGTGAAGCACATCCCATTTACAGGTTGGAATAAGGCCTGAATCCTATCAGCAGACAAATGAGTTCAGAAATACTCCATGTTTGTAACTCGTTGCTGATGGTTTCATCTCCTGGTCCTTAGAGAGGAGCTGGTTCCCTTGCTGTTCTGATAAGAAGCAAAGGGCTCATTAGAGACTGTGAAAGAGAGAAGACTATCTGTTGGCTGGTTTGTGCAATTTACTTTGCCAAGTATCTTCCCGAGTCTCTCTCCACTACACACCACAAAATCCCAGCTACTAAATCAACCCACAGCTCAGGTATCCCTCGAGTGAGATGCAAATCTGCTCCTTTGTGAGTTGTAAGAGCAGGAAGCCTGTGAGTCTCAGCTCCAGAACTGACACAGAAAAGAAATACAGTCTCACAGGGCTGAGGTTTTAGGTGCAGTTGTTGTTTTGCCTTCAGGACTTGTTATTCCCTACCAAGAGACAATTTGTTGAGCCCACTCCAAGAAACTCACTAGGTATAGCAATTCAGAGGAATAAACCCTGAGCATTCCCATGGATTGGAGGATGTCCTGAGAAACACCACCTTGAAGAACAGAGACCTGTGTTATCAATGTTATCTGGCTTTCTCCTGAAGTTTTTATAACCTAATGGCTTGGTTTTTGTCCTCCCACATCTCCTTGACTTCCAGCTGGCGCAGATTAAATCTTGTTTGAAAACAGAATTTATTTATTTTTATGTTATGCATTAAAAATACAGCCCAGGCCTGCACTGATCCCCTCACTGGAGCTGCAGCCCAGCTCGTGTGTGCCATGGAGCATCATTACTGACATTATCCATGGTGTTAGCCAGCACATGGGCCATATGCTCCAAGGTGTGCATTCTCCACAGACTGCATGAGTCATTTAAAGACTCCAGGGAGTTTTAAATGGGTTTAAATGCCAGGGGAGATTTAAAGACACTGTAACCCACACCAGCCCTCAGCTGACAAGGGGTGCAGCCCTGGTGCCAGCATAATCCATGGAGGAATGCTCTCACATGGTGCACAGAGGCTTCCTGAACTGGGGAACCTCAGGGAGCAGAGAGACCCACTGGGAGCTGGTGGTTGATGTGACAGGGGCTGAGGGTACCTGTGCAGGGCTACAGAAAAAGACCTTGGGAAGGAAGGAGAAATGGGAATGAGCTAAGGAGAAAGTGAAGGTGGTGTCCTTACTGCAAAGAACCATTTCCTTCCCATTTGCTCTCTGATGTATCCTTGGGGATTCCTTTTCCATGCTGAAGATGCTTACTTAAAACTGTAGTTTTTTGAATAAAGTAGGGGGTAGAAGATCATGATGAAATGTTCAGTTACTCACAAATGTGTTCCCTAATGTGACCTGAGCTGTTCCTCCTTTTGTTTCAAAGTTCCAGCCTCTTGGCCCATCTAGGTGATACATCCTGGCCACTTTTTTTTCCACAGCCAGAAATGAGGACAGCAGACTTTCTTTGTGGAGAAACACAAGACATTTCTAAGCTGCAGTCAGCCAGAATTGCATGGCAGAGCAGCTCTTGTTGTATTCCTACCTGTGCATCATCAGAATAAGCCCAATAAAAAACCTAGTTTCTCTTTATTTCACTGTGATTTTACCTTCCGTGTCCATTTGACCTTCTGTTGTCATCCTCTATTTCTTTCTGCCCCAATGTCTGCTCTGATTTAGAAACTGATGGTTCTAGCATGTCTCTCAAAGGGAGAGCAGGACATCCAGAAGAGTCTCTGTGTCAGTGTCTGGAAATGTGGAACTTGCAGGGGCTGCTCCTTCACGACTTTCCCTGGCAAGGTCTGAGTGTTTCTTGCTCTGTGCCTGCTTCATCCGCTTCCCTGGAGCTGGGCTGGGATGCCTCAGCTCTTTTCTGCAGTCTTTTTGGTGTTCTTAGCTTGGATTTGGAGTACAGCTCAGCAATGTTTGCTTGTCACATCCCCACCAGTCTGGGGACAGCAATGCAACAAATTCAGCAGAGCTTGGTGATAGGATTTGACCCAAATCGCAGAGGGGAAAAAGAAGCAGCTCTGTAAAAACTGAAATTCCTCTGGATGATAAATTCTATTAGAGGCAAATAAATACAACAGCCAGGTATGAAAGGGGCATAATCTGATTCTTCTCTTGTCTCACTGTGATTTGAGCATAATTTGATGGGGCTCAGCTAAGCAAGCAGTGCAGAGACCCTGAGGAATGAGGCTCTGTTTGCTCAAAAGTCAACATCATGCCTCCACAGCAGTAGGAGAAGAGGTGAGAATGAGATTGCATAGAATCAGATCCCTTTCTCCCTGCTGGAAGCTTAAAGAGATTGGAAACTCACTTGAAACCAAATAGACAGAGCTGGACTTGCAGACTGTGCCAGCATTTTGATTTTTCTTACCCTTCCCCAGAACAGAGCTCAATGAAGACATCAAAGAAGATGCCCTCAGACAGATTTGTGAAGATAGGATTGGGTTCTAAACCAGCATGCAGACCTGCTGAGCAGAGATGGTTTGAGGCAAAAATAAGGTAAAAAAATAGCAAACAAACTCAGGTAAAGTTGAGAAGCACCAAGAGTTTCTTAGGTAAAGATACCCAGCTGCTCATTACCAGTACTTAGCATATCAGTATTTATGAGCACATCCCTGCTTGATGTAGGGTCTATGCATTCTCTCCAGTCTAGTAATCTATTTATTTCCCTGCAACTAGAAAGCAAGATTTCATAGAAATAAGACATTTTTCAGACAGCTGAAGGCTTCCCTGGCTGCCCAGAACTTGATGGGAGAGGAAAATGTTAATAATTCAATTGGACAGGCTTTTAGGGCTGAATTAAGGAGCAGTAACCACCATCTAAGTGTGGAACAATTATGTCAGTTTATGCCTGAAAAGCCTGAATTTGCACATGTAAGATAGACAGAGAAACAGAGCTTAGCCTGCCTAGTGATGGCAAAAGCTGCATTCCTGAGTTGCGCCAAAGCATCATCCAAAGGTCATTGAAGGATGTGGTCCTTCAGAGTTCTAAAATACAGATATTGGAACTGGAGGTGAGGTCTGGTGGTTGTGAATCCACTCTCCTTGCACTTGTCCCATTGAGGCAATACAAATTTATTTCCTGGAACATTTCCTCAAGTGTTTTCTTTCTTGTTGCTCTTGGAGTGAGGTGACATTTTTCATGCATAGTCTGGTGGATGTGCCTGAGGCAATGCTGAAATGTAACTCCTCCATCTCATGTATTTCCCCTATTCCTATAAAAGTCTTGAGTTGGGGGATGAGCAATAACTCAGTAGCGCTTCCAAGCCACAGGGGAATAGCTGGAAATTAGAGGGACACCTTGATAGAAGAGCCATTTGTAGGAATATTAATTATCAGGCAGCAAGTTCTGGACAATTGAATCACAACTCCAGATGTTCCCATTCTGACTAAATGCTTTAGCAAAAATGTTTAATTGATTGCTATCTTGTGAGCTATGTGTAAGTGTGATAAAACCCAAGACTGCTGAGCTAGAGGGATTGTCTGATGATAGCAACAGAGTGCACTGAGTGTTTCTTCACCTTTTTAAACTTATGCTTTTTTATCATAGGGAATCGAGGCCAGGTTCAAAAGTATTCTTGTAATTTATGATCTTTATTGTAGTGTCATGGTGCTGATTGAAGTCACTGGGCCTCACTGTACATGGATGCCTTTAAATAAAGAGACGTCTGTGTTTGGTCTGAAAGGCCTCTGAGTCTTGTTTAATGAGGGACTGTAGATTCAGGGCCTTCTTGATTTCTATGTATCTATAGAACAGGTGCAAGGACAGGAGGGCAGCTGAAAGAAGAAATAAGCCATTGAGATAAAATAAAACTAACCTGAGCTTTTACCCCAGGCTGTAATTGTACCAGAGCTGAATTTCAAATAAGAAATTATTTTCCTCTTTTTTTTTTTTATCCTGTCCTTTAATCTCCAACCAAATTCAGAAATGTCAGCCAAGTATAAGGATGTTCTACCTGACATCTTGGGGGCTGGGGAGCCTCAAAGCACCACAAGATAAGGGAAGGTGCATAATAGGTAAAGTGACACTTTACAATAAAATTATAAAGTCCCAAAGATGTGACTGGTATCCCTGAAGCTGGATGGGAAAACCTTTTTGTTGCAGACCAGATCTAGATTCTCATGAAATCACAGGCACCTTTTCATTAAGTGAAAGCTGGCATGACCCTAATGGAGATGCTTCTCACCAAAATGTTCTTTTTGTGATGATTAGTAGATTGGTTGTGAGTTGATCCAAGGTGGTTTCTCACTGGGGCAAAAACACTGATTTCAGTGGAAACATCCTTGACTTGTAGGTCCTACTCCTTTTCCACACTACGAAAGCAAAACCGAAAGTAGTAGAGGAAGTAAATTGGTCCAGTGCTTCTAAAAACAGGAATGCTTCCTCTAAAAGGATGAGAAGTACTTAATGGAAAAGGTTTCTGTAAGAAAAAAAAAAAGCCATATTGCCAGGCAATACTAGTGTGTTGTCATGAGAACAATTTTATGTTTTATTTGTGCCTTTCCTCTCCAGAGTTTCAGTGAATGAAATTCTGTTGTGTTAGAAACTGTTACGAAGGCCTCAATGCTGCCCATGACCATGGGAAAAAGATTTAACAAGGGGAAGAGACATGAATGTGATAAGCTGAAATACCCAACAATTTATTCCTTGGTGCTTGGTTATGCTGAATGCTTTTGTTCCAGCTGGAGTTGCTCATCTGTGAGGAACACACTGATGGCACAAGGCGTCTGCAACCTTTGTATTTCTCCATCTGTGGCTTCAGAAGGTTCACAGCTCGCCTGACTTCCAGGCACTGTCTGGATGTGTCAGTCTCTGCCAGAACTGAGGTGTGTGGAAACACATAAATGAAGGGGAAAAGCCAATTTGAGGGCAGCTGTAAAGAAGATTCTTAATTGTTTTAATATGAAGGAATTTAGGGGTTATTAATTTGCTGTTTTTAAAAATAGCATCTATTTTTAGCTCTCAAATGTGGTTGTTTCCTGGGGATTAGTGACAAGCTCTTCTGCCAAGGTGCGTAGGCTGATTTTGGAGAAGCTTACAGCCAGTCTGGATGGAGGCTGATGTCTTGCAGACTCCTTAGAACACCCTGGCAAAGGGACACTTCCTATTGCACTTGGCCTATAAACGCTATGGATGAGCAGTTGCTTTTTCAAGACCATCCTAATCCTGCCAGCTCAAAGGGAACAGCAGCCCTGGAGGAATCCAAGATGCCTTGGCACCTCTGCTAAAGGACAAACTGAGTATGCTTCCTTCTGAGAGCACTGCTGCAGGCCTGCCTGGCAGCAGGGCTTATGGAACAGCGGCTATTTATGTATAAAGCAAAAGAAAGGAATGTGGGATTGTTCTTTCTGCATACAGTTACCTGATCCCATTAGAAAAGCCACAGATCCCTGGCAGAATTGTAACCTTCCAGGCCATGATCTGACTGGCTGACAAGAGACTGGAACTCAAATAGCCACAATGTCATTGACAGGAACCAAATCCTGGGCTGAACGCCTTGGAGTTTGTTAGTTCCCAGGCTGAAAACAACAGACGGTTCCTGCAGCTAACAAAGTGCTGCTCCAAGAGAAGGAATCAGTGGGAGCAGTTGGGCACTGATGAGCAAAGGCTGAGAGTCTGCTCCACACTGTTTAGAGCTTTGTCATCATAATTAGATCTTAAAATGTGTCAGTTCTGCATGAGACAATTCATCAGCGTGGCCCAGGAGCACGTTTGCTTGGGAGTGTGAGTGTCTGTGACTGGCACCAGAGCTATTTCATGCAGCTGGGACAATACACAGCCAGATCCCAGTTTGTGGGCTGTAGGAATGGGATGGGAATGATGAGAGAAGGAAGGACTCTTGCTGCCTTCTAACTTCCACTGCCTTCATCACTTCTGAATTTAACAAAACCTACCCCCACAGAGGAGCAACCTGCAAAGGCAGTGAGCATAAGGTATTCAAATAAGTTGGCTACAAGTTGTCATTTGGGTGTTTTTAGAGAGAAAATTTTTGTTTCTGTATTTTTGTTTCTGCAACTTCTCTTGACTCAAAGGTTTTCACACTGAGACAGAAGGCTGTTCCCCCTCAGGAAGAGGAAATGCAGAGGTGACCAGGGATGATTGCAGAAACAGGGAAAGGAGGAATGGTGGGAGAACATGGATTTTCTGGTCTGAAGTCATGTCCTTACCATGCATCCATGTCATCCAGGGATGCCATGTCTGGGGGACTCCAGCCTCAGAGAGAGAAGTGCTTTGTCACTGTATTAAATCAAGTCTCCAACACAACCAGTTTGTGGTAGCATGCAAGTTGTAGAGGCTTGGAAGATGGGAGAGCAGATGAGAATGGATCTGAGGAGCTATTAATTTTATTTGTGGGCTTTAAAATATATTTTTCCACCCCTATGGTGAATGTCAAAATGCTTGAAGCTTATGGAGGCTGGAGGCTGCTGAATTTCACATAGATTTGAATGCCATCCTCATAACTGTGACTGGGGAATTCATCAAGCCTCAGGACACAAGAAAAATATTGGTACTCACTGCTGGAGAAGTCACCTGTGACAATGAGCTTCCCCCAGAGCAAGTTGTAACTTACCTGGCCTCTGCCACAGCAGTGCCGGCACTGCCATTTCCACTGTAACCCAGAGTTCATGACCCATGGAGGGAACCTACCAGGCCAGAGAGGGGCTGTGTTTCTGTCTTGGCTGGATTATAAACAGATAATCTCACTCTGTTTTGCAAAATTCCCACTTCATTTATTTTGTCTGTGAGGGGTACAGTCTTCCCTTCTGGCATGCCACTGCTTTGGGGGCTGTGCTGGTCCCTACTGACCATCAATTTCTAATAATGGTGAGGGCTGCATTTCAAGGATGAAACCAAATAATTCCTCTGTCAGCTCATTGTGATATGTCCCTGGCTAAAAGCCTGGGAAACAATTTTCTTATGACCTACTCTTTGATGATAATGCACTGTTTTATGCTGCTGCAGTCTCCCCCACATGCTTGGCTTTGACTGATAAAGCTCAGCTGAGAGAGAAAAAATAAAAAAACACTGCTGATGTGCACTGCTGGCAAAGGCCAGAGCCCTGCATGGGGCCCCCAAAGAGGGACAAGAATCCATCTGTTGAGATTGAGCCTGATTTAATTCTTCTTATAAAGCATCTTGGCAACTGTCTGGATCTGACAGGTTGATAATAAGACTTACCCTCAATGCAAAAAGGAAAGTAATTTACATTGGCTTCACACCTCTGGCAAGCAGGAAAGATCCTGCCCTACGTTAGTGAATGGGAGCAGACGTGAGAGCGAGAGCAGCAGCACCAGGGAAAGAGGGAAGGCTTGCTCCATGCTTGAGCAAACACAAGAAAATGCCACTTGGAAAATGTCAATGGGGGAGAGCAGGGCTTGGAATCAGCATTCTGTCCATGGCAGAAGGCTGGAACAGCTTTCCAGCTAAATCCTGGAGGATCACTCTTACAAGGAGCAGCAGCTCTACCTGACTTTGCTCTGTTTAGCCCAGCGCTCCTGCTGATGCACTGCTCACCCTCCCTTGCTGCAGGCCCACCAGCACCCAGCTGCACTAAAGTTTTATTTTTTGTTTTGTCATTTCATGGGTAAGCCTCTGACAGCCCCCAGGGAAGTTCAGTGACACTCATTGAGGGGAGAAGGGCTCTCCATGAGGTGCAAGGATGTGATTACCCAGCCTCTATCTCCCCCAATTCCTGAGCTATTCCCAGGAGATCTAACAAGCCTGTACTATGTTCCAGCCTAAACCTGCTGTCACACTAGCTCTGAGTAAGGGCCTTGTAAGCTGGGCCCTCAGCAGCTTTCTGCTGGTCTCATGCCTCCTAAATAAACGACTTGAGGCTGCCTCTCCATGCCTCATACACAGGCTGGAGTGCCCATAGGTGCAGTGCCAGGGGAGGTAACAGTTCTGCACTTAAAAACACTCAGGGGAAAGCATGCCAGGACAGTGCCATGTCCTTCAGGGAATATTTAGAAAGTTTAGCTCTTCACAACTTACCAGCTTTAAAGGCCTCTGTCCCTCATGTCCAAATGGAGCTGGGAGGTGGTAGGGAATGGAGAACTGGGTTTATGCCAAAGCAAACAAAAGTGAGTGGGTGGTGAGAGCTTTTGCTTTACTTGTTCCCTGGCCACTGGGATCATGCAGAGGTTTTTTTTTCTGTGACAATACACTGGCTGGGCCCTAGGGCTCTTTCTCTTGGAGTGCTCTCTGTTACAGGGATGGGTTTTGGAGACCTCATTATGGAACATACTCAGCCCAGGGCAGTGTAGGCAGGAGAACCCCTGGGAGCCTTTAAATGCCCTGGCCAGCCTTGCTGGATGTGGGAAGGAGGACACTGGGGTGCAGAGAGGTACTGAAGGCTCCTAGGCAGCAGAGCAGAATACCTTATGCTATGGAGGCACAGTCACTGGAATGCAAGTTTGTCTTCTGACCCCTGATTTAATCTGTCTTTAGTGGAAACCTGTGTTTAAGTGTGCACTGGTGCATTCCAGCTTTGAAAAGTGTCACTCACGCAGCTGCTTTGGGGAGAGTGAAACTCCCACCTCAAGGCTGTGGCTGATGTAGGGTTGGCAAGGGGGAGTAGGGCCACAGAGCCAGGGATGGTGTCGTGTGGCAGGTGGGAAGGTTCAGGTGATGGGAGAAGAGATCTGAAAAGTGCATCTCATGGAACCCATGGTGTTTGATGTTGCACAGAAGGTACAATGTAGAAGGTGAAGGGAAGGTACATGAACCCTTTTGGGGGAAGTAATATCTGAAAATCAGGAATAATAAAAGTTTACTGAGTATTAGTAATAATAACATTGGAAGAGCAATGTAACTGGTTGTGGAGATTGCATCCATATCCTGGCTGAGCTGTGCTGGAAGGGTAGGGTGTGTCGTTCAGGAGTGTTAAACACTGCCTGTCATTGTGCCAGGTAAATACAGGACCCTGAGAGGGAGACTCAGCCCTTACAACAATCCTTACAAATGAGAGATCCTGCCTGAAAGCAAAAGAGATGAAATTAAGACAAGTGCAAAGCACTCCTCTGGGGCAGGCAAAGCAGAATACACAAACACAAAACAGGGAATACACAATGAGGCATCTGGAGAGGACCGAGGTTGCTCTGGTTCACAAGTAGAATATGAATCAACCCTGCAAGGCTGCTGAGAAACACCTCATTGTATCCAAGATTGTATTAACAAGAGTGCTCCTTGCCAAACTCGTGAGGCAATGATTCCAACCTGCTCGGGGCTGACAGGGCTTCAGTCATGTGTGGGTGTCCAGAACTGATGTGGAACTTTATCTACACCCATTAAGGAGTTTGGAGAGCCCAGGGTGAGGAAAAGCCTAACAACAAATCAAGTGAATGATAAGAGGTCAGACAAACAAGTCCTGAGGACAAAGATTGAAGGCACTGCATTACTTCATTTTAAGAGAGAAACAATGGAAAGGGGATGCAGTCAGTCTTCCTCACAGGAGTACTTATAAAAAGGTTGATGGTGAGTCATTTTCCATGGTCACTGGTGTAAGAAAAAGGAAGTGATTGAATTCATGGTGAAGATTTAAGATGTTTATTAGGAAAACCCTTCTAATCCCTGGAGGGGTAAAACACTAAAATAGGCTGTCTAGGAAAGATGTGGCATCTTCTTTCCCAGTGAGTTTCAGCAATGGGCTAGACAAACAACGATTATTTAAGTATATTTGACAAACAACTATTATTTAAGTTATTTCAATATATTTGATCCTGCCTCTGATGATCCCACTGAATGCCTTTCTGCCATATGTATCTATAATTAAGCACAATATAAAACCACAGACGTTTCCTCGAGGAGTTAAAAACCCATCTATAAATAGATAAAGTCTTCATCTTTTAGTGGTAAAACTAGGTTGAACGTGCCTTATGTGACAGCTCTGTTCATATATCACGGTGGAGCAAACATCAGGAGGAGAAGGAACCCTTTACACCAAAGAACAGCACTGCTGTAACAACATGAGTATAAAACTGGCCAGGCATAAATTAGGCAGGAAATTGAAAGAAAGTTTTGAACTGTCAGAACAGTAATGTTCTGAAACAGCCTTTTATAATGGGAATGCTAGAGGCAAAAATCAGAACTTGTTTTTAAAATAGAGCTTGCTAAATTAATTCAAAGGATATAGAGAACTACTGTCTGTCATAGCGCAGTGCAGGACTAGGAGATCCCTTTTGTTGCTAGGTTTTAGGAGCTGAGAGGAAGAGAAGTATTTTTTGTGCCAGTGAGACTGTTTTCTGCTCTTTATTGACTTCTTATGTGCTTCTTTCATCCCTCTGCTTTTTCACGTGTGAGGCAGTTACTGACATCCCTTTCAAGATCTGAAGGTCAAGGCTGTGTTTAAAACTACATAATTGCATTAAGGTAGAGGGAATTCCAAGTTTGGGAAGATCTTCTTGGACAGAACTGCAAATCCTCTGTTGCTGGGCATCCTCTTGACTTTTCCAAAGCTGCGTTTTGTGCTGATTGGGTCAGTGCCATTTGGGGTTAATGTGAGCAGCTGGGAGAACTGCCTCAGTGAAGAGCTGAGCCACTCTAGTCTGATAAACTGGAGCCAAACCTCATGTCCCAGAGGGTCACAACTTGGCACCTTAGGTGGGGCAAGGTGAGGTGTCAAAGCAGGGCAAGAACCTGCTGCAAAGTGATGCAGCGTACCAAAGGCAGCTAACAGGACAGCACAGGCCCTGTGCCAGGAGAAGAACTTAATTTCCTTGCTGACAAATGAAACAAAGATGTGATTGGAAGTGCCACGTCTTGGAGGTATGAGCAATTTCCCTATAATCAATCATCCAAACCAAACTGTTTTCATTTCTTTGCATTATTTAGTAGCTTTTTGATGGCAGACAATATGAGCTGGATTTTGTTTTTCACTCTTCCCTAACATTGATGTGATTTGTGGGCTTTGGCATCAGGATGCTGGGGTGAAGGGAGGCTGGACTGGGCTTCTCTATTCAAAAAACTTGGCAAAGACAATCTCTGTGATTATCAGCTAATCATGCAGACAGAGATGTTGTTTGTTGGCTCCTATTAGGTCTGTGAATTATCTGGCTTCAAGAAGCTGACAGTGAAACACCTCCAGGAGAGGATGTCAGAAGCAAGAGGGAGGCAGTGAGGAGGTGATAAGGTAGAGCTGAGTTTGATAAGAGCCCCTGACTCCTCCAGTAATTGCAAGAAAGGTGAGACTGATTATTAGACCTATCAGCTCTCCTGGGTATTCCCAGCTATGTGAAGCTTTTGATGTGGTTAGAGACTGTGGAAGGAGGGTTGGTTCATGTATCCTGGGCTGAACTTTATGCAAGGGTTTTCTTTCTTTTCCTGGTGGGAAATGTACCTCTAAGATCTCGAGGGCTATTTTACTGCCCTTTGAACAAGGTGGGGGATATAAGGGAGGAAGGATTTAGCTGCAAGCATCAGCACAGATGGCTCCAGTGACAGATTTGTTTCCTTACATAGGTCCTGCAGCTGACACTTTTGAGGGAGAACTGCTTGATGCAAATAGAATGAAATGGAAAGTTGTGAGGAGGTTTATGGAGAATAAATCTACTACAGGGGAAATACTTTTCATCCCTTTTAAATCTGATGACTTTGGCCCCATTTCAAGTCATGGCTAAAGAGCCTGTTTACACCACACACCATGTCAGCTAGAGCCTGATTTACAGAAGGGCATCCTGCAAGGGTCAAGTAACACCTTGTGTCTCTACATGAGAGTGGAAAGGCTCAACCTGCTTTTTCTTTCATGCAGGCTGAGCAGAACATTCTCATGCATCAAATTCGAAGCTGCCCTTAAGCTGCTTTGTACCAGGGCGTGTCTCTGGAGGCAGCATCACAGTTCATAGAAAAGATGCAGATCTGTGTGTGTGTGTGACCTGTGATGCAAAAATGTCCTGAAACCTGCAAAAGGAGCCTGTCCTACTCTGTGATATTCCCCAAGGGATGCTTAGACTGGGAAAATGTGATCACCAGGTGGGTAACTGGTAGGTGACACTGCTGGAAAATCTCTGCTCAGCACATCCCAGAACAGCCCAGGTTTACTCCCCATCAGGGCAGCAGGATGCAAAGGGCTGTCTTTCAGAGAGAATGTTAAGATGGACAGAGTTTGAGATCAGTTTAAGGATTCATTTCTGCTCCTAGTACAAAGGTTTGTATATTTGTTTAGACATCACTCGTGTGTTTCAGTTTTGATTTAGCTGGCTTTCTAACAGTCACTGGTGGTGTGGCAATCATGAGAGTGTGCAGGCATGGGGGTTGCTGCTTGCTCTTAAATCTGAACAAATACAACCCTGGGAGCCTGTGCAGTTAACCCTGGGAATCACAAAGGCATTGGGACCTCCTAGCATGCATAGGTAAACAAGAAAGGCACTTTGGTCGTGTCACACGAGCTCTACGCACACACTCACCTCTGCGTGGCTCAGCCCCTTGTACAAGAAACAGGGATCACGATACTTTTCCTCCTGCCTTTGTCTGCTTTGCCTGTTTGGCTGGTTGCTCATGAGCAAGGACCGCTCCTGGCAGAGTTTTTGTCCAAAGCTTTGTGCTCCCGCCCCTGATCGCAGCGGGGCCTCTCGAGTGCCGCTGGGTTCGAGCGAGCAGAGGCGTCTGAGCCCTGTTGGAAGCAGCAGCCGGTGCAACACCGAGGTGGTGGATTTAGGCTTGTGCTTGTCAGACTGTAGTGTAGTCAAATCTCACCTCAATAAATAAATGTTGCTTGTAACAAACCACCCTTTACAGGCGCCCCAATGCTTATTTCTCCACTGCTAATTAGTTCTTGATAGGGCAAATGCTTACAACAAGTCAAATGGATACAAAGATCTGTTTTCCTGCTTTTTTTCCCCCCCTAAGGATACATCTTCCCTTCTCCTTCATGTCTTTATTTTCTTTTTAAACTGCCATTTAAATGTTGAGAAGTGCAAAGCCTCCAAGCACAGGGTATTTATGGACAATTCAAATTGAGTGTTTTTCCTCATTATTCTGGGATGGTGAATTCCTTCTCCTTTTATAGTTACTATCAAGGTACAATGAAAATTTAGTTGGGCCTCTTGATGGCCACTTTGTTCAATACCAAAAGCCTTTTTCTCTTCTTTTACTTCCTCCATCCTCTTTCTCCTGATCTTTAGAAAATAATAAATTTTACCTTCTGATCATGATGCTTGGTATTTCTAAGTTCATTTATTTAAACCTGTTTTCCCTACATTCTCCTCAGCCTCACTTGCCACTTGTCTCTCAGGTCAGATTTGATGGAAGCAGGAGAAGCTTCAAACTTCGGAATTTATTCAGGTGAAACCAACAGAAGATATGGGCTCTTCAAAAACACAATTGTATGCTTGTGAGGAGTTGAAGGGCAGGAAGAAGAGCAAAAGCCATTTAATTCCTCTAAGTAGAGGAAAAGTCAATCTTCCACACACAGACAAAGGATGCAGCTAGCTAAATGCTTAAATAATGTTTGAGGTGAGGCAATGTGTTTCTCTGGGGAATACTCTGCAGTGTTCATGAAAGGAATATTTCCCTCGTCTCTGAGCTGTTGGTGAGGGCTGGCACTTGGGTGGAGGTAACAAACCAAGGAACAGCGTTTTGTTTTGCCAGGCTGGTGAAACAAACCTTGCTGCTGATGCTTTTACCATGAAACAAATGTGCAATTACACAGCCAACAAGTCTTTAGTGTTATTGGGATGTGGAGAGGTTTAACCATGGCTTTGGCTCAGATTTCACTGAAGCCCTCAGTGTTACCTCTGTTCAGAATTCATTTTTTTTATTGGGAAGCACACAGTAGGGACTAGAAATGGAGAGGGGTTTTGCTGTGTCCTGTCCCAACTGGGGATCTTTCTTTTCCCATAGTGCCCTCTGTTCTTGGCTGGTCTTTGCTGGCAAAAGCACAGCAGTACTTAAATACTGTACTCAGGTCACTTTTATGGTCTCAGAATTGAACTTGGATAGGGATGGGCTGGCAGAAGTGGAATCAGCATGTGCTGGACACTTAACTGTGTGTTCATGTGTGCTCAGGGAGGTTGGTGTGCATGTGAGCAGAATGAAATTACCAGCCTTGCTCTTTTACATCTCCTCTCCTGTTCCAGTGAGCAAGCCTTAGTAACCACCAGAGCCAACACACAAATACAGGTCCTTGAGAATCACCTCCCTTAGATGAAGGGGCAAAAATTTCCACCAGCTCCTGCTGGCAGAGTCATTAAAATCTGCTTTGCTGAGCTTTCAGCAGTGGAGAAACTCATCCTAAGATGCTCTGTGAGAAAAGTTCAAGTCACAATGGCTGCCACAGTCTGAGCAGCTTTACCTCCTGGTGTGAGCTCGTGATTACACGGCAGTGATGGAAGGCTTAGTCATAGCAGCGAGTCTCCAGGAAACCTTGTGTGGGGAATGCTGCCTTCAGGCAGCAGTGTTATCAGAAGCCTACCAGGGATATATGCAAAAAATGAGAGTTTAATTGCCAAATTTCCCCTTTATCTTAATATAATTAACAAGTTGGTGTCTCTGCGGCTCTGGTTTAAGGGAATGCTCAAGAAATGTGTTAAGGAAGTGTTAAGGAGGGTGGGAGTTTTGTCACCGTGGCTCCTTTCATAAAATCTCAGATATCTAAACTATTACCAAATTATTATGCTTTCTTATAAAACATGCCAACAAAACAGAAGCTTTGCTATCAACCTTCTTGTGTTATACTCCTCTCTCCTCCAGCACTTCATATGCAGTGAGGTTTAGCTGATCATTCTCTTGTAGCAAGAAATAGGCTCCATCTTTTTGGATGAGATGTTCCTCGTAGCTGGGGCTGGCAGCTCTCTGTGAACAGTGACTCACAGGCTCATCAGACAGGCGTCCACACAAATGAAAATTTCAGCAGGCTGGTCACAGTGTAAGGTGCAATGAGAGGGAGAACTCAACACTGCTGTCTTGCAGCATTGCATGCAAACTGCCCAGGAGATGACACCTGGCACCACCATAGGTGAAGACTTGAGGTAAAATGACAGCTCAGTGTCAGGTGGAAATGCACCAGCTCTGACAACCTCTGCATCCTGCGGTCACTAAAATCTGTTTGGTGTGTGACACAAGAGGCATTTTACTGTAAAGGCTCTCCCTCTTCACTGTTCAGACATCCTTGCTTTGCAGACAAGATTATTTGTTTAGCCACAGCAGCGAGAAGCAGAGCTCTGGAGTGTGAAAGCGAGCTTGGCTGAGCCTGGGTGCAGGTCAGGTTCAAGCAGGACTTATCTCAGGAGGGACTGGTGTTGTTTTTGAAGGCAATACACTCCCAGCCCCTTTGAAGCCTTATCTGAGATCTGGATGTTTTATCTATAATGACTTTTCATGCAGGATGGATCCTGTATGTTACTCATGCATCGAGTATGCACAAATCATCCTGGTTTGTAGAGCGATAGGTGGAATTGCAAAACTGCACTTAATGACTGAGTGACAGCCATCTGTGCTACGTGCTTTCCATGTCACATTAGGAAGGATCATTTTTTCTCCTTCTTGTGAAGCTGAAAGAAACAGGGTGGGGTGGAGATGATCTCTTGGGTTTATTTGCTTTGCTTTTAATTGATTTTGGAGATTAAAGCTAGAGGGAAAGTAGCAGTTTAAAAGACTTGGTACTAAGGGCTTCTGTTTTTGTTGAAGGATGCGCATGGGAAGCATATTGTCAGCTTGCCTGGGCCCTGACCAGAGGCTGTCAGGACAGTGTTTGTTAGTCCAAGTGATGTTATGGGGGATGTGGCACTGTTTTTACAAGCTCAACGGACTGTAGAGGCTAAGTGCTTGAGATAAAAAGCACTGAAGACAAGAAAGACTCCATGGACTTTGAATCTGTCCCTCACATACAGATGCAGAGCAGGGACCCTGCTGTCCTGGTGCTGCTGTAACTTAGTCTGCAATGGAGTCTCTGCTGTGTTAGAGAGATCTGATTTTTTGAAGAAGCAGAAACCATTCTTGTGGCAGGTGTTTATCTGTTTCTTTAGTGTTCACCAATCTGAACACTTGGGTGAACACGGTGATGGCTTCACAAGCACATGTGGTGACTGGATAAGTTCTTCCCTTGCCACTCAAAAGAAATCTTTAGAAAATTAGCTCTCCCCTCTGCCCCAGCAAGCAGCACCTGTCCAATGCTGCAACAACCCTGTGCTGGAGGTGGTGAGACCTTAGAAACACTGCTGAGCATTTGTCTGTGAAATACAGATACGGAGATAAAGCCCCAGCCCTTGAACTCTCCCTCAGGGCACATTAGGATTTTGGAAGAGCTCCAGCTCTAACTCAAACCCAACCACAATTCTAGCAGTGATCTGCTAATAGAGGTGGGGGAACTACATTTTGGGGCAGGGTATCACAACTGAAGCTTGATTATTAGAGAGCTGGTCTCTCATCTTCATTTTATTGTTATCATGGATACCTTTTCTTAAATGACTTTGAAAGCTGGCTGGTGTTTTACACTCTCAACTTTCTTTGCATCTGGTGCCATAAATCCTACCTCAGACTACCACGTATTTAATGAATGAACACTGCAGCCATCCTTCTGGGGAGCTGACTTTTTACACCCTCTGCAAACACACACATGCAAAATGCTCTTTTCCTGCTCTGCTGCTGACTTTTAAACAGAATGTTATGCAATAACAAAACCAAAATGTTTGTCCTTTGCAATTTGCCCCTAAAACTTCCCCCGTACCTGTCCTGACTCCATTCCTGTCTGTTTTTTCTACCAACTTCTTTGGGCATCTAAGAGTCATTACCACCAATTAGAACAGCTTTGAAGGACTTTCTCATAACTATCAAAGTGTTCTTTGCAATAGGATCAACAAAGGCTTCCCAGTGAGAGGATGAAATGGCTGTTGGGCTTTTTCCTGGGCAAACTGGGCCCTGGCTCAGCTTTCAGTTCAGTGACATTTCTACTCACACAGGACTCCATGTTTCTGTGCCTTCCTCCAGATGCAGCTTTTGCAGAAGAGAATTCCTGCATCTGCACACCCTGAGCTCTGCTTAGGCACTGAGATAAAGTGCTTTGAAGATCAGAGGAGATGAGACTTTGTAGCTCTGACTGATTCCCAGGGCAGGGAATGTTCCTGGGCACTGAGTATGGAAGGCTGGGGATATTTCGTTGACCAGTGTTCAGAGATACCATGGAAATATCAAGCTGGAGGGCTATAAGTGAACCCATCTGTCACAATAATAGCACAATTTCCCCAACAATGGGTGTTTTCTTTGTATTGTACTGTGGCCTGGAGCTGATCTGGAAAGGATCCAGGATCACAGCAGTCAGCAGGTGAGGCTGGAGTCTGCTGACTGATGTGTGTGTGTTGTTTAGAGTTGCTTAGAGAGTTAGATCAGGGCTTGGCATAAAGAAAAGAGGAAAATCTTTATTACTGGGCTGATAATCTGTTGCAGGCTGTATGACAATTTTGTCTAGACCTGTGCCAGGAAGGTGAGGGCACATGTCCTACAGATGACTGTCCAACCCACGGCCTGTGTAATGGGTATCTCCTTGTGAGGCCAGCAATCCATGCTCTCTAGTCCTGCTCTTGCTCAGTTGTTTTGCTGTTTTCCCTCTTAGCCATTCACTCCAAATCTCTCTCCTACATAATGCCCCTTTCTGCACATGCCTGGCAGGTCATAGGAGGGGAGCAGGGCAGGTTTCTGTGATGGGCAAGACACCAGAGTGACTCCAGGGCAAATAAAACAGCCTGAAATTATATTGGTGCTGGTAGCTTAGCGCTGTAATGGTTGTAATGACCTTCATTTTCTCTCAGGAGGATGATGTGATCCTCCTTCTCAAGAATTAGATGCGTCAAAAAGAAGGAAGAAAAGAAATTAAGGTATTTTTGTTTGTGACACGTGACCCTTGCTCTGCAGGAAAGAAAGGATATTTTCTCACTGGTGTCTGTTCCTGCCATGCTAGCAACAGGCTCCACATAAGATCTCAGTTTAGCATCCCCTGTGTGTTTCCACAAGGCTTTAAAACAACAGAATCCTTTCCCTGAGCTGGTGACAGGTCAAGCATTCAGCTGGTGGCTGTGCAGTTAATGTGAGATGTCCAGGGACATGCAAGCAGTTTTCTCTTCATCCGTGCCAGTTCCAGCCCGGGTAGCTGTCAGGGACTTTGATTAGGCTGATTTCTTTGGGGATCTTGAAAAAACCATGGGTGACCCTATGTTTCTCTGAAGGCCCTCTGGAAACCCATTTGAATGATTAGCAAAAGCTGCACATGCAAATGAAAACCCAGTGCTTGCAGGACCATTGATCACGTGGCTGTGAGCAGTGCTTCTCTCCAGTGCTCTAAACACAACCTATGAACACTCAGCCCTTCCCACCTGGAGTCCATTTTCAACTGCTCCTGTGTAATGCATTTCTCTTCCCTGCATATCTCTCAGCTGTGACACTGCAGCTGTTTTGGTGGATTGCTTCTTGTAATCTTTCTTCTTTCTCAAATGGTAAACTTGTTCCTGATGTAATTACCATGATAAAGTTCTGTGGCATGACGGATCATCCTTAACGGCACTGCTGCTCTTGACTTCAGACAAGAGCATATTTTATTTCAAACTTTTGTGGGAAGAGTAGTAAACAGTAAACAGTTTTGTTTTCCCCAGCATCATCTTCCTCTGCATTGTCTGGCAGAGAAGATGGTCCCTGCATCTATCTTACAGTGCTGAGGCTCCCTTGGGACTTCTCTGCAGCCTGCAATAACAGTAATGAGGTGCTGAAAAGTGCTTGTTCTCCAGGTGACTGAGGTGTTGTCATGGTCCAGCCAGCCCTGAAAAGCAGTGGCTCTGGAATAACAGGAGAAATGCCATTGTGAGGGTCATTCCCTGCTGTAAGCAGAGAAAATCAAAGCACATTTGCAGTGAATGCAGGAGATTTGTATGTACTCCTTGCCTGAATCCTGTGTCCAAGTGTGGGAAGGTCTAATAAACTGTATGATTCCATGCATTTATTAGTAAGAGAGAGGTTGGGATGGTAGGAAAACAGGTTTGGGGCCAGTCTTGCACCTTCTCTGTTTTTACAAATATCTGTGACCTAGCTTGTCTTTTCCACGTAAAAAACCCCAAACAAATACTTATTCTCTGAAGCTCATTTTTGCTATTTGTTTTCACAGTCTTGCCTGACACCCAGCAGCTACCACAACTGCAGCTTCCCAGGCTCCATTGTACTGTGTGCTGTTTGCAATGCTGCCTCAGAACACCTCACAATAAACACAGCATCATGGGAAAGGGACAGAAACAGATGAGTTTCCTGCATGATAGAGGAGCAAGGAGTATTCTGGGATTCTGAAGGAACCTCACTGCACTATATTACTGAGCAAAGGGAAAAGTGGGATGGAAAAAACATCAAATAGTGACAACCTCATGATGCATTAGGAATTTACCAGTTTGAAGGAAGCATTTGGACGGTGTCAATTTTTTGGGGCATTTAGTGGGGTCCGTAGGGATTGTGCCACTTTACATGAGTGTGAGATCAAGGACTGCAGGTCATTTTAGGGTCAGCAGAAGAGTTTTCAGAGCCTTTTCTTTCAACTCTACAAGCTGCACAGAATTGCTTGCCTTTCTCATGCCAAGTCCTTTCTTAGCCTACAAAATGTTTTTTTCCTGAGTGTGTATCGCTTCTGCCTGGGGAAAGGTCGATCGATTCCTGCTCAGCAAATGTGACTACATGCTCTCCTCCACCACTTTGTGGGAGTGTTCATGTCACTCCGCTGCACATTTTTAGGAGCCTGAGCAGCCTGTAAAGCCCAGAGATCCTCCAGAGGCCAATTTCTACTAATTTGGTCCTCTGTGATCCTCAGGACTGACCCTGATAACTCCTACAACCCCACCTGCAGCAGGAGGAGCCAGGGGAGCGCTCTGGTTGTATTTCTTCACTGACGTGGCTCTTCAGCACTCAAGGACAGTAATTGAATGTAATGTCCAAACCCCAAACCAGCCTGCAAATCCCAGCACTGTGAGCAGGAAGCTTCAGCAGAGCTGTTTCCATCATCTTATCTCTCACAGACAGTTACTGTGTTCTTGATGTAATTACATTGATAAAACAATGTGGCATAACTGCTGGCTTCTATCGTGGTATCACTGCTGTTGACTTAAGTGACAGGATAATAATTTTATAAGAGACCTTTTATTTTTTTTCCCCTGGCAGCCACTGGCAGTGTTTAAGCACGGGAGCTGATATCTCTGATAAAGCACATTATGCACGTTCCACAAGTCCTAAAACTTTTTATCAGTTTTATTTATGCACTGCTCTTCCAGGTGAATTTTCCATCTGTACCTGCAGCGTCCAGGCAGTGTCTCTTCCCAGCCAGATCAGGGTTTAGTGTTTGCACAAAAGGACTGGAGCTGCAGTGGCAGCAGTGAGG